>JBCFYV010011164.1:45847407-45857689 GCA_039000515.1 Timema cristinae
TAAAATTAGGTTTAGTCAAGCAGCTGACCTGAGAAATCTTAATTTCACCAAGTCCAGGCAGGAAAGCAAAGAAATAGATTTTAGGCAGGGATAAAATATCTAGAGATTAATTTTAATTAATATATTATGATTTTATTTGAATATTATATTTTCTACAACACAATTTAATTTTTTGCCTAATCTACCTTTTGTTTCTGTATTGGGCATCTTGGTCAACATTGCATAAATCATAATGCTAAAATTTTCTTTAAAAATTTAATTTTAAACAACTTTTGTCTAAAAAATGCATTTAGCCCAATCTGGTAGGATTATGCGAAGCTTTGAAAATTTCAACTTTGCTTCATAATTTGTTCGCTTCGACTTCGATTCGAAAATGAAATTCAAGATTTGACAATTATGAAGCTTCACAAAATATATATATACACACACATCACACATTCAAAACACAAATTTATGTTTATTATTTTGATCACAAATTAGTGTTTACATAAAACAAATCTGAAATAATTAGATTAAATGTTGTGATAATTTATCATTTTACATTCATAGAACAATGGAAGAGATTATAGTTTTGTATATTTTCAGCTTAATAATTTGAGACAGAAGCCGAAATGACAACAACTTATAAGCTTACAAACCAAATAATAACAATCATTGTCTGCATGATTTTGTTTATGACCTCTTGAATTCCAATTCTATTTGCTAGCACAGCTGCCAATTGAATGAATGTCATTATGTTCAAACCACATGTCGCCAATCTCTATAAATACAGGCTTTTTACATCAAACATATACTTGCTTTTATCCATAATTACTTAGGTTTACTATTTCTATGATTTTTAAAACAAAAGTTCACCTTCCTTTTAACAATCATATTTTTATCAAACTACAGATCTACATCATATGCATATTTTGAAAGCAGATGGGATTTAAATTTAGGAATAGGGGAACTATTTTCAGTCTTTTACATTGTGATTTTTTTTAAGATACTCACACAGAACAATAACAATTAACTTGATATGTAGCACATACTTAAAGGAAATAAATTACATATTTGTGATGCATATGTATATGAAGGAGAAACACATGTGCAAGTTGAATGTGGTTGGAAAGAGATATCTAAGAAATGTGTAAAAACTGATATGGGGAGTCAGTAATCAACAGGTGCTGAAGGAGTGTGGTTTGAAAGTGAACCAATAGGCCAATGTTAAAGAAGCGTCTCGAGTTGGTTTGGACATGTTGAAAGGATGAGTGTGGATCGAGTGACGAAGCAAATATATAGTAGTAGATGTGTGCGTTGATCAAAAAGAAGGGGTAGGCAATGTAAGACTGGTAAATGTTTTAGACCAGAGGTTTTTAACTTGTAAGGGCTCGAGGGCCACATTGGAAACATTAGGCATGATTTCGGGCCGCACTTTAACAATAGGCCAATTTTCGTAAAACTCTGCAAATATAACAGAGATACCAGTATTAAATAATATGCATAGTTTAATTGAAACAAAGGTTTAATAATTTTAAATGCTGAAGACACTAATTTACAATTGCATAAAAGAGTGAAATCAAAAATAAACAAAAACTGACTCAAGTTTAAGGTGTTCAGGTGATTTGTCATGTCTGTTAGGAAAGCTAACTGCTTTAAAAATTATGGCCTTTGAATTTATTCTTTTAGTTCTGCGGTATCAGACGTCACGAGACACCCTTATTAAGGAAGTCAGGGATTTTCTTGTGAAAAACAGAAAACTGTTTAAGGCACTTTCCTGGACTCAGCATCTTACATGGTTGTACAACAGCAAGTCTGCATATTCTGCTCAATCTCCAGTAAAAACTGATTTAGTTTTCTATCCAAAAGGGCTCCATTTCCACCTCTTAACATATTAATAATTTTAACCATAAGTTTAAAAACTTCAGTTTTCTTCATTGATTTCCCTGGTGAATGAGACAGTGAATCATAGGACACGTTATGCCATTTTCTTTTAGAAATCCCGTCAGATCTATTTTTTCCCCTGTCATTGCTGGCACTCGTCTGTCACAATGGCTGAACATTTACTGAAGACCCCAACTCTGTGAATAATTTTTTTAAAGCATCATAAATGTCCCTCCTTTTTGTTGTTACTTGAAGAGAGCAGACATCAAATAGCTCCTCTTTACTGCTGAAGTCTTCGAAGGTGATGCGTATGAATATTAATAGCAGACTGACATCTGATTTCTTCATGGCATGGCAAGAAATAAGTGCTTTCTTTAACCAAGCTAATCATTGATTTTTCTACTTGTTCTCCCATATCAATGACCCTTCTCTATATAGTTTGGTTGGAAAGTGGCACCGATTCAAATTTCTTGGGTATTTTAGCTCACAGCTTTGCATTCTATAGCACACTTTTTAACTTGACTGCCTTAAGAGATGTTTTTTGCCTTTGAAAGTTCAAGCGACAATGCATAGGAGGCGTACAGAGAAGATGACTGATTCTGTAAGACTTTACTAAACATACCTGTTTGCTGTTTTAATTTCTTTTTTAAGTCTGCAACCAGTTGTGTCGAGCTTCTTCCTTATATGTTGCATACTTGTTCTCGTGCATTGTTGAATAATGTCGTTTAACATTGTACTCCTTTGGTACGGACACAATTTACATGCATACCAAACACTGAAGCTTCCCACAGTTGTTAGAAATTAAATAGTCACTCACCCAGATTTCCTTGTAAATTCTGTTTTCATTTTCAATTATAAGTTTCTTTAAGTTTCCGCTTATTTTTTATTCATGTAAAAGACACTCGACACAAAGCCTCCAAAATGGACAGTAACTTGTGAAACTTGACTACACATCAAGCAAGCACGACTGAGCGTGAGTTGAGATGGGAGGAGTAGCCAGCAACACCTTGCTAAGTGAGTCTATTGATAGGTGATTGAAAGGGAGAGAGGTCAGTGGAGGGGGCCCAACTACTCTTGCCGGGTCCTGGCACTGTGCGATGCGGCGCATTGCTTATAGAACGGCTGACTATTAATTCTTCATCAACTTCGTTTGCTCATTTTTACTGTATGAAAATTAATAAATTTTTTGAACGGGCTATGAAATATTTTCCTTAACTTTCCTTGAGATTTAGAATTTATAATTTTTTCAAAAAGATTTCACGGTCCGCCAGTTGGAAGCCCCTGTTTTAGACAAATTTTAAAAAGAGTTATTAAAGCATTTTAAGAATAAAAGAGCATGTATGACTCAGTGTATGGATGGATTAAGTATGAAGTTGTTTTTGAACTAATTAGACAGTTTCTTGCTTAATGATTAGGTAAGTACATTAACACACAAAATGAACATGCAAAATAATTCTGTGCAGCTGAGTTAAATAGCTGGATGGTAATTAGTGGTTTGGTTCAGCATGTAATAGACTGGTATTTAGACCAAACTCACCTGGCATTTGGGTAGAAACTCTTCACCTTGTGAAGCTCAGACTCGTTGTCAAACGTCATGAGATCCACTCCCACAGTAGCAGCATAACGGATATGAGAAGCAGGCTTGGCAGGATTGGCAAAGAGAATGCGACTTTGGTCTATCCCCAAGTCTAAAACTTTGTTTATCTCGCCCTAAATGACAAAATATTAAAAATTCTGTAGACACTTTAAAATGAATAGATATATGGAAAATATGTCACTATTATATATAGAGCTGTCAGTTATATTGTTACTAACCTTAGAAGCACAGTCAAAGTTTGCCCCCAAGGTTGCAAGAACTTCTAGTACGATTGCATTGTCATTACACTTCACAGCTGAAAGCAAAGATAATGCAAATAATACAATTAAAAATTGGTTTTATTAAAATACTTTACAGGGGTTAATAAAATTTTACTACAATATTTTTTTTAGCACAGCGTCTTACTACCTGTTAAGGTTACTATATATCCCATAATGTATTTTTTATAAACTAGGACAGTTCCAAATTTTCACTTAAAAAACCTGGGACATTTTGTAATAGCATTATTATTATTATTATTATTATTATTATTATTAAATAGGAGACTGGTATAAAAATACTCGCATTAACATAAATTCCACTTTTAAAAATAATTATAAATCACAAACCTACTTAATGAGAAAAATTGCACCTTTATAAAATACACAATAATTATAGTTAAGTTTATATTTTAGAAAGATTCATCAGAATATTTATCAGATTTATGGACCTATTCAAGATTTTTTTTTTACTTTGAACAGTATATGTTTTTTCGTTTTCACGTGGTTGACTACGTCTGACCGACCACCATGTGAAATGCAAAATTTAGAGTTGTATAAAGTGCATTCCATATTTCCACCTATACCTTTCATGAAGGAAAATTCGCTTCTAATATTATAACTTATACTGCAGTTACATTTAGGCATTATGCGAGTGGAAAAAATTATAAAAAATAGTAATACTCTACAAACAATAGCAACTACTGTTGTGTATGTAACTGGAAATTGAAAAGTAGCGTACTGCCAACAGAAGCACGGAGAAAAAAAAAGAGACCATCACTATAAGTATTGCCAACATTGCAATAGGAAATTGGTCAAAAATATTTCAATGGATTAGCCACCATTAGTGTTACATGGTTATACTAATACAGAGAATAAAATCTGTTACCCACAGATTTCTTTCTTTCAGGAAGGACAGTTAAAAAGCGAGACATTTGATCAAAAAACGGGATGAATGGGAACCCTAATCGGCAATCTGGTCTATTGTGAGAACACCTTAAAACATTCGGCCATCGAAGCCAGTCTAATTCTGTAGGTAAATATATATTGATAAAGATATAAAAAAAATTGTAAATAAAAACAATGGAAATGTTTTTAGTTAAGATATTATGACATGTATATTCACTTGCATTTCAAGCAAAACTACCTCTCTTAAAAATAACACCAGGTAATTTAATGAATTTTCATAGAAAATTAAACAATAGTTATAAATTTTGAAATTTTCCTATTATAAAAAAAATCTTATTTTATTCAATTTTGTAGTATTTAACTAAATTTATTTATATATAAAGCCACCTTTTAAATGGTAGTAGAATTCCTTTTTGATAAAACATTTTCAAAATAAAATATCACCGAAGTCGAAGAAATTTCCATCTTTCTCGACCCACACCACATTTAGTGTATACAAACACACCTCAACCCTGTAATTTATTGAGAATAGGTGAAGGTGGGGATGCAGCAAACATAGACAAGTTAAGTGTTTTTGCAGTTTTTATATCAAAACTCTTTTTGGTCAACATAAATAAAATATTGCTACAGTAGAAACATAGTTTAATTTTCTTCATATGGTGAACTAACGTACTTGAATATTTGTCAAGAATGTCTTGTAATTTATGACAGCTTATTCTATTATTATTAAGTTTCTTATCTAATGCCACTCTGTTCGTAACATATAGCCAAAAACTATTGATATCACCATGTGAAGACAATTAAAATCTTATGGTTCTAATATAGAAATCTCTAGTTTTTTTGAGCAACCAAATGTTTTGATATAAAAAATTCAAAAACATTGACTTTCTCACATTCCCTACACTTTCACCTTAAGAGGAAGTGTAGATAAGAGTATCTAATGTAAAGTGGGCAGGGTTTTAGGTAGGCCCTTAGCTCTCAACCATTTCATTTATAAAATTATATTAGTTTGCCATTGTTTCCATATTAATACACTAGAGATACTGAGAATACTAAACTGATAAATATATTGTTCATTTCCCATTCGTCTAGGCCTAATTTAATTTTCTTTATCACTATCAATTGGTTGATTATAAGAAAGTGTGGGGTTTTATGGTAATTATAAGTTATGTACATCATAACCAAAGTTGTAAGCAATATATTTTTAAATTTCAATTCTTTAACTTCATTTTCAGACCTTTAAACTTTTAATCCAATAGTTTTTCATTGTTTAAAGTCTTTGTTGGAATATTAGAGTCATCCAAATTTATTACTATTACTTTTCATTTTAAGCATCGTGCAACGTAGTAATAACTGAACCCGGAAGCTGGGAGATGCACCTGTGGCTTGCACGTGTGGTCTTTCAGTGGTGTGGGAGGTTTTGGCGCAGACTCCTGGCCAATCAGCACAGTCGGTTGAGCGTCTCTTTTTGACCCTATATGGAGGGAAGCGTCAGAGACGCGACACTGGCCGGTTAGCACGCAAAGAGTAAAGACCTGTACTCACTCTAAACTTATCATAGCGGGTAGAGATCGTTTCGGGATGGGGAAAGTAGAGGTAGCCCAGGCGGCTAACTAATTATCATTAGCAATGTCACAACTAATTTGTGTTTCAAAATTAAATATACGTGGTACCAAAATGTAAATTTATTGATTAAAATAAAACTTCCAATGCTACACTACATAATAATTCTTTTATCGGCTGTGTACCTCTACCCCCACCATTATATATATATATAAATAACCCCGAGATGCTATACCCAAACAACTGACTTCCATGGACGACACTGGAAGAAGGAGATGAGGCCGACAACCCAAACAGCTGACGGAGACGAGGACTAGTTACACTAATGTGCTATATGAAGAGAGGAGGGGAGTTTCGAGTCAGGGTTATGTAGTAGGATTATTTTTGTGGTAAAATATGCATTGCTTGCTGCCTTTAGTTACAAGTGATAAATTATTTATTTTATAGTGATAATTATATTATATTTGGACGAAGGTACAAGAAAGGTGGATATAAACATATAAAAGGAATGAGCAAATTATGATTTTTTTACATTGCTGCCATTGGACATCGAGGTAATAACTGCCTCTTGAAGAAAATCAATTGTTACCTCACAATCCCCTGACCTAGGTTTCATTCTATCGGAACTCATTCGGAGGGAGTATGAAACACACAATACAACTTTTTTTAAATGGGGGAAGGGGGAAGAAAAATGAAATTTGTGAAGAATGATAGGACACTCAGAGAGGTACATATAACAGGAATAACATAAAGGGCAAACAAAGGAAATAAAGTTTTACTATCTAACTGCCCTATAATTCTTTACATATCTACTTTTCCTCCCACCTTTTATTTTTGTTTCCTCTTTTATAAAGTTGTGTTGTGAGTTTCACAAACTCCTTCCTGATAAGTTCAGAGATAATGAAAGCAAGGTTGAAGGATTGGGCAATAACAATCTTGAATCTGTGTTCTTCTTTTCATTGTAAAAGCTGTTCCTTTTATATGTTTCTATACACTTTCCTCTTATTTTCTTCAAAATATAATAAAATTGCCTCAAAAAATAAAAAGAGGTTTTTCTGACAGAAAGATTTTATAGTGATAACTTCAAGCATCAGACAGTGTATAAAAAGTGCAACAAAATAGATAGTAAGTGTGTGGAGTTTAGGGTTTGCTGAAAAAACTATGAACCAATCACAAGATTTAATGCACCTTTAGTAAAAGTTGAAATAATTTCAGCTTGATTTGCTATGCACTCTCCAATATGCTTGTTATAGCCTATCAACAATCACAACCAATTGAGTTTTCAGTGTGCATCTGCTATGCAACTAGAAAAAGGTAAACCTCTAAATTGTCAATATGAACCAAATCAATAAAGAAATGAAAATAAACATGTTTCTTTGTGTTGATTTGTTTTGCAGTGCCAAATCGCAAAAGGCTAATAAAAAATGCCCATAGTGAAACTAACGGCTCTTGGCCCTGTCAAGTGCAAGTCTAAAACTATTTGTGGGATGATGGGCGGGAGGGTGAAAGGAGGTGTGACTTCACAACCAACCAAAGTATCCTTCCACGCCAACAAGAACAGATGCATCACAGAAACCAAAGATGGCGCTAGCTACCAGACAGGTCCTGCAGAAAAATCTTACGTTTGTAAATATCAATTTTCTCAAAATGAGTGAAATTTTTATGTTAATATTTTCAACGCCACTTCTAAGATATGTTTATTAATTGTTACATTTTCTTATTTCCGAAAAGAAAATTGCAAAACAATAAAAACATTCTTGAAGATAGCTGTTTGTTCCCATGACTGCATTTCCACGCCAATTGAAAAGAGACAGTCGCCTTAAATATCTGTTTAACTAAAAAAAAAAAAAGTTGTGTGAATTTCTGTGTTACTAAAGATAAGATTATACCTAAAGCTGATTCAACTATTTCCACTGAACATGTGACTAAGATTTTAAAGCAGGCTTGTGAAACTATGCAAAGAAATAAAAATGAATGTTAAAAAATGTAGTGTGTTATTTAACTAAATTACAAAGTCAAAAATTACTTATTGAGCACAAATTAATGCATTTCAAGCCTGAGTAAAATTTGACACGCAGCTTTAGAATTTCAATAATATATGACTAACAATAAAGAGAGGAAAATCATGACAGTCACTGGTGTCACTCTTTTTAAGTTAGTCCCCATTGTTTGAACTTTAATTCCCTTTATTAAAATAATTTGATATGCTTACCATAAAAGGGCTTTACTCTGGGCAATTTAGTGGTGAATGTCTCATATTTGCGTACTGTATCGCCAACATCAAATACATAAAATGCATCTTCCTGTACCTGTTACAAATAAAAACATGTAAGACTAAAAACTTTTTTTTAAATATATAAAGTTAAGTATTTTTTTTACAAACTATTACAATACAAATTCATTATTTTATACAGGTAATTATATCAAGCAGTTTTTCCTTTAAAATCCATCAATAATAGTTTATAAGAATTGAAATAATTAAGTTTATAATAATATCTAAATCATTTAGAAAACAATTAAAACCAAGGCATACAGCTTTTTAACTTTTTTTAGAAATGCATTGTACTTACTTCAGACTCTGTAATGCTTCGCAGAACTTTCTCAAGACTAGTTCCATCATCCACGACGTGGATACATTCATCAAGGTTAGTCAGATTCATTCTGATCGAATGTGCGGATGGATACAAACAATGACCAAAAATGTTGTGAGCAATTGTGGTGAAAAACTGCTTTGAAATGTAGAAACTCTTGTTGGAATAAGCAAACTGGAAGAAAACAAAATTTAGAGCTTGAGAACTCAAATTTAGTCTTATTAATTCTAATAGATAACCTTTAAGAATGTTTTCTAAACATAATCACCAACTGCATTTGTGTGTACAAAAACAAAAGAATGAGTTTAGTCTTGCCTATTTAGTAAGTGATGGAGAGGTCATTAAGCTTTGTATTACAACCATTTTCCTACTATTTTTCTAAATCAATTCTCACTTTTCTAGATACTTTAAATAAAAGAAAAGAATGAAATTTAGCAATCATATAATTGACTAGCCCCTTCTCCGTAAAAAAATATTGTAAGGAATCCTGTAAAACAAAGCTTCAAAACATCCATCATGTCAATATAAAAACAAAACTTTTTTTTACTTTTTTTTTTAAATACAGTTCTACCATCATGTATAGCCCTCTCCCTCTTTTTATCCTCCCTCCTATTTTCATCTCATTCCTCTTTCTTCACCCCTATCTCCTCGCCCCCTTCACCAACCCCACTTTCCCTTCAACGACTTTTTTTTCCAATGAATATATAATATACTATCGACATTTTTATGAGGAATAAATTAAATTTTCAAAATAAAATATAGCCTATGTTACTCGCTGATAATGTAGCTTTATATTGGTGAAAGAATTTTTTAAATCGGTCCAGTAGTTTTTGAGTGTATCCATTACAAACAAAAAAAAAATCAAATCTTTCCTCTTTATAATATTAGTATAGACAAGTTTGGAGTAATGTTATTGGTTTTTAGAACAAAATTATGTGATCTTGATGGGTAAGTATATGCTGTCCCAAACAACCCAATGAGGGTTGCCACTATTCGCTTACTATGAAATTCCCTCAGTTTTTCGGTTTTCAAGAAGGAATTTACATTTTTCCAAGAAGATGAGATTGAAGAAAATAAGTTATAAAATTTCATTTTTCATCAAACTAACCAGTGTGAAGTCATGTATCATGTTTAAAAACGGATAATTTGAGATTGATGGGTAAATACATCTTCTGTCACTTCACAATCCTTGTCTAGGGGGTAATGAGACATGTTTGAATAAGTACGATTAATTTTTCAGATCACTTTTGCGTCCATCCAAACACCTAACAGCTATTATTTTAAGCTTTTAGTTAAGTTCCAAATTAACAAATTATCCAGTTTATTTACTAGATTTTGCAAAAATTCCCTGGGTTCTCCTTGGTTTTTTTCAGACATACAATTTTTTTTGTGTTTTTCCCCTTTTCCAGACACAAAAAGTCCCTTGTGTTTTTCCAGGTGCATGGCAACCCTGACAATGCATCAAAAAGGATGGATAAGACGTATGTTATAATCATCATGTT
>JBCFYV010011164.1:45857789-45925646 GCA_039000515.1 Timema cristinae
AAACGGAACCTTGTAAACCTTAAACCTATAAAGAGAACATTTTGACCTCATTGATGGTCACGAGGATTAAACGTCTAACTCGTCTTGTTTGCTGGTGATGGGTGGGTCATGGCTCGAATAGACGGTGTGTACCCCTACACGCAAATGCGGCCACATTTTCTCTAATTTATATCCCATATTCCCTACCCAGGTATTGTAATTAAATGCGTAAAGACAGGATGGGTAGTAAGACATGGAAAAAGGAAAGGAAATCTGGTCAGGTGTACTTGTGGCCGCATGGTCTAACGCGCCACACTAGCAATACTGCCGATTACTTGGGGATCGGTGCTCGATCCCGGTCAGGTGCACTGAGGACGGTTTTTCCTAAATAGTTTTCCGCTATCACGGGTGCAATTCCTCTAAATTCAACCTTCTTTATCCCTAACACCTTAGCGTAATTAGTACATAGGCATATAACTCGAACGGATAGTAAGAAGTGATGCTAAATAAAAGTAGTAAAGAAACAAATGAATGCGAGCCTTGTAGACACGTTATGTTCCTAAATCATAGTTCCATTTATTATGATCAATAAGTTAATTAATATAATTTTAAGGTTGGCCTGACATTAATTGTCTCTCCTCCTATCCTCAGAATTTCTCAACTACCTTTCCCCCTACCCCACCCACGTGCCTCCTTCTTCCACCCGTCTCTTAACATACTCTATCTTGAAGTATAAAAGACTATAGGTTCGATTGAAAATTTTCATCTCTAGATGTACTGAGAGTATATTCTCTCAAATGGTTTTCCACTGGCCTTTCACGAGAATGCGGGATCATTTTTTCTTACTTCTATCTGCGGATAGCCCAGGCGGGTTGCTACACGGGGTGGGGTTTTTTTTCAGCTGAGATTTGCTGAATATTATATGGAAATATTCTTAAGAAGTTTCATTTTCATAGGATTAGAGCGGTATAGACGGATACATGTTTGATTATAACGTTCTTTTTTTATTATTATTCGATTTCTGTTTTTGCAGTTTGATGGTTGAGTCCTACATGGACTTGTGTAGTTTTCTTCCGCATTCTCTTGTAAAAATCACCAACTCCTGTTGTTTTAATAATAACGTGTTCTCTTATTTACAACCAACGCGCATGCGTGATTGAATAGGGCATGAACTGCCCGCGTTACATTCCTTTGGTGGTCAGTTTGTACTTCCCAAGCACGGCTTCATCAGAACATGACTTGTAAACAGAATTGACCTAAAACAGACCACCTCAAACTATAGTGAGAACACGGTAGGAAGAACCGTCTCGAATAGAGTTACAAACTTTATTAAAATCTACTTTCATAGAATCATGGCGTCAAGTCGTGTGATCTGTATGCAGCTGTCACCTTTGATGGATGTTACTTTTACTTACTGTTACATTGACTTCAAATAAAATATCGTATTACTGCCCAACTATATGGCACCAGTAGTTTAAAGGGAGAGGGAAGGGAGAGCAAGGTTAGATATGTTGACATAAGTACTGCAAAAATACGAACCCTTAACTCTCGTTTCCTTTACCTAGGGCAGAAAGGTAATTTTTCAAGTGGGGATCCGCTAGCTTGTGATCCTAATTGATCACTCGTGTGTGTATATATATATATATATATATCAGCTGACGATTTCTGCACGTCTATCACAGACTCTGCCTTAGGTCCCGTGTCCACGACAAGAATTTTCGCCAGAATGGTAAATCAACCAGACGGTTGAAAAAAAAGTTTGGTTTTGTATACGGGAACGGCAATCTGGCCGAGTCTCTGCTCGGTTGCAAACATAAACTTTTAATTCGAAAATGGATACGGAAGATGTATGTAATATTATTGCATTATATTATTTTTATATAGAAAACAAGCAGCGTCGACGTAGAAGATTTTGGGTGTATCAATTGCTGCAAAAAGATTTAAGTTTGCTGCATTTAACAACACACTGTTCGAAAATCTAAGAGAAGACAAAGTAAAGCATTTTAATTATTTTAGAATGTCAAAAGAAACATTTGACAAATTATTAAGAATGTTATACAAAAATTTAAAACATGAATATGCCAGTATGCGAAACTTGCAAATCTG
Organism: Timema cristinae; assembly: GCA_039000515.1. Taxonomy (NCBI): domain Eukaryota; kingdom Metazoa; phylum Arthropoda; class Insecta; order Phasmatodea; family Timematidae; genus Timema; species Timema cristinae. The sequence continues at coordinate 45,859,875 of JBCFYV010011164.1, forward strand.
CTGAAAGGCTGGCGGTGACACTGAGGTAAGCAAGTACCTATTTCTTAAAATTATTTGCTTGGAAAGATTTGTTTTACAATAATGAACCCGTAATACATCAAATATGAAATCAATCTTGGTTAATTATTTAACTTATTTGTTCTGTCACATTTTTTAAAAGTAGGCCTGAGACATAGCCCATACAAAATACACTTTTTTAGTATTCTTTAGAAAAATCAAAATTCGCCGAAACATTGGATAAGGTAGACTCAAGACTTATAAGATTCAATACACCAATCTTCATTGGACGCCGCAATGGTACTAGTAGAGGCTTGTAAGTGTTCCAGAGTGGGCGACGCTCTTGATTTATCCATGATTTTTGTGATGATAATGGACCTCCAACAGTTTGGTATCCACGTGGTGTATGATGCTGGTCCCAGGAAACTTGAGAGTACTGTGGATGACTTTGATGATTCTGATTTTTTTACTTAATAGTCTTAATCAATTTCATTACTTCGTACTAAAGTCAACGATATCTTCGTCATTACATTTGCATACAATTGGCGCAATGCCCTTAAAAAATACATTATTATGCTTTGGCCCGGTTCAATTGAAGCGTCTAAGAGAGTCATAATTTTTTTGTCTAATTCATTGGTAGTTTTTTTATATTCTTTTGGTGGTTTTTCATAATTTTTATTATTTTTTCCCTCTTGTGTCTCGTTTTGGGTGTCAGCAATGGCAGCATTATCGAGAATATTTGAAGAAGTCGGTCGATTAGTTGATATTTTTTGAGATGAAGCTTTTGCATTGCATAATAATTTACTCCGTCCCTATGTCGGTAGAGAACTTGACCCAACTAAGCGAATTTTCAACTATCACTTGAGCAGGGCAAGACGTTTCATAGTTTGTGCTTTTGGAATAATGAGTAATAAATGGAGGATTTTTCACCGGCCATTAAATGTTTCCATAGATTTTGCGACTGACATAGTGAAGGCATGGTGTGTTTTTCAAAATTTCATCCATAAAGAAGGACTTAATAAAATTGTAGCCGATACGATTATAGATTTGGACTAGGAACTAAGAGAACTCTCGCTCACAAGCAGTATGAGGTGGTTTGTCAGCGAATGATAACAGAAAAATATTTGCTAACTAATTCGTTAATGAATCTGGAAAAATTTCATGGCAGTATCGGTTTGCCTCGTATCTTATATAACAAAAAAAAAAAATGAAAACCACATACCTGAGTTGTTTTTTTCCTTGTCCGATAGTGTCTCAAAATCTTCTTTTATCTGTCTACATACTTCCTTCCAAGCTTCAAAAATCAGCCGCTTGTCTTTGTACTGATCAATTGTTTTATCCCACAGGACTGGTCTTTCCTCAACCAGTGTTAATAATAATTCTGAGTCAATATTAAATTCTGCACTCATTTTTACAAAACATAAATAGATCTGGGAAACACGAGAAACCACTACGCCGAGTGCGAGATTGCCGGCTCGTGGACACGTAGACTGTTTGATGCATGTCTCATTGTAAACATGGCACACCGTCCGGCTGCCGTCTCTACAGTGGGAATCCGGTACTACAAACGGCACCGTGTCCAGAGAATTAGAGCGGTTTCACACGGACCACAATCGCATGTGGTATGTGGGGCCCACAATCGCACGCCCGTGGTACCACTAACGCAGCGCTTAAGAAAAACATTGATTGGCATGACTGTAGTGCAAGTACTTGCAGACGGTGTCGCATGATGGGGTTGCGTGCGATTCCTTGCTTTGCGTGTGTGGTACCACTGGCCCGAACACTGACGCTTCGCCTAGCTTCAGTACCACAGTCGCACACATTGCGAGCGTGTTTCGTGGGTTCTCTGACCTGGCATTCATTGACATAATTGTGTTGTTCGTAGTGCCAAAGTCTTAGAAAATGTCTGAATTATAGGTAGCCTCATATTGGTTGAGTTTGCTGTTATATTGCCCTTTATTATGTTCAACAATTCAGTGAAAGATCTCTCTGACATTCTGTAGTACGAGAAGAATTTTTCCGGGTCACTTTGCAGTTCAGAATGTAACAAATAAAACTGACTTTTGAGAAGGTGAGAACTTAAAATGTTAACTTTTCTACGACGTCAGATTGCACGACGTAGCATTATAAAAAATAAAAACTCCTCTTCCATAATCACGTAACCAAATTACACACACTTCTCAGCAAACGGTGCACCCCTCCAAAAGCTAGATGCTACTGTCGTATGCAAAGGCCGTTTTGGCCTTTGTCGTGTGAAAGTGTACATGTGATTGTTGCATTGCTCTGTGGTGCGTGGTAGCCACATACCACATGTGATTGTGGTCCGTGTGAAACCGCCCTTAGCCTTGCCGGCTCGTGTACAGACGCGTATATAAAATAATATATTACTGTTAATCCGGTAAATTTGCCGGGACGGTGGACGGCGAAAGTTCTTTTCGTGAACAAGGGGCCAAAAGGTGGAAGGGCAATGTTTCTGCAGTTTTTATATAAACACATTTTCTTTGGCCAAATTAATAAAATAATTCTTCATTAGAAACATAGTGTTTAATTTTCTTCACATGGTTATATCAACAATTAATTGTTGGAATATCTGTCATGAGCATAGCGGCATTAGATGACAAACTTTTTAATTGGGAGATAAAGTTGTCATTAAATTCCAGGACACCCTTAACAGACATTCAAACACTTTTTATGTAACCATGTGAAGAAAATTAAACTCTCTGTTTCTATTGGACCCATGTTTGATTTATTTTAACCAAACTTTTTTTTCTATAAAAACTGCAAAAACACACACTTTTTTTTATCGCGTTCCCTCCCATACCACCTTAAAATATGAGTGAAGAATTACCCTGATCATGGGTCGACTCCTTGCTAGCTCATCGGTTAGAGCATTGGCGTACCATTCCTAAGGTCCCGGGTTCGATTCCCGTATCCAGGTGTTATTTTTCAATATAAAGAATATAATAAAAAATAAGCTTTTAACTACAACTCCTACAATTCTGAACTAATTTTAACTCAATGGTTTCCGCTTCGGTGATCGATTGGTCTAAGGTAGCGGCTCCCAACTTGGGGTACGTGCCAGAACGTTTGGGGGTACGCGAAAATATTTGAATAGTGGCGGAAAGACACCAGTGTAAGACAAAAGATCAGTCAAAAGTTATGAAATTAACTCAACGATATAGTGAGGGGCGGGGGGTATTCTATATTTGAACTTGAGAAAATGATTTAAATTTCAAACATAAAATATTTTTATAATTATTAATAAAAAATAAATTTATTAAATGTGGCCGTTTTTAATGTAACTTTGGTTTTTTGTATGCACTCTTTATTCACCTTATTCTTACATTGTTTTTTTTAACCCCATTATAAGCCCATTTATTTTCAGTTCCAAAAAATAAATCAGAAATAATTACTATTGTAGTAATTCAACATTTTGCTAATATAAGGGTACAATTTGTGGAAATAGGCCGCCAATGGGCACGCAAGCCAAAAAGGTTGGAAACCGCTGGTCTAAGGCATCACTCTTGCGATAGATTGGGTGACAGAGGTTTGAATCCCGGTTGGGTGTACCCTCCCCCATGAACATGTGGGTGCATTTACTCTAAATTAAATATTCCTCGTCTTTAACATACCAGTGTAATTAGTAGGCCTACATGTGCGTGTTACCTGAACGGGTAGTAAACGTGGTGCTAAAAAAGGCCCCACGTTTATTTATATTAATAAAATGAATAGTTTATGTGTCTCATGGGGGTTGCACGATATCTACCGCACACACAGGTCTGATAATTAAAAATTAGTAGCCTATGTGCACGAAAATGTGCACCTAGAACCCGGAATTTTAAAATTTGATTTTGATTTTCGTGAATTAATTAAAAACCTAGTCGGAAGAAATAAAATGAAGAGATTTTTTCATTTTTTTTTGAAGCAAAGAAAGGCGTTGCCGGCGGTAACCACACAATCTTTTGCTTGGTTACCCTGGGAAAAGCCGGGTATTTCTGTTAGTTAACGAATAAATCAGTGGGATGGGGATGTGAACGTGAACGTCTCTTTAGAGGAAGTGCACCCACATTAACTTGGAGTGTTGGGAAAACCACCTGCACTTGACCTCGATTGTAATCTTGACCTTCCCTTCCATTGCGAGACTTCTTAGACCATGTGACCAATGGCTATGAGAAGTAACTAGTTTATATATCTACACTGGTGGAATCCCATGTGATGGAATATTACATGTTTCTGCTTTGTCCTTTAGTAATAACAATCGAGAGCAGGGATATCACACAATCTGATTTCCATAATTTGGGGGGAAATAAATATTAAATTGTATAATACATACTTAGTCCATTCAGTTGGTAATTTAAAGAAAAAATAACTAATTCATTAGGAAGTATTAGCTTTTGATAACTTTCTAGTTTAACTTATACGCTTATGTACTAACTACACTAATGGTTTAAGGGATTAGGTAGGTTATATTTAGGGTAAGTATACCAGCATTTGCTTGGAGGGGAAAGTGGGAAACCATTTTGGAACAACACCTCTTAGTACACCCGACCGAGATTAGCGCGTTAGACCTTGCGGCCATCAAAGCGTATAATTTTTTAACTAATCAAGTAATACAAATGTCTATAATGCTAAGTGTTAGTGACTTTTACTCATTGTTGGTGGACGAAAGTGGGCTTGCAATAACAATTAAGGTTTAGCTGTGATTTTTGCAAATATTTTGTGAACAATACTAATAGAGTTCAATTTAACCGCAACAAATGCAGTTTATTTAGAATCGCGTCTTACCACCCGTCCATTCTATCCGCACTCTTACACTAAGTGATGAGATAAGGTAGAATTTAATGCGTTTAGGGTCTTCAAGAAGAGGGGTAGCTACGAAAATTGACACAGGAAAGAGAAGTCAACCTAGAAAATTTTCACACGGCGGTAGAAAATAAATTAAAATTTCCTTTCGTACAACATACAGATCGTTCACGAATTGAAACTTGCCCATCGCGTTAAAAGGGTTAAATTCTGTCAACCTTACATGAAGTGTTCAAATTGTCGGCCATCATTTTAAATACATAACGTAACTCTTTTACACTTGTTTCTATTTACACATCTTCGAGACTTCAATACACCTTGTACTCAGTACACCTTGTTCCCTATCCTAATCAAAGTTACCATTCTAGAACATTGATAAAGAAGTGGCATATGGGTTTGATCTGGCTATTATGACAGTCATTTTGTGCCCAAAAGCAAACATTCAAAATTTAACTCTAATTTTACTATCATTATTATTTGAGGTATTCAACGTGCACTTTCTGAACCGACTGATTATATTATATTATATACACGAGCATTTATATGAGCTAGAGCGAAAGGGCTTATCAATTTTCAAGTAAAGGTATACCTTTTAGGGTTCTTTTACATACCACAATCGACACGGGACCGACGGATTTACTTACCCTCCGAAGGAAGTTGTGCTACGAATTGTTATCGCTCAAGAAAAATATATCGACCCTGGCTGGGTTTGACCTCATGAACATCGGGTCCTGAGGTGAGCACTTTACCCCAAGACAGATTTAATTATGTATAGTAGGCCTACTGTACAAATACATTTATGTTGGTTGATTTTTTTTTAACCATTTTCACCCGAAAAAAATACATCCTTTTATTTAGTAAAATCCTATAATTTTATTCACCATGAACAAGAGTCTCTAAGTGATGTTTTATCTATCCGTCGAAGGGCCAACTCTTGACATTATGAATAGTGTTCGTTCACTATTCATTCCGAGCGCTAAGTCTACACACCACTTGTGCTTTTTACTAGGTGTGTAATGTATTTGTAAAGTGATAACTTCAATTGTTGAAGTTGTTTACACTCTGGGGTGTGATTGATTGTTGATCTTGTTAGTCAAGTGGCTGGTTCAAGTAGGGGCAGCGTCAATAAAAACAACCGTTTCCCTGTTTGCACTATCTCTTATCATCGGACCCTTTATATCTCATCTACAGTGAGAGTGAAGGTAACTGTCAGCCGGCAGAAGGTTCTATATCACAAACATTGAATGAAAGTATTAGAAACGTTTGATAACATGTTTTATTGAGCAAACAGACATTATTTCCGAACAGGTGGATGCCAATGTTTGCAATAAGGAACCTTCCAGCTGTCACTTACCTACACTCCTGCTGTAGATGAGATATAGATAGTATAGTGTTAGCTGACTTTTAGAAAATATTGTTGGTTTGAAAGTGTTCGGAAACCATTGGCTTCTCCGTTTGGAAGTAGCCACATTTGTATTGGCAAAATATCATCTTACTTTTCTCCGCTCGAGCGCTTGTATCCGCAAATATAGTGGTTTAAATGCAATCTCACCTGCTTCATTGGCCGCGTAACTCTAGTGTTAGAAGACTAGACTGTTGACGACAGGGTGATCGGGGTTCGAAGCTAGGTCGGGTTACTGAGGGTAGTTTTTCTAAAACTGTTTCCCACTCTTCCTCCACGCGGGTACACTAATTCAAAATTCACCCTTCCTCATCCCTAAATCACTAGCGTAATTAGTATATATGTGTTCTACCTAAACATAATTATAGTAAGACGGGGTGCTAAAAAAAAGTGTAATTTTAATCTAGTTTATCCGATTATACGAACGTGTGAGGTAAACATATGTCAGATGATAAATCTTAGTATTTTTCCCCCCGGAAATATTTTAATCTTTTTTTTGTGTGTATAGGTTATCACCTTATAATTTTTGTTTGAAGTTTATGCATGTACACTAGTGGGACTGGGATACGGAAGTATAATTTAGTTGAAATAATTATATCCGCATTTGTGTGAAGGAAGAGTTTTTAAACCACCCTCAATACACCGACCAAGATTTGAACCCCAACCACCCCAACAAGATGCCGTGACTATGCAAAAACCGACGTGGGTCCTGGTTATTTAAACGGATAATCCGTGCAGCCCTAACCCTAAATTTATTTGCTCAGCAACCTAAGAGGTCATTCATACAACACGTTACTCTGTACGTCTAAGACTCACATGGTGTTTAAGGGGTGGGACATCACCTTGTTACGTAACACAGATCTTATACCTAAAATTGAGATGTTTAAAAAATATAATTGTTTATGTTTTCGCCGTTAGTAAACATAGTTCTTGATAACTTCCGATTCCGAGTTGTATTAAAATTGTGTTTATATTTTAGTGCGACAAAAGCTTCCCTTTGAAATAATGACATTCACTCTTGATGTGGAAAGTTACGTAACACCAGTTGTAGGGGAAGAAGTATCAGGCTAAATGTCTACTTGGCGTTACATGGGGGTAGCGGAGGTAGCCTAAAAAAAATTGAGAAAAAAAGTGTCACATCACCCCCATACGTATAATTGCGTCATACCAAGGACACGATAGTCTGATGATTAGCACGCTAGATTATGGTTCCGATTCAAAAGTCCCGTGAGTTTAATCTACTCACTTGTCCGAAACTAGTCTAAAACATGCAACTTTGTGACAACATAGACCGGTTCAACTACCTTCTCACACGACATATATTAATTGACTTGACCGCGTGCAACTTTGAAATAAAGTGACGAGGTATCCAGCCATGGAAAATCGGTTAACATCTAAACCTCACAAAAGGGAGAAACATATCACATGCGCAAAACAACTGCAACACGGCAAACTTGTATTGTAAATAACCCCCTTCTGTGGCCGCGTGGCTAAGACGCGACTCTCGCAGTAGATTAGACCACCGATGACGGGGAAAGCAAGGTTCGAATCTCGGTTGGGTGTATTGAGGTGTTTTATAAAACAGTTTTCCACTTCCCCCCCACACACAAATGCGGGTGCACTTTGTATAAATATAACCTTCATAATCCCTAAAACCATCAGAGTAATTAGTACATAAGCGTATAAATGAAAGGGTAGTAAGAAACGGCTCTAAAAGAATAAAAATAATAAAACTATGGGGAACGACTCCTTACTTTTCACAATAGTAGTTAGGCTAGTTTAGGTTGATAACTGGCTAATTCACGAAACTCATGATACTTGTAATTTTGGAAAAAATACATACATTTCTTGCGGTGTTGTCATATTGGGCTCAAATACTACAATGGTGCACTTTAGATGCACCAATGGGCGTCTATAAATGTGTGATAGGAGTGCTTCAGCCCCCCTTATCACTCTGCAAATTTTACTTTTTTGCTGTTAATTTTTATGAAAACATAAAATTGTGTATTTGGAATTTGGCTACAATTTGCTATTAACAACTTTGAATCAACAATATCCGAGTTAACAGAGATAAAAATTATAAAATGTAGATTCCCTTTTCAACAGCTTTCTTTTGATTTTGTTCTGTCAACAAACTTATGAAAAATATGTTTCTTTTCAACAACTTTTTTTTTAATATTTCAGATTTTTTTAACGAAAATAGGCTCTTGAAAGTCATATAATTAGCTCAGAATTATGTCCAGATGCTCTAAAATTCCCATCCACAAGGTCAGGAGTGGGAGGGGTTGTTGCCACACCCCTGGCAGATGTGACTCCAATTCGCTCCCCCCGATTGGAAAACCCACACGGGGGCACTTGGATGCACCCATCTTATGCGCATTTGATATACTACAAAGCTTGCGCACAAACTGGCCCTGTGAGCTTTCATTATGTAGCTTTGGGAAATGTGGGCCCTATGCATAGCTTGCGCTTGCAAGTCACGCAAGAGTTTTGGTTGTAATTAATTATCTTGTACCTTGAACCGCGACGTTGGTCACATGAAATAAAGGTCGGGTTCCTCTGGTTTGGTTTGCCGGTGACAGCCCTGGTCGGGGTCCGAATCCTGGCTGGGCTTATTGAGGGCATTTTGCCTAAATGGTTTCTTACTCTATTGAATTTGCTTACGATTCCAATGTGTATAGTCCGATTGTGTAAAAAAAAAGTTAAATAGGCCTGTATTTATTTTGAAAACGCAAGCATTTCTCCGCAACTATTTGAGATACAAAATAACTTATCATAGTAAAGTTGTAGTACTATTAAAGATTAAAATCTTTTATTTGAAATATATTTTTATAAAACCAAACATTTCTGAGCTATAAGCCAATATATCTATACTATTTAATTTAGGTCTTTAAAAATTAGTTTGATTCTTATGCTCTTTGGTGGACAGAGATGTTTCTCTCTTCTCACTTATTTTCTAACGGTGTTCCTAGTTACTAATGCCATAGAGTAAGTAACAGTGTATATTATTTTATTTATGATATTTGGTGTAATGTTTCTAAAGCATTGTATAGACCTATTATTTCGTTTCACAAATATTACGAGTTTTTGTAAATGTCTATTTTAAGATAAAAGTGGGTGAAAGTATGTGCGGTGTACTATTTATTTTTTTGTAGTACACATCTTTCTACCTTTCCGGGCTATTTGTGTATTTGCGCTACTCGGGTTGGGTCGAGAAAGTTATAATTTAGAGTAAATTACCCACATTTGCTCGGAGAGGGAGTAAAACCATTTAAGAAAAACAAAACACACCCATTTGAGACCTGAACCCCTGAACTACCTGTCACTGGCAACCCAAACCACACGAGGTTGATGTTTTAATCCGCGTGCTCACCGGTGCTATTATGTTTTTATTGGCAATCTAAACGTTTAATTCAAGGAACATTGTGGAAGTCAGGGTATTTTCTAGGACACAATACTTTTTTGAAAATATATCTAATTTTTAGTTACGAGATATATAATAATATATTAATTAAATAAATTCATCAACGATGGTTACAAATAAATTGGTACATTGTTCATAATTTTCACTACTGTGATTGACATTTAAACAAATTTAAATTTATTTGGAACCATTGTTGATTAAGTTATTTACTAATTAATATGTTAAATACTGTTCTTCATACCAGACTTCTACTATAGCGTGCCTCGCTATAACCAAAGTCCAATTTTTACTGCAAGAACTGCTAGAAAAGCTACTAAATCTATTTCCCCCTGCTCATATGTCAAGTTATGTGATGTGCAGCTTTCACTTTTAATAGATATTATATTATTAATACCGGTACCTATAAATTAAGACTAATAATATTGTAAAATTTTATCAATGTTGACAATGTTTGTATTTTCTAAAAGTTACTCTTAATGTCAATTATTAAGAAAATAATGGTATATTTGATTGATGTTTTGTTGTTTTAATATGATATATTGATTTTAATTGATATTAATGATAATTATGTGTAAACGCGTTTATTAAGTTTTAATTATACTGCCATTAAAATAAGTCGACTCTTTTATAGTTTGACTACTCTCCCTTAAAAATTCAGCTATAGTTATTTCTGATTGGCCAGACTTATCATGTTTAGTTTAGTTTGTAATTAATTAAAATTAGAAACAAATTGAAAGCATCTGTCGCTCACGTCTTAATTCTACATACTTGTCGATCGGGAACGCGGCTTAATTGAAGCGGTCCACAGGAAAGGATCTCGTCTTATCGGTAGTAGAGTTGAGTTTCCAACCGGCCTTGCCTCTGAGACGGGTGACTGGCGTAGAAAGTTTGAGATCTGGCACAGCGCTGGCAAACATTGACCTACTGCGGAACAACGATTTGGAACCGGTATTTTTGTATACAATAGTTTCAAACTCGCTCTGGGGATAACGCGGTCTGAGGTGCTAGGTTCGTGGTAGGTGACATGTGAGGTTGGAATGTCGAGATTCGAATCTTGAGCCGGTACCCTAAGGGTGGAGGGGGATAGGACATGGGGGTGGAGTTCCATATATGAGTTTCTCATATTCTCTCTATGATAATGCATCATCCCCTTCGATAGCCGAATTATAAAAAACTTAACTCTCGTGATAGATTATACTGCCGATGATGTGGCGATCGGGGTTCGATACCCGATTTAATGTACCGAGGATGGTTTTACCTGAATTGTTTTTCACTCTACCACCACGCAAATGTGGGTACACTTCTTAGTTTAACCTCCCTCATCCCTAACATATTAACATAATTAGTATGCGTTTAACCTAGACGAGCTTGAAAAAAAAACCTCCAATAAGTATACTCTTTCCCCCCCTTAGATTAAGTTGTTAAATAAACCTTGTGCTTAAACTTTAGAACAAACAAAACATAGAGCCTTAGGGCCAGTTTCATAGTCAAATTTAGTACGCCTGAAGTGCGGCGCTATACTAAGTACATGACGACACCTACCTAAACCAGAATGGAATGGGCCGTTCTCGCATAGGAAACTGGCCCATTCCATTCTGGTTTAGGTAGGTGTCGTCATGTACTTAGTGTAGCGCCGCACTTGAGGCGTACTAAATTTGACTATGAAACTGGCCCTTAATGTATATTATTTATAAACATATACAGCTTTTACCTTGAGTTTTTGATTAGTGTTAAATCTTTTTGACGCTGCTTTCACGCGTTTGTAACGGTTCATTCATCTTAGTTTGAGTATAAACACAACGACCAGACCCTAAACTTAGTTTGCCATTTACAAAACGAGAAACAAGGCCATTTTTCGCTGGAAATTAAATACTTAGAATCAGTAGTAGTAAGAGAGCGCTCTACATACGTTAGTACTCAATGACTTGGAAGCCTGCAGTTCATTCCTGACCTGCGTCTCAGGTGCTTTTATGTTGCTCAAAGATCTCGCGCACATGACATGCTACACTGCAGATCCCGCAGGGGTGATAACGCGTTAGGAAACGTTAAACACACATTAACATACAAATATGTAAGACGCTGCAGTCAAATGGGGCATCATTCAAACTTACACACACATGTGATACGGTAAAAGGCAAAGAGGAAACGAACGAATGCAAGAAACTATTAACATTTTAGTTTCTTTGTTTTGTATGCTCACATGATTTTTTCACACCACTCTATATTTATTACCTCTTTATCCTAAATATATAAAAAATCGTAAGCTTATATATCGGATGGTAGGGGAGTGCGAAGCTTTGAAACTTCGACTTGGCTTCGTGACTATGTTAGCTTCATTTTCACTTCGAAAAAATTCCTGCTTCGATAATTACGAAGCTTCGCCAATAAAAATATTGAAAGCTTGAATACTCAATTTATGGTCATTTAATACCATTCTGAGCTGTTGTATATATTACAAATAAAAATTCATATGGAAAAAAAACTGAAACAATTTACTTGCAAGTTGTGATAATAGCTTAATTTATCATAATAAATGAAATACGAGTATTGCAAACAATTGTAAAATAAAACAATTCCAAGTAATTTTAGTGCATACAGTTATACATAAAACACCAGGATATAATATTTCTTCGAGCATAAAACAAGTAACAAAAAATATTCGATCTTTGATTCGAGCTCGTTTAGAATTGGAAAAGTGGGTTTCGCACTCACTACCAGAGGTAAACAAAACCATTTCTTAGTAAAAGGGGCTTGTTTATTAATAGTTCTACCGCGTCCTACTACCAGCCCGAGCTGTACACTAGGCTATTCAATTACAATAGTGGGCTAAAGATGAGGAAGATTGGAAAACCATTTAGGAAAAAACATCCTTGTACAATGTATCAACAAACTTTTTTCTTTTTTTACTAGACTGGCTTCTCCTAACATTTAATCATTCGGTACCTACCAACTAGGTCCCGGCTACTTTTGTGCATATACAAACTGGGTTTGAAACAGGAAATTCAGGGTTTCAAATAAACTATTAAAATAAACACTGATCCTAGCAGACCCAAACCAAATCCAGTTAAAAACATTAAGAGCAATAAAATATTAAAATAGTACAGCACTAACATTAGATTTAATTGAATATCAAACCACATGCAGGCCTAAATAAAATTTAACATACATTTAAGTAAACTGTAAAATTAAATTTAAAAAATACAAACATTCGCTGGGAGCTATTGACTATACATGGTAGCTCCTGTGTATAATATTGCACTGGTGTCCCACCAATCATGTAGGTACTTTTACTAGTGATATGGGAATGTTTGTTTACTTCAAGTCTCGGGTTAGGATGAATCAATAATAGGATTCGAATGCCGATTGACAATATCGCCAGCAAAACAAATAAATAAAAACCAACTGCTATTCAAAAAACATAAATACTTAATAGTTTATAAAGTATTCAGGCGATCGTATTGAAATATCTACACGTTCATCAATAGCAAGCTACTAAGTCAAAGATAAAAATTTCACACACTTGCAGTTATAAGGTTTGGAAAGTTTGATAAACTAATTTCATAATTTAAAGCAGCATTTAAAGGGGAAAAAAATATTAAAATTTATAAAATACTTTTTGAAATTAAAACACAATTAGAGTGAATGTTCTCAAAAAAATTTATGTGCACTGAAATGAGACCGTTGAACTCTCCTGCAACCTCGTTGCGACAGACAGACAGACAGGCAGGTGAAAAGTGACAGGTCCCCTGGCAAAACCGCCATTAGTTTCACATCGCTGTGACGAGCTATCTGAGAGATTGGTTGGAAGGAAGTCTTGACGAAGTGTCGGCTAGACAGTGCCTGCTGGCGGGCGCCCTTCTCTGAAAGGGTGTGACGTCATAATGAGGTAGGGGAGTCTTCTGGTCGATACATCGCGCCCCCGAGTGTTGACCTCATCAATCCGTCATTCAACTATAGCCCCTCTTTTTATTTAAGGGAATCTAAGGGTGCGTGCATGTCGAGGAGCGCGCACATCACTCATTCCTATCTTCACACATCACTCATCATTCCTATCTTCACACATCACTCATCATTCCTATCTTCACACATCGCTCATCATTCCTATCTCCACACATCACTCATCACTCCTATCTTGGCTCAGCGCACATCACACATGGAACACAGTCTGTGCTTACCGAGCAGATCACTCATCGCTCGTACCCGGCTAAAGAAAATCAGTCTGCACGGAGTATTCGTACTGCATTGTTTCTTAAACCTCCCTCTCTTTTGTGATGTAAACATCATCAGGAGTGATGAGCGATGTGCAAGCTCCTCGGCATGCACGCACCCTAAGCGGTAGAAATCAATAGGATCATTTAGAAGAATTGAACACGATATCTCGGAGAGGGATGATCAATCACTTAAGCAAAACCACCCTCATTGCACCCAGCTGAGATTTGAGTCTTGATCTTCTTGTCAACAACGTTCCAGTCTATTGTGAAACTTTTGAAAATGTTCTTCAGACAACCTTGTTTTCAAAAGTCCCGCGATCACCCATCGTTTATTTACTCTGCTTTTGGTTTTTTAGTCTATAATATGTATTCTTTAAAATTCAACCTTTCCGCAAATACGTATGTTTCCACAATTCTATAAATAAGTATAAAATAAATAAAATTTACATTTTTCTACCAAACTATTTAATTTTCTCATAACACAACCGATCATGATTTTATGACCGATCAAGGTAATTTTGGTCACTCATATATTATTGGGAAGTACACTCACTGTATTTGATCTCTTCGCGAGATTAAAAAGGTACAAATATTTTCTTTTATTAATAATGCAGTTTTATTGAATGATCGATTGAAAATTTCAAATTTGCAAGAGATCGCCAGGGGCCAACCAACCTCTTTTCTAAACAAAGAAATGTTTCAACCTGTGTTTGTGTTACTTTAATTTTTGCTTATTTAGTTAAGTTTATCCAAATGGACTTCTTATAAGGACTACCCAAATGATAAAACAAGATTAAATTATATGTGTAAAACACAAACTAAGATGAATATAATATTATCTGTATATTGGTGTGCCGCGATATTTGTTGCATTATTTTTCTATGCCGCTGTGAGAAAAAATTAAGAAAAGCTGGTAACTTCCCTATAGTCTTTTGAAACTATTATAATGATAATATAATCCCCTATTTTTGGTGGCATTTAACGTACAATTTTTGAACCGACTATGCATATTAACATACAACTTACAAACTAACATAACTCAAGACTAGAGATGTGAGACGGAAAATTTTCAATTATTATTTCTATAGATTAATTTCAACTGGTGAAATGGATAATAATAACAGAAATAGTAGTAATAATAATTAGTGGTAGCAGTAACATTAGCAGTAGCAGTAGCAGTAGCAAACACCTACTTCGGTGGTCGCATGGTCCAACGCGTTACGCTCGCAATAGACTAGAGTAGACTGTCGATGACAGGGAGACCGGGGTCCGATTCGGGTGCACAGAGGGAGGTTTTCCACTCACTCTCCACACAAATTCGGATGCAATGCTTGTAAATTCAACCTTCCTCATCCCTAACACATTAGCGTAATTAGTACATCGGTGTAAAACCCGAACGGATAGTAAGACGTGGTGCTAAAAAAAGTAGTAAAGAAACAAATGAATGCGAGCCTTACTAGACCCGTTATGTTCATAAATCATACATCAATTCTTTAATCATCAATAAATTAATTAAAATAATTTTAAGGTTGGTCCAATATTTCTCAACCTCCCTATCCACCCCTCCCACTACCCGCGTCCCCCCTCCCCTTCTTGTAACCCACTCGTCTCTCAACGCACTATATTTTTAAGTACAATAGGCTCTAGATGCCACCTCCACAATTTAAACTCTCCACCGTGTGCCGCCAATGCGGAAAATGTTCATCCCCACAGACAACACCCTGCCCCTGGCCGTTAATTCATCAAGTGAAAGGGGAAAAACACATTTCATACTTTGAGCCCGGTATCCTATGCTCGGTATGAAGACACGATACCGACTTAGCTTAGATTTCTGACGACAGTTGGTCACTCACACGGTGGCCATGAGGTCTTAGACGTCAAACTCGCTAAATTCTGGTTTGCCGCTGACCCTGGGTTCGAGTGACTGAACGACTGCGTGGCCAGACTGGTGAGCTAGTACGTGATTAGCTCTCGATAGTTGTTGACGAAGAGGCAAAGGTTCGAATCTTGGCTCAGTGAACTGAGGGTGGTTTTTGACAAATGATTTATTGTTGTGGTTTTCCCCATCCTCTCTCCGCGCTAATGCTGATTATAATTTGTAAAGGCCTACTTTGATTATAATACTGAATTATTCTAACATAAGTTTATATATATATATAATCTTTGAATTATTCTAACATAAGATATATATATATATATAATATATAATATTATATATAATATATATATATATTATATATAATATATATATATATATATATTATATAATATATATCTGAATTATTCTAACATAAGTTATATATATATAAGAGAGAGAGAGAGTTTATGGTCTTACCAATTAAATTAGGCCGTTAGTAGCAAGTGTGATGACTATAAAAAGGTCAAAAATCATGTCAAAATGAGAAATTTTCCTGGCAATCGATGACCCAACACAATAATATTGCCCAGCG
The DNA here is from genome assembly GCA_039000515.1 of Timema cristinae. Classification (NCBI taxonomy): domain Eukaryota; kingdom Metazoa; phylum Arthropoda; class Insecta; order Phasmatodea; family Timematidae; genus Timema; species Timema cristinae. The sequence goes on from JBCFYV010011164.1 coordinate 45,876,162, forward strand.
CCTGTAAACTAGACTGTTCCGGCTCGAGCGCGTCGCTAATGTCGCTCGTTCGCTCCAGTCTGGCCGTACCCTACGTTTGGTTTTTCTCTAAATTAACTTCACACCTTGGTGGTATCCGATTGGTCTAATGCAGGCAGGTCAAACTTTCGTCCTGATGTTTATTAATATAATCGTTGTAGGAATACAACATTTTAGATCATCATTTGAACATTGGTCATTGATTGGTGGAATCTAGCAGTGAGGGTGGTGTGCCAAATTAGTGTGTGAGAAAGAACGAACGCCTGAGAGATCATGACTTACGGACACGCTTCTCTTATGAACTTTTGAAAGTTACTTTAACATAGACCTAATACTAAAGTCTAGTATTCATACACTTGTCCCATATCTCTGGGGGAGGGGGGATAAATAAATAGGAGATCTTTAACATTATATATAATCTTTATTTTATTTTTATGACTAGAGTAATGCTTTTAAAATTAAGTTTTTTTTTCTTAAGATGGTGAGAATATAGGATTTCTTGAAATATGGCCCCTGCCATATTTTCAATTTTCAATGTGGCCCATATGATCAAACGAGTCTGCTTTTTGGTGTCACTATCGCAATAAACTGGACTGCTGATGTTCGGGAGATCGGGTTCGAATCCTTGTAGGGTGAACTGAGGGTGGTTTTTAACTCAATGGTTTTCCACTCTTCCTCTACGTAAGTGCGGGTACACTTCCTCTAAATAAAACCTTCCTGATCCCTAAAACCATTATCGTAATTAGTTCATAAGCGTATATATAATTTGATCGGTTAGTAGGACGTAGTGTTTTAAAAAAATATCCTTGGTGTTGAAAATACTCTGAATCAAATATAATCTTGCCTTTGGTCGATGTTGACGTCCGCACCTTATTTTGTGAACGTTCTTCATCTGAACCGACCATCGCAACTCTACACCCTTGTGGATGGTTCTATTAATAGCCTACTCGGCCTGCTCCTGTTTCCTTTTCAAGCGAGTGTGATTGGTCTCTCTTGAGGGTGACGGAATGGGATTTTTTTTTCTAACTTTGCAAGTTGTTAGTTTGACTTAAACCCGGGGGAGGCTAAAGGGGACAAATTTGCATTATGTTTAGGTTAAATAAATACACGTTGGGAAGGATGGGGGCTGTGAGGGGTTGGGGAAGGGGGGGGAACTACGTTATGTCCAGGTTAAGCTAGGGCGAGTAAAAAAAAAAAAAGCACACACACTGAAAGAACAACGTAAACGTACTCGTATACATAAAACATAAATGATACAGAACTCCGCACGAACTTTCTCGCTCAATTGTTTAGAAGTGGAGATTTTACTCAAAATTCGTAATATAATATACACTAGCAAACCCGAGGACAAATTGCCCTATACAGACGTAAAACATTTTTTGACTCATGGTTGTAAGTCTTATCATTTTATTTTTAAAGAATTAACGTCTTCATTTGTATACCTGGACCAATAAAAAAATATCGATATTGGGTCCCCAACGGTCAACACTTCGTATTAAAATTTTAACTTCTGGTTAAAATTTTCGGCATTTTATTAGGGATTACACATCTTATGGTTATCGCATTACTATAAAAAAATCTCTTTTATAAATTTTTACCAATAAAATAGGTAAATATTGACTAAAATGAGAGTGAGATATCATTGGTGTATCAAGGACGTATCCAGGAGAGAGGCGCGCGCCCCCTTCAAGAAATTAAACCAAATAAATCCATTTTAAAGTCACGTAATATTATCTCACAAACAAAATTTAATTTTTTTTAAAAATTGCTATTGATAATATTATTAAATGATTAATATACGGTAATTAATATAAATACTTAAGACAATCACATTAAGTATTAAAATGGTGAAAATAGGCATTAATGAAATTACCCACCTTATTGCACAAACCTTGTTTAGGTTTAAATTTATTGTATCGCTTTTATTATTACTATTACAATGATTAATAATAAATAAAGTTATTTCAAATAATTTCTTTTTAAATAACGTGTTTTAAACAAAATATTTAATTAATCCTACACACAAAAGTGTTAGTATGGCTTAGTGGTAAAATTTTGAGTTAGAATTAGAACTAACAAGCTATACTATAGAGTTGAGTTTAAAGTTTGACTGTTTGAAATCTGAATAATTCCATCTAATTTGTCTAATTGATCGAATAGCTAAAAAAACTATTTAAATAATAATAGCTATAATGTCTAAACTTGTTTCGCTCTAAATAATCACTATTTGATGTTCTTATTATTTGCTTTTAATAAATTTCAATACTAATCGCAAATTTCGAGCTATATCCCTCATTAGAGGAATATTCTCAAGTTTAGCGCTACACTGAAAAATTACTTAAAGATTTACTCTCAAATTTTGAAGTATTTTTACGTAAACATTTCTTGAGGTCCCCCCCTCCCTCCCTGAACCGATCCCGATGGGACCACCCGCTTCCCTCCTGAACCGATCCCGATGGGAGCACCCGCTTACCTTCCCCCTGAATTGATCCCGATGGGACCACCCGCTTCCCTCCTGAACCGATCCCGATGGGAGCACCCGCTTCCCTCCCCCTGAACCGATCCCGATGGGAGCACCCGCTTCCCTCCCTCCTGAACCGATCCCGATGGGAGCACCCGCTTACCTTCCCCCTGAATTGATCCCGATGGGACCACCCGCTTCCCTCCTGAACCGATCCCGATGGGAGCACCTGCTTACCTTGTAATGTAATTGATTTGCCCCTAAAAAGTATGTGAAAGCATTGACAATAATATCGTCCTAATTTTATAAACGTATCTTATTTCATTTAAATTATATAGTATATTAAATGGCGCTTAAAGCACTTCTTCTTCTAAGAAGGCAAAAGCCACTGAACAGTGACGTCACGCACGTGACACCAGCCAAGTCAGTTTGACAATATATATTTTTCAAATAATAACTTCCTCTTCTCGATGGTTCGAAGAGAGATTTTTAAATGTAACTTGAGTCATTTTCCGGCTCTCGAAGCTTCGAGTAAAACAGAGATGTTTTTGTCTTGTATTTTGTTTTTCTAAACTAAACCTTCTCGAAGCTTCCATGACCAAGGAATATATACAAGGGATGGTGCAACATAAAGGCAGTGTTTAAGTGGTCAGTTGTCAGTTGGGAGTTGGGAGTTTGGCGTCTAGCAACACCTGTCCGCGCTAGCCCGCGTATAGTTCAACATGATCTATTTTCGCATTAATTAAACTAATTCAGCAATAAAAAAAAAACATGTCAAAATGAAAAGTGTATTAATCACAATTCTTCAATAGGCGCCCATCGCGGTAACGTAATTCCAGAACGTTACAATTGGCGCCCAACGTGGGGCACGAATTATCTCCCCGAGATACAGCACAATATACCTCCCCGAGATACAGCACGAGATACAGCATGAATTATCTCCCCGAGATACAGCACAATATACCTCCCCGAGATACAGCACGAGATACAGCACTAATTATCTCCCCGAGATACAGCACGAATTACCTCCCGAGATACAGCACAATATACCTCCCCGAGATACAGCACGAATTATCTCCCCGAGATACAGCACGAGATACCTCCCCGAGATCGCCACGAAATACCTCCCCGAGGTAAGCAGTAGAGGACAACGCCGAAGACCGAGAGAAGCAGTAAGCAACGCCGAGGACCAAGATAAGCAGTAAGCAACGCCGAGGACCGGGATAAGCAGTAAGCAACGCCGAGGACCAAGATAAGCAGTAAGCAACGCCGAGGACCAAGATAAGCAGTAAGCAGCGTCGAGGACCGAGAGAAGCAGCTTACCATCACCAAAGGAGACAAGGGGTGGAGACGAGTCTAAAGAAGATCACAGATAAGTCATCAACAGAAACTTAAATTAAATAGTGAAAAATATATTTATGTCATTTGTGCATTTTGGGGGTGGAACAGTATACATTTTTTTTGTGATTTAAATTAAGGGAATAATTAAAAAATGGCAGATTCAAATGATAACAGTGACGCTAGTAGCTATTCTGAAGAGGTAGCTGAAAATAGACCTAGGAATCAGTTAGGTCTAGAACAATCAGATGAGGAAATAAGAGAAAGTGAACAGGACAATGAAGATTCATTTGCAGAGGGAGAGAGAGAAGGAGATAGGACAGAAAAAGAAAGAAATGTTTTAGTAGATGAGGAAGAAAGAGAAAAGAATAGGGAACAAAATATGGAGCAACCCATAGTAGACTTGACCCAAATTATGAAAATGTTACAGCAAATGGCAGAGGATAGTAAAAAAGCTAGCCAGGAAACTAAACAAGAAATAATAGATGCAACTAATCAAAAAATAGATAAAAGTAGCCAGGAAACTAAACAGGAAATAAATACAGTTAAACAGGAAATAAATACAGTTAAACAGGAAATAGATACAAGTAGACACGAAATTAATCAAATAATATATGCAAATACACAGGCAATTAATCAGAAAATAGATACAAATCAGATGAAACTTGAACAAATCAATAAAGAACTAAGTGCTAAAATAGAGTTAAGTAAGGAGGTTTGTGATCAGAGATTTGGTTATGTAGAGCAAAAAATAGACCAATTAGAGACGGTTCATCAAAACTTAGCAGTACAGTTAAATGAGGTAGACACAAAAGTGATAGAACAGGAAAAAGTAAAACAGATTTTGATTGAAAAGCATGAAAACTTAAGGAAAGGACAGTTCAAGTTAATGGAACAGATTTCAGCTAATAAAAATAAAATAGAAACAATAGAACTAGAATCAGTTAAAGGGTTAAAGGAAGTAGAAATTAAAGTTGGGAATCTGGACCTTCAGGTAGAACACAATGAAAAGGAAATAAATGAGGTAAAATCAGTACTTGATTCTCAGCAAGACACGAATAAAATTTTAATTAAAGAACAGATAGATGGGATCGTAAATAAGGCAGTAGAAAAACTAGATAAAAAACTAACAGATTTTGTGGTTGAAAATCAAACAAATCTAGGGGAATCTAGTAACTTACACGATACTACCAACTTATTTGCTAAGGGACTAAGAGAAACGTCATTAGCACTTATTCCAAAATTTAAAGGAAAGAGAGGAAACATTTCAGCAGTACAATATATAAATAAAGTAGAAAGAGTATTTAAAGGAGAAAGAATAAACGAAAAAGTCAAAATAGAGATATTTTTATCAGGCCTAGAAGATGAGGCGAAATCCTGGACAGATAGTATAGAGAGTGAATGGGAGACATACGAGCAGGCTAGGGAAATATTTTTGGAAAAATATTGGTCTCAAAATATGCAGGATGATTTTCTACAATTAATTTTTAATGGAAAATATAACGATAAAGATGGTACTATGAGTGAATATTTCAATAAATTTGTGACACAAGCGAAATATTTGCGATACCCAGTAGTAGAGGATAGATTGATAGGTCTTCTAATGAATCATTTTCCAACTCCAGTACAAGACGTTCTCATTAGCATAAATAAACAGAACATCAAAGAAGTAGAGAGAGTATTAATGGCATTTGACGATAGATATCAAAGAAAGAAAGAAATCAATGATCAGACAAACAGATATAATATTGATAGGCATAGGCAATCAACAAACCCTCAATTCAAAGAAATTAATAATGGACAAGATAGGCAGAGATATCAAAATAATTATCCAATACCAGAGCAAAATAGAAAATATCCACATCCTAGAATAGAATATCGACAGGATAGGAACCAAGGACCTCCGAGGCAAATAAATTCTAGTGATAGACAAACTACTAGAAATAACAATGCAGGTAACCCCAGATTCACAACCAATCAAGTACATCAACCTCCAAATTTTAATTATGTACCACCATTTTCAGGGACATCATATTTAAATGAGTACGACTCACAAAAAATATTTGATCCAGGAGGCAATTAAACAAACTTTAAATTTCGGATTATATAAATGTAAAAAATTAGCAGTTAAATTAAAGATTTAAATTTTAAATAAGTGAAATAAGGGTAACTATAATAATTTAGTTGTAGTAAGAAAAGTTTAAAATATAAATTTAAGTAAATTTAAAAAGCACAAATTCAGCGACGTAAAAGTAATATTTCCTGTGCAAGAGAAGGTTGTGCGTACTTGTAGAAATTGTAAAATAAACAATTATAAGTAGCAACAAGCAAGGTTAGAAATAGGTCATCAAACTAAATTACATCTTGCAGTAAAAAGATTAAAAGATACAGCAGAGAAACGAACCCGGTATCATGATAAAAAGATTCTTAAACCTATTGAATACGCAAATGGCCAGTTAGTTCTTGTAAAAAATCATCAATTATCATCAGCTTTGAATAAGGAAGTAAAAAAGTTCTTTTTACTATATGAAGGACCATATCAGGTAAAATATCAAATAGGTCAAAATGTATACTTAATTCAAGACCCTGAGACTCTTAAGATTAGAGGTGTTTTTAATGTTACAGAATTAAAACCCTATTATAGCAAGACAGATATCTAAACAGTTTTCATCTACATTAATTATAAAGGATAGGAACAGGATTTTAAATTACCTAATTAAATAGTAAAATGACCATGCAAGAGTTCGAACCTGGACCTGTAGCTCAATAACTAACAAGAAGAGAGATACTAAAAGGGCTTTTTATTTCCTAGGAAATACGCAGTGGTTAAAATATACTTATATATTGTGCCACAAAACAAGCAACTGTAAACACCAACTCTGCAACTGCGTGTCATTTTGAAGTGAGTAAGGAGGGTGACACACCTCAAAATATAAATTGTAAAGAAACCATAAACGACCAAACATGAAAAGTGAGACTAATCTTTTAGTTTCTGAAAAGGAAGTTAAACCTTCTTTTGTAAAAATTGAGAGGGTTGTAAAACAAATTCTATACATTCATTCCTACGTCGCTATTAATACAGGTGGTCGGTCATCTATTGTCATTCCTACATCGCAAAGCTAAGACGACAACACAAACTGACTTTGGCCACGAAAGATAAAATCACTTATTTTTATTAGTTCAATAAGTCAGAGTCAAACCCGGTACATTAAGTATAAAATCTATAAGTATAAAAATATAAATTCTTATCAATTTAGATTAATAACATTTGGACTTAGCATAATTTTAGAAAGTTGTATAAATCAAAATAGGAGAACAGATAAGGAGGGGGCATGGACCCTTAGAAGCATGCTAGGGATAACATCGGATAGAAGGTTAGGTGAGGGCTTGGATAAGTTTGTCAGCTGGAGGAGCGTGAGAACCTGTAAGCACGCGAGGAGAGATTAGGGTGTTAGTATATTCTAAGAGGTCATTTTTTTTGTTAATTGTAAATTATTGTTTAAGTAATAATTTGAGATAAAATTGTGCTAATAGGGCAATTTTGAGTTTAAAAAATTTATATAATTTCAATTTAAGAAAAAAGTTAGGAAGTTTTATTAATTAATAGACGATCTTGGAAATCTGAATAAATATATTATTTCATCAATGATGCATTTTTTTATAATCAAGATAAGGATTTTAATATTTATGTGGGGGGTTATTTTAATTAAATGGCAATAAATTCAACGATTTTGATTCAGATATTAAAGAAATCACAGAGTAAGCTGATAAGCTGAAGAGTAAGATCTAAGATATCTAGAGAAATTAATTTAGATATGCACTTGAGTGCTTATTACAGTATGTTAAGGTGAGTGGAAATAAGAGGCGAGTAGTCTTGTTTAAAAGCATTTTTTTCAGATAGTTGAGTTGAGGTCTTTTCATTGAGGTATATAGGTTGAGAAAGTGGAGTTGAGGTTTTTTCAGATATGGTCTTAGCTATGGGCAAGCCATGATCTAGATTAATTAATCGTCGTTATGAGTTTAAGGATGGCCCGAGGGCATCTAGCAGCGTTGAGGAGAATTGAGTGAGGAAGTTGAGGTGTATTAAGCCATGGACTTAGATGTAATAAGCCATGATGAATAATTTCATTTTTATAAGTGGTGAGTCAAAGGGATCACCAAAGTTCAGGTAACAGGTATTCACAAACATAGAGCTAGTACAACGCAACAAAGAGTCAGTTATAATAAATGAGGCAAAGCCTAAGCTTTCCACTAAATAATATGCAATAAATATCCAATGGTTAATTCTGGATTAAAATTTAAAGATATTGAGGAGATTGTGAAGAAGTTTAAAAGGGTATTCTGTGATTACGTGATGTAATAATGCTAATGTATTAACAAGGATGAGAGCTAATTAGGGTGTTAGACCTAATTAGGCTACTATAAAAGATTTTATTATAATTTCATTTTTTATGCTTAAGGCAAATAGGCAATAGTCAAAAGATTGTAATCAATTGAGAAAGATGCAGTTAAAGATTTTTTCAGTAATGAGAAATTCATTATTCAATTAAGAAGGGGAAAAAATAATTTTAAATATTTTATGATTCCAAGATTATCGTCTATATATTTCAAGTATTTTAAATTTGTTTTGAGGTTAGGTATTCTCATAAATAAAGATATTGGTAAGGTGATTCAGATGTTCTGTTATTATCCTTTCTCTGTCCGAAACAATGTAATTATATATTTATTAAGTAATTGAGTTTATTTTGTAAATTCTTTTTGTGTTTTTAAGCTTATTATTTTGTAAATGTAATTTAAGTGAAGGCTCATATAGCGAATTTGGCTGTCAGGCTTTTAAGAGTATAATAGTGGCTCATATAGCGAATTTGGCAGTCAGGCTTTTTAAGGGTATGTGTAGCATTGAGTGTTTGTTAAGTATGTTAAAATAATATTAAAAGTGGATCCGTGAAGGATCATTGAAATGAATAAAAAGTGCAACGAAGTGTTTAAACCAATAAATGATTAAAAGACACTTTGATTAGTGACAATTATATTCAATTTTTTTATTAACTAGTTAATGTATTTTAATCAATCTTAAGGACGTTATAGCAACAAATTTTGTTTTGTTTTTTTAAATAAAAAATAAAAAACTTTGATTAGTAATAATTAAATTCAAATCTTTATATTAAATCCAAATTTTTATATAATAAACTTAGATTATTTTATTTCAATTAATTGTAATTATACTTAACAATTTTATATCTTGATATTTGATTTATCTAATTTCAACTTTTTGATTAACATTTTATATTTTAATGTTTGCTTTATATAACTTCAATATATATATAATTCATGTAAACTTACAGTCGGAGAACACCACTTCAAATATTATCATTCAAGAACAACATTATACAGAGTGTTCCAAATTATTGGAATTTATCTAATTTGTGAAATGTTATACATGATGTTTCAAAATATTGTTATTTGTGAAATTTTATACAGGGTGTGCGAAAAATGATCATGTCGTCTTTTCTCGTCTTTTATTTTTTTAGCAAAGCGTATCAAAAAGTATACGACTAGGTCTCTACTTTCAGATACACTTTGGGGGTATTGTAATGTAATTGATTTGCCCCTAAAAAGTATGTGAAAGCATTGACAATAATATCGTCCTAATTTTATAAACGTATCTTATTTCATTTAAATTATATAGTATATTAAATGGCGCTTAAAGCACTTCTTCTTCTAAGAAGGCAAAAGCCACTGAACAGTGACGTCACGCACGTGACACCAGCCAAGTCAGTTTGACAATATATATTTTTCAAATAATAACTTCCTCTTCTCGATGGTTCGAAGAGAGATTTTTAAATGTAACTTGAGTCATTTTCCGGCTCTCGAAGCTTCGAGTAAAACAGAGATGTTTTTGTCTTGTATTTTGTTTTTCTAAACTAAACCTTCTCGAAGCTTCCATGACCAAGGAATATATACAAGGGATGGTGCAACATAAAGGCAGTGTTTAAGTGGTCAGTTGTCAGTTGGGAGTTGGGAGTTTGGCGTCTAGCAACACCTGTCCGCGCTAGCCCGCGTATAGTTCAACATGATCTATTTTCGCATTAATTAAACTAATTCAGCAATAAAAAAAAAACATGTCAAAATGAAAAGTGTATTAATCACAATTCTTCAATAGGCGCCCATCGCGGTAACGTAATTCCAGAACGTTACAACCTTCCCCCTGAATTGATCCCGATGGGACCACCCGCTTCCCTCCTGAACCGATCCCGATGGGAGCACCCGCTTCCCTCCCCCTGAACTGATCCCGATGGGAGCACCCGCTTCCCTCCCTCCTGAACCGATCCCGATGGGGGCACCCGCTTCCATCCGCCCTCATAAAAATCCTGGATTACCTGGCCCGCATGCAGTTTCAATACGGCCCACAAAAGGATTCCAAATTCCGATAAAAATGTGCTAAAAAACGGGGAAAAAAATGCATTTCTCTTTCGTTTGTTTCTATTTCTATTTTATATCTTAGTGACCAGTGTCAGTCTACAAAGAATTTAACATTTCTTGACACTTTGCAAGTAGTGTATTAGCTTCACTTCTGAGAGTCCCCTTGTCCCAGTTGGAACCAGACTGAAGAACTTTTAGAAGAACAGTTCCACTAATCACACACTCCTTCATTCAAGTAATGTAGGTATCTGTTTTATTTTAAGTATTTGTTAACATTTTTTTAGAAAACTCATATTGTATTAGAATTAGAAATCATTATAATACAAATCCATTTACAAATGAATAGGGGTGACCTGGTGGTCTAGGGGTAAGGTGTCAGACTTCTGTGCTGGCGGCCGGGGTTCAATCCTCGGTCCCGGCACAGATTTATCTGATTACCAAACCCTTCCTTGACCTCTGACAAGACATCTTGTGAATGTGGAGAATGCCAGGCCTCCACCGTGGTTCGGATTCCACGTTAAACTGTAGGTCCTTCATTTCATCTCACAATCACCCTACCATTACACATTAGCGTAAGTGCGTATAACCCGAACGGGTAGTAAGACGCGGTGCTAATAATAATAATAATAATAATGAATAGGACTTAATTGGACAATAGTTGTGTAAAATGTACGATTGTAAACTTTTAATAAGATATGTTGGCCCGCCTGACTTTTTCTTTTGGCCCACTCTCCGAAAAGTTTACTAATCACTGCCCTAAGAAGTTAAAGGAAAAACATCAACTTCCTGAAAGACTTATTTGCTTACCCTCTATGACATTAGAAAATTATTGCGTTTAAACATAGTAGTTATCTCTTCACAACTAAAGCTCACAAAATTGTATTATTATATTTGCCAATATCTCAGAAACAATTGGTTTTATAAAAAAATATTTTGGATAAAAGTTTTTTATTTTTAATAGTACTAAAATTTTATAATATAAGTTATTTAGTTTCTCAAATAGTTAGAGATATGGAAATTTCCACCCCTGTAAAGTACCCTAAAAGTCATTTTCATGGAAAAATGAAAATAACCAATTTGTTTATAATATTGATCAACGCATAGATACGAATTTTAATCAAAATCTTTGTAGCCGATTTTGATCTTAATTTTAGGGTTAAACAGACACACAGACAGACAGGCATTGAAAAAAAAACTTTTTAGGGTTCGGGGGGTCATGAAACATCAACATCCATCAACATCTCGGGTTAGATTTTTTTTCATGGCCGCAATACTTTAACCTTAAAGGTTCAAAAAAGTATATATATATATATATTTATTTATTTTTTTGCGTATAGCTTGAAAACTTTAAAAATATATACATTTCAAGTAAAATATGTTTACTATAGATCTACATGTATGCAATGATAAGTAATTTCATATTTCAAAGACTTACAGAGATAAAATTAAAAATTAGAATTTACGCATCAGACCGGAACCCTTAGTCATTTTGACGAAAAATTGAGAGTAGTCATTTAGTTTGTAATATTGAAAAAAGCTTTGAAATGAAATTTATTCAAAATCGTTAGTGCCGATTTTAATAAAATCGAGTTTTTCTCTTTTTGCCATTAAGTAAACTACCCTTAACTCTAGTGTTGGATATCCAATTTCAAAAACCCTTAGGGGCAACCCTCTGAAAACCCTAGGTACCAAGTTATACCGTTGAATGTATATATACTAGTATATATACATTCAACGGCTATACCCAATCGGTAAAATAGTTTAGGCTCTAGCCTGAGGTGGAGCTGTCAAACAGATGGACAGACAGACAGCATTGCGAAATCCACTTTTTCAGACTCGGGGTTCCATGAGATGTCGACATTCATCAAAATCTCAAAGTTCGATTTTTTTTTTTTTTGCGATCTCAATACTTTCTCTACCTGTAAGATAGCGAGAAAGTAAAAATACAGTTATGCTGTAGGATTTATTAATTTGAAGAAAATACTATTGATTGTATGGCAACTGACACGATAATAAGATGGAATATTACAATTTGTATAGATATCAGGGGACACCAGAAGTGGATTTACACTATAGGCCCACTAGGCACGGGCCTATGGGAAGCACGTTTCGAATAACATTTTAATTTTTTGTTTTTAATAATTAAGTTTATGGCGTGTACATGCCTGATTTTCTTTCGTAGAAATGTTTTCTCGAATACTAACTTCAGCCCCCCCCCCCCCTCCCTTTTCCGACTTTCCGACATCTCTTTTCTCCGAAACCTTCTAAGACCCTTGAAAAAAAAGGGGGAGGGGGGTGCATATTATAATTGTGCCTAGGGGTGCAAACATTTTAAATCCGCCACCGGTGGACACGCTCAAAAAATAATAAGTCAAACCACTTCTCCAAACACCTGACATTTGAAAGAGTGATAATTCATTCATTATTTTCACCATGTCAACATGATCAACTAATAATCTGGGTAAGCGTTAACAACACACCAACATACATTAGTTAAACGTTTTTGTGTCATGTTTGTTCGGATGTATGTTTTTACTCTGCGTATTTTGAAAATTATCTTTCAGCTGTTGTAGATATAGACAATATTTCCAATACCCCTGCCCCCTGTAATAAAACATGGTGGTGGGGGGCAATGTACCCATGCCCCTCCCCCTCTAGTTCCTACTCTTGTAATACTCCCCTTCACTCGCCCGCCAAGGTGACCACATTGTTCAAGAACTGCTTGAGATTATTCCTCATGTAGTGGACTATCAGCATGTTTGCACATTGAAGAAGGGACCATTTAGAGAAAATATTCCCGCATTCGCGGGGAAGGATCATGGATAATAATGTATTAAAAACATCCCTGCACCCGGCTGGGATTCTGACTTTGACCTCCCAGTCACCGGCAAACCACGCTAGATGAACTTGTCATTTATTCCTTCTGGCCATCGGTTCGGTGTGGACCGTGTAGCCACCAACTCCCAAATACGCATTACAATTCGGGCATCTTCGAAAAATGTTGGATAGCTTCCGAACGTTGTTTTTATTCCAACCACCAACCATATGGGAGCGTACATTTTCACCTGGTTTGTAGGGGGGGGGGGGGGTAGAAACAGATTAACAAGTTTTTCCATAGCTTCCACAAAATGACAGTCGATGGCAGGAGTGCAGTGGCGCACGCAAACATTCGAATTTTCCGTCACATTCGGCTCATGTAGCCACTTGCTAGGAATTTTGGTGCGGATCGGGTCGACCTTACTTATAGTTTCTTTCTCACTCTAACGTGTCGACTTCAGCGCATGGTGGTTGGATGCATATGCATCTCTAATGTTGACTTTCCCCGATTTGTTGTAGACCAGCTTCATTGGTTTTAATGGTCTAAACTCTTAACTCATGACGGGGAAATCAGGGCTTGAATACCGGCCGGTTCTACTGAAACGGGTTCTACCCCTCCACTCAAATGCTGGTACATTTCCTCTAAATTAAACCTTACTAGTCCTTATAGCGCTAATTTATACAACTCATATACTTCCCCAGTGATTCACTGACCTGAAATGTATGCCGGAAAAGTTTCATCTTCAGCTTGAGGTCATTATGTTTATCATAGTTGTCTGTTATGGTCAACGCTTCAAAAACAACCATTCGCAGAAAGGAAGGCTACAAGTTCAACCAAGAGCCATTATAGAATTATGTTGCATTTCTACTAACTAAGATGCTGTTTTAGATTAGTCGCCTTCTCGCAGTGGCGGAGCGTGATCTTTCTTTTTGCTGGGGCCAGGTCAAAGCTTATACTGGTGATGATTTTTTCTCACCGTGTGTTAACATATCAAATTTAATTCATTTAATTTTTACTAATTTTTAAAAATCACTATAATTACAAAACTACTTATTCTTGATTTGAATTGTGGCCTCTTAATAATGCCAGTTCATGAGTACCACAATATTTTAAGGATTATATTAATCTGCCTAATATATACCTATTTTTTGACACTTATTCATTGTGGGGTTTTTTTTTGACTGACATTTTTTGCGTGGATTTTATCTCAGATGCAATATGTACTGTTCCAAATGTTTTAAGCTTACATGAATTTTCCAAATAAATTGCACATTCCTCATGTTTTTTAATTCTTTTACTTAGGTGAATGTTTAAGATCCTTTACAGCCTATCATCGTCCATAACCCTTCACTAACGAATAATAAACAATAAAAATAAAATAAGCTCTTTTTTTTCACTCACAATTAACCACAGTAGTTATTTACCAAACCAAGCACTATAAAAAGTTCTCTTTTTCTCGCCATCCACCAGCATAATTAAGTATAAAGTCAATAGGCTGATTTGCTCCTTCCTAACTGTTTAATTTCAAGTTTTTCTTACAGTTTTAATGAAGGCAACAACGTTTTTAATAAGGAATATATTTTATTCATTTTAATGAATCACTTTCACTCGTCACTTTGTTTTTTGGGTCTTTATACACAAAAACACCCCAACACTAAAGATTAACCATCTTTATCGTATAACGAGCCCACTCAGACTGCGCCCATTTGCTACTGGAATGGAATGTTAGGGAGCATTGGCAGTGAGAGTATCTCAAACTAAGGGGGCCTGTCAGAGCTGGCCCACGTCAGCGTCTAGATTAGGTCATTCGGATGCTGGTACACGTGACGTTTGGAGCGAGGAATGAATAATCCAGACTGGAATAATGTAAAACGAATCCGATAATTATTCACTGCGTGTAGAGAATGGTGCTCCACTTCACACTAAAAAAAAATCCAAAATATTTGATTATATAAAAATAAATATTTTTCTATTTTGAAAAAAATGTTGGTGGGTCTGGCCCCCTGTGGCTCCTAAGGATGGGCTGCCACTGCCTTCTCGTCAAAGTAGTTCTTGTGACTATCAAATCAGGAGGTTCAATCTATGTCGATTCAACTATAGATTCCTATGAAGAGTGGTCAAGGGGCTCGCTATAGGACCTGCAGACCTTGGCTTGGTTCCTGTCGGCTTCTGAAACACTTTAGTGTCCTTGTAAAGTCTGAATATTCTACCTTGCAAATATTAAATTCTTATCGCTAATGCTACGGATCTATGGTCGACCTCATAAATTGATAAAGTTTGTAAGTCGTTTACTTTTTATTGTATGTTTTTACAGGTATGGGCTTGTTGATTTGTGACAGCCCATCTTGTTGAAATGTGTTCCTTGAGCAACGCTTATCAGGAGATCCAAGTGTGCGGCTTCCGAATTCCTCCACCTTAATACACTCTCAGCCCCCGTGCAGCTCAGCACTGTGGCAGGGAAATTCTCACGTAAACCAAACAAAAGTTTGGATAAAATTTTCGATTTTGACAGGTGTAGTGTAGTGGTGGGCTACGACGATTATTTTCTATACGATATAAAAGGATCCTCTAATTTCTCTCAGACTATAAATAGGTCAGGTCAATTATTCTAACATTTGCTTGGAATAATTATTTGTAACGGTTTATCGTCGCGCACATGAATACTTTTTAATATAATTAATATTAACCTATTCTATCTAGGGTGGGAGTGATGGTAAGTGACAGATAGTAGAAGGATTTTTTTTTGCAAACATTGGCTGAAAATAACTAATGTCAAGCTATTAGGAAATTATCATGTTAGTAGTAATGCTATTGTATCATTAATTATTTTCGGATAGGTTGGAATTTGCTACTTTCAGCCATTGTTTGTAACACACAAGCTTCTGTTTGTCACCACCTCTCTTAACGTAGATAGAGTATATGATGGCCCACAACCCAAGTGGCACATGCGCCTGAGAGGTAGACCATACTTCCTACACCTCAATTGTTTATCCATGACGGAAAGGTCGGGGTTTGAGTTTCGGCTGGGTTTTATTTGGTTGATTTTCCCTACATGGTTTCCTACCCTTCCTCCTTGCAAATTAGGGCACATTTAATCTAAAATCTCATTCTCACCTCCATATTGTAATTAAATGTGCAAAGTAGGTTGAGTTGTCGGACGCGTAGAAAACGAACCCGTTAAAATTCTTGGGGAATCTTTTTAAGCTGCCACAACCTCGAGTGAAGTGTGAAGGTCATCATTGACCTTCTGAAGTTTTTCCTTTACAGTTTCTATCAGTATTCCTTCTTTGATATTACGTACTGCGGCTTATCTCGGATCAGAAGGGGATCAGGTCATAAGACGTCGACAAGAATGACTGTACAGTCTGGTCTTTCTTTATCACTGACTCACTTGAATTTTATACAGCCTCGTCGATATGCTTGTTGAATAACCTCTATTGACACTTCAAAAGGCTACTAGATCTAGATACTCTTTTGCATTTACCCTCCATGAACTATGTTTTCAGCTCTCGTTTTGGATAGATTATGGCAATTTTGACATATCTAATTTAAAATAGTGAACTTTACTCAGTGTTACTCTACTGTCTACAATAATTTGATGAATTTGAAACAATCGGAAAACGTTCTGGTAAAAAATTTCCTATCGTTGAATCTGTTAAAGGATTGTATTCGAACTAGAGGAACCCCGACGTTAGTGACACATTCAACCACCAAGCGCTGTAGTCGAAGCGTGGGTGTAGGAAGAGAACTGAAATTGTTGTTATTGCCTTATTTTATGTTTCTGGTGTTAAGCTCCTTTGGGTACATATAACTGAATATCTCGATGGCATTCGCTCTGTTAAAATATTTGGAAAATGTACTTGAATAAGTTAAAGAATTATCTCACATCTCAAGGCTCGGGTAAGCTTTATTCACTTTTTTTTAAAACAGATATAAGGATGGTGAAATACCTCATTCATATTTTATAATTCTTAACCTTCAAACATTGTTTAAAAAACTACACTTTTTATGCACATGTTTCCTTCCCATAATTTATAATCTTTAACTTAAACCTTATCTTTAAGCTAAAGATTTACAAAACAACCAAGCTTTTGGCTAAATACCTAATATACATTTAATGTATTTAAGAATATAAAATAATATAACACTAAATACGCCTACCACATTTTAATAATGTTTAGGTTTTTTTTTGTGGGAAAAATACTGTGCTTTCTGAAATGAACAGCTCATAGTTCTGAAAATAACATCGTTAGCAACCTTGTATAGTATTTATATTGTAACATAAAATAGTTTCACCTATTGAAGTTTTTGGGCTTCGGCAGAAAACTTCAATAACAATACCAAACAACCATAAAAATAACGGGGAAGTTTTCCAACAATATTATTTTCTATAACGATGAATTAAAAATGTTCAGTGACACAACAATTTTCCCACAAAACATAAACACAATGTTAACTTGAAAATTGAAATCAAAAGTAATATTAGGAGTCTTGAACAAGGCGTTGCAACTTGTTTCAGATTTCTCTAGTCGTTGTTGGAGTCATATTTATGTATAATAAAAATTCAACAGAATTTAAGAGCACTTTAAAGTGTAAAAACTATTTTGTTAATCCCAATTTCGCAATAAGTGAAAACTGTAGAAAACCACACTTTTATAAGAATTTAGATTCGAATTAAATCGTGTAACTTCCCAGTTACTTGTTGAGAATAAATTAGTTGAGATATCGCTAAGACTAATTATTTAATTTAATTTTTTTTATTGATAACGTGGATATAATAAGCTATTATATCTTTGAACTACGTAGGTCTATACAGCAAATCAACAATTCAAGACTACGGGCTGGCGTTAATTCATCACTATAAATGGGGAAGTCACCCGCTTTATTGGCCGAATGATCTAAAATCTTAAGTCAAACGCGTTAAACTGGTCTGCTGTTGACCAACAGGCAGATGGGGGTTTGAATCCATAATGGGTCTACTGAGGTTGGTTTTTCCTAAATGGTTTCAACGTTCACTACACCCAAATATGTGTAAACGTTTAAAATGCTTCCGTCCTTATCCCTATTTAATTAGAGTAATTATATTCTGTGTATAACCTGAACAGGTACTAAGATGTGCTTTTATTTAAATTTTACCATGATACTTTTTTTTTCTTATGCCTGGAATTAAACTCAGGAGACTTAGCTAGATTAGGATTATGGAAAAATATATATTTTTTTGCAGTCAATATTGATATCATTTGGCTATTCTATTGCTATTATTTTATAGATGATGTTAGATTTTTATCAAAAGTGGCCGCTACATATCTCATGACTTGACGGATGAAAGTAGTTTTATTAACTTTTGTACTGTCAAAAAGCTCCTTCCTATCAGAATATGACTGGCAGACGCGTTGCGTTATCTACAAAGCTAAAAAGTAGAGATTAATGTTTTTGATTTATTGGTCTTTGTTTTTTTGTGGGCTTTGCGTTTTATTATCTTTTCAAGGCTGTACGCATTTTTTAAACTACGCTCTCATGGGATTGGGATGAGGAAGGTAGTATTGAAAGAAAATGTACCCTCATTTGCGTAGATAAAAATTAAGAAAACATTTAGGGACCATATCCCTTAGTACAAATTGCCGGCAATTGAATCCTGACCTTCCCGTCACTGGAAAACCAGAAGAAACAGACGTTTATTCAGCTCACCCACCATTACGGGCTACTGGCCTGGGAATTAGTTGATTCTATTAGTTTTTGAAAATATAAGCCACCCCACACCCATAGTTTTCTGACTATTTGAAAATGTCGGTTGTCGGGAGTTGTCCTTTTACCTGACTCTAAAAGTTTTTTTCTGGTTATGACTCCCCTCCCCTGTCTCCCGGCGTCACACTTAAGAAGCGTTCAGACTTTTATAATTATTTGGAGTGGTCCCTTTAGCTGCCTGACAAGTTTAATTTTTCCACCACATTGATGAGTAGTAATTTATAATTTTAAATTAGTTTCGGAAGTTTGGAACCTCCCCGCTCTCTTTTCCCTTTGTGTGAGTGCTGTACACAGGAATGTCATATTCGTATTCTGTGGCCCAAACAACCTCCAGCTATCAACTTTCATCGAGTTTGGAAGACGAGATTTCGCATCCCTTTTTATCCATCTTCATCCCCTTAGGGAATACAATTTGAAAAAACCAATTTTAGAAAGAAACCTTACCGGTAATTATAAATTTCAAAGCGCTTTCTATGTCTGCTGGCTCAAAAGATACATCAATTAATTTAAAACAAGCTTCTACCGCATTTTTTAACCTCTTAGAGGTTGAATTTTGAAAAAACCCTTCTTATCTATTGCCTAGGTCTTAAAAGAAACCTTCCCCCAAAATTTCAAGTTTCCAGGCCCAGGGAAATAGGTTGATGAGTGAGTGAGTGAGTCATTCGGTGAGTAGATTTTACATTTTACTTATATAGATACATTTGTATGCAAGATTTAAAATAAAGTTGATAAATTGTGATAAATTTATTCACGTACATCATCAAAAATGCACGGAATTGTGATACTCAGTTTTGAATCCTGGGGCACATAGAACGTCAAGCAAGAACCATCATAATCGTGGCCGCGTGGTCTAACGTGCTACTCTCGTAGTAAATTAGATTGCCAATGACAAGTAGATTGAGGTTAGAATCTTGGTCGAGTGTACAGATTTTTTCAAAAGTGATTTTCCCCTATTCATTCACGCAAATGTGGGTACACTTCCTTTAACATAACCTAATTCCTAAAACCATTGGCGTAATTAGTAAATAAGCGTATAACCCGAACGAGAAATAAAATGTGGTTCTAACAAAAATCAAGTGGTATTAAATTATATCGTTCGATTCACATTTCACAAAGATCCATTCTACGCTCTTCTACTAGTTACTTTTTTCTCCTGGCAATTTAGGTCTTAATGATCAGCCAAAATATGTTTTTTGGACGTTCCTGAGTAGAATATCACAAGTTCCAAACTATGTTTGCAAATCTATGAAAAGGATCATAGAAAATAGCTTTGTGTTAATTCCAGTAAACACCAAACTCTCGCGCGCACTATCGGAAGTGCTATCGCGGAACATCTCAGCTACAAGGCTCGCGCGCCTGTGCCATCTCGCCCATTGAGCCGCCGGGGTATCGAGCGGTACGAACAGAACCTCGTAGTATTTCCGTCACGTGGCCCAGCTGCTGATGCTTGCTCGCCTGCCTGGCAACCCACACGACCCCTTTAGTTGCGGGGGCGACTCGAAATACAGGGAGGGGTTTGCCATCTTTGATGGCTGGCACTAAAGTTTTTTTAGGGGCACTCCAAATTGGTTGTGGAAGAAATGGCTTTTCCTCCAGCGAACGGTGGGAACATTTATTCTCAATTCTAACTTCATAATCCCAACTCAATTTGTGTAGTTAAATGCGTATAGCTCGGACGGGTAGTAAGACATCTAGGGGAAAAACACATGAAATGCAATTAATTTTTTTCCACCGCGTCTCCGGTATTCGTTACATCCATTACACTCCTAATAATACCTGGCTGGAAATCAAACCTTGAACTCCACACTATCGTTAAACCAGACTAAATGGGCTTGACCTTTTAGATCGCAAGCGAGTGCCAATATAGCAAAAATATATATTAACAATAGTAACACATTGAATAAAGTTTCATTTGACAATTATTTGTTATTCATTTTTTACAGTGTGGGATTTTATTTTACTGTGCCCGTGCCCAGTTTTTATAGCTTTAGTAACATACACTATCTTGCATCATTTAATTTGTTTATCTTAGTTATATCTTTATTTTTTTTCACTTTATAGTTAAGATCTAAGAATATATACATAATGTAGGGCTTCGTTTATAGCCTGAGTTGCAGATTTGCAATTGCGAACTATGAAATAGTTTTTCTTATATATAATACATATTAGGTGATTAATTACACTATATAATATATAAGAAAAATAAAAAATCCATGTGCTGCCTTATGTTCTATATGTACTTGCCCACATATTTAAAAAATATATATAAATAAATAATATTTTAGACGTTTGTGCGTGTGTGTATGTATGTGTGTATATATATATATATATATGGTTTACTGAAGGGCAAAAAGAGATAAAATTAATTTTCTCAAAATCTGTTGTAAAGATTTTTATTACATTTCATTTCTAATTATTGATAAATATTATAAACAAAATTGCTACTCTGTTTTTCGGCAAAATGACTTTAAGGTTTCCAGTCTGATGCGTAAATTCTCATTTTTTAAATCACATCGCTGAAACTATTTGAGATATAGGCCTACATATTTGCAATGATAAGTAATTTCATGTCTATTTATAGTACAAATATTTTATTTGAAGCATATTTTTATAAAACAATACTAAATGTCAAGTATTGCGACTGTAAAAAAAAATCTAACCCGAGATGTTGATGGTGATGAAAATGGTGGAGCAACTTTAAAGTCGGTGCGGACCTTTCTTTGGAGGTCTCTTGTGGCTAAGTGGTAAGACCTATCAAAAAAACCGCTTGGCAAATATATTAATACAATTTTGTGAGCTTTAGTTGCACACACACACACACACACACACACACACACACACACACACACACTACATAAGTCTTAACACAATAATTCTCTAATTCCATAGAGTAGTAGATATGTAAGTATCTCAAAGTTTTTCCTCTTTGCTTTAACTTTAACCTCTTGGGGAATTGATTGTACAGCAATGATTTAGCTGTATCATTTTAGACTCAATAGTCAATACTTACCTTTTTTGTTGGTCTAAATATATAAATGAGGAATTTAATAAAAATGCGATAACATAAGATGTGCAATCCCAAATAAAATGTCAAAATTTGTAACCGGAAGTAGAAATTTTATTACTAAGTATTGAACCTTTTGGACCGAATAGCGATTTTTTTTTGTCCAAATATACTAGTGAGGACTTTAATTCTTTAAAATAAAATAAAAATTTAAATCAGGTAGTCATAAAATGTTTAACGTAAGTATAACGCAATTTTTGCTCGGGTTTGCTAGTGTCTGTTATTTCATTTCACATATATTACGAGTTTTGAGTAAATAGCTCAATTTTTAAACAATGGAGTTAGAAAGTCCGTGCGGAGTTTTCTACCATTTATTTTTTATTGGTAGTGAGAGTTCGTTCGTTAACTTATGAACACTTATAGTTATATACAATATGACGAATTTTATATATTTCATTATATCAAGGTATACTATGTTCACTTTTTGTGAGATTAGTTAGTATTGTCCGACAAACCTCACCAAACTGGTTTTCGAAGGTTGGAGACCCCCCTCCCTAATACTGTCTTGGAGATAACAGCAAATTTAAAATAGAAGTTCATTTATGCGAGTTGTGTTTATAGTCTTTAACAACTCAAGATTTTTTTATTTGAGGCATTCAACGTGCACTTTCTGAACCGATTGATTATTTCAGCACACGATAATTTCTATAAGCGAAAGACCTGCCTCGGTGGCGTAGTTGGCTAACGCGCTACTCGTGTTGAGTTCGACTGCTGAGGACGGGGAGATCAAGGTTCGAATCTCGGTCGGATGAACTGGGGGGGGGGGGTGTTCCTGAATGGTTTTCTACTCTCCCTCCACGCAAATGCGGGTTCACTTCCTCTAATTCAACCTTCCCAATTCCTAATTCATTAGCGTAATTAGTACTTAAAGCGAGTAACCCGAACAGATAGTAAGACGCGGTGCTAATATTAATTATAAGCGAAAGCTAAAAGGCCTACCAATTTGGCCGGCAAAGGTATTCTCACATACCTACAAGGGTTCTTATACATGCTACAATCGACATGGGATCGACGGACTTACTTCCCCTCCGAAGGAAGTTGTGCAACGATGTATCGCGTAAGAAACACCCTTATACCCCTGGCTGGGCAGTTTACCCCAAGACCACCGATAATTCGCTAATAGTCTGTAAAGGCACACAAAAAATTATGAAGGAGTGATGAGGGGGGGAGGGGGTTAATGAAACACGAGCGTAACCTAGTTACCTTTCCATGACCTAGTCTACATAATAATTATCTGCACCCTAGGGAGCCGCGGACTACACATTTCAGAAAATGTTAGTTGCTAAGTTGTAAAGAGTCTTAACCTTTACTAAACCCAGGGATCTGATATCATTACTTGCAAGAATTTAAGACAGCTAGCGGAAGATCCTATAATATAGTAACCAGCGGAACATTTTTCATTAATTTAATTTGATTGGCATCTTGGTAGAAAGGTCAAATACTTAATTGTTTCACTCTAAACATGGAAAACTGTACCATTATAAATTGGTTGAACAACATTTATTATTATCTGACAAAAAATGATAGTCGCAGATCATACTTTGACGTTTGCATACATTAATGTAGATAGTTGTTTGTTATATTTAATGTACAACTAAAATTAACAAAAGGCGACTAAATAATTTCCTAGTCATTTTATGTGACAGGGAAAATAGTGACTTTGCTTCTCTTTTTTTCCAGTTAATATATTATACTGAATTAGACATGCTGTTTGATACTCTAGCCCAGTCGGAAGTGCTTATGCCCTGTGATTTAAGAGCCACAAATTAAATTCAAAAATATTTATTGCGTTGTACTTTGTTATGTGTCGTCGCCAAGGTAAGGGTGGGGCCGTTCGAGTGCATTAGGGTTGCTTCGATGGTTTTCCCATGCCCTCTCCATGCTAATTATTACTCATTTCATCTTTAAACACCCCCCTCGTTGGATCGTCTCTAATAACTCCTATCGTATTTAAATGAATGTGCTAATAGGAAATACGAATATCCCTTTGACTCTCATTGTACACCACAATGATCATAGTATCCTAAATATAATACAATATTAAAAAGTGATATTTCTCTAAATGTGATATAATTATTATTTTATGTCTATCCGTGTGAATGTATGACAATAAGCGATCTATCAATATCACTTTTAATACAAACAGTACCTTAGTCAATTAATATGCTGCGTTGGGAATGTCTCGATTTAACCAACATTTTTAACCCTACTAAGTGTCAAACCCCAAACCCTAAAAGCGGAAGGTAGACATGGTAATGACTGAGCTCAGGTGTATGATTTTTCAATATAGAACTTCCAGTGCATATATATTTACTGACTTTTTTAAAACCATGTTATCCCCTTAAATATGATTTAAAATAACAGCTCTTACAGGCCTATAATTTAAATTATTGATAAGGCCATATTCCGTCTACACGATGTTCATCATTCAAACTATCGTCTTATTATACTATAGTGTGTTTGTTAAGATTTTGATAAATTGTTCAATTTTTCTTATTTTAAAGCTAAAATACATGTTAGTGAATGCACTTTTTAAAAAAAATTACCAATCTAATTTGGCCTGGCATCTTACAATGCCAATGCACTTAAATAGCATATTATATATAATTTGATAAGCACATTTCCGGTAATAGATATTACGAGGAAATGACTGGACAGATTTTGACAAACGGCCACTCATTTTTAAGGTTAGGAGTCCAGGATGTCGGAAAAAATAGTATTTTTTCAACGAAAACAGATTTTCACAGAGAATTTTCAGTTTTTCATTCTTTGTTTAATCAGCATAGAAACCGTTATTTGCTGCATGGCTGTAGATCTCTAAGTGAAATATATTTCTTTGGCTAAAAAATAATTACTCAATCTTTATTTATTTGTCCAAACACATCAAAATTTTCTCTTTGGATGAATATTTCTCTTTGAATGCTGGTCATAATAGGCCTACATCTAAATTGAGATGCATAGACTGGGTAAACATTTATTATTTATTGGAATGTTGCTATCGTTAATTCGCATTTAAATCAATAATATTGAGCATAATTCGAAAATTAAAAGGTTAAGTTGCTAGGTTCGTGAAAATATTGTCTACGTTTGGTTTCGCGCATGATAAAATAATGTTTAAATATGTTTTGGTATGTATTATAAGCTCAGAAATGATAACATGATATTGAATAATGTTTAAAAATAGCCATTTTAACTATCTAATAATTATGAGTTTTGGTGTTCATTTTTTTCCATCAATGGGTTTTGATGTTCATTTCAGCGAATAGTAACATATTGCAAATATGTTTTTACATTCTTCCAATCACAGAAAGTTAATTTATGTTTCCATGTTGATACTTAATAATTTTGAGGGAATGATATTTCAAAGTACTGCAATGCTTTGTGTAGCACATAACTATATTTTCACATTCTCTCTCTCTATCTGACTCACTCTCTCTCACGCTCTCACACACTCTCTCCAACGGTTTCACACATTCTATCTCCTCTCTCACACACACACACACACACACACACACATCTATAAAACACACTCTCTCTCATATGCTCCTCTCATTCTCTCTCTCACTTTATCCCTCCCTCTCTCTTTGTCCCTCTCTCTCATACACTATCTACCCTCTCACATATACTCACCATCACACAATTTCTTTCACATTATCTTTATTATACTCTCTCTCTTAAACTCTCTCTCAAACGCTCTTTTTCTTAAACGTGCTCTAGCTCTCAAACGCTCGGTATCTAGCTCTCAAATTCCCTCTCTTTCAAAACTTTCTTTAAATCACTCTCACTATCTCTAAATATCAATATCGCTCTCTCTATTAAAAACTCACTTTCTCAAACTCTCTTCATATCAAGCTCACACTCTCAATTTCTTTCTCTTTCTCTCCAACACTTTCTCTTAAATTCTGTCTCTAACTCTCTTTCACTCTAAATTTCTTTTTCTAAACTAATCTTTCCCTCTCTAACTTTCTTTCTCAAACTCTCTCACATGCCCCTACATTTTCTCTCTTTTTCACACAATATCACTCCCAAAATTTTACACTATCTTTTTATCATTTTAAAAGTGATGATTTAAAATCAACAGTTTATTGGAAGCCATGAGGTTTATCGATGATAAAATCAAACCCAGGCAGAAAGTAAAACATTTTATTTTAATTACAGTAACTTTCATTGATTGTAATATTTACGTTTTTATGTTTGACGTTTCAATCCATCGTAAGCAAGAGATTCCAAACTTTCCGCGAGTGTGTAAACAGCTGCACTACTAAGGGTTCGGCCAGACTGACAAGGGCGCGAGTGAACGACTGAGCGACTGCGTGGCCAACCTGGCGAGCGAGTGAGTGATTAGCTCTCGATAATTGTTGACTAGGAGGCAAAGGTTCAAATCTTGAATCATTGAACTGAGGGTGGTTTTTGACAAGTGATTTACTGTTGTGGTTTCCCCATCCTTTATCCGTACTAACGGTGATTCTTATTTGTAAAGGCCTACTTTGATTATAATATTGAAGTATTTTAACATATCATTTATATATGTATGATATGTTAAAAAATATATATATTATATATGGATACACACACACACATCCCCTCATTGGCAGTCCAGTTTTTCGCGAGAGTGACGCCTTAGGGCTAGAGATGTGAGATGGAAAATTTTCCTTATATAGTTTATGATCTTACCAATTAAATTAGGCCGTTAGTAGCAAGTGGGCTAAACCTATCGATAATTATATTAAAAAAAGTCAAATGTCATGTCAAACTGAGAATGTTTCCTAGCACTCAACGAACCAACACACAATAATATTGCCCAACGACTGTAAACTAGACTGTTTCGGTTAGAGCGCGCGTACTTGAAAAATAGAACCAGTTCTATCTTTCAAGCGCACACGCGCTTGGTCGCTCGCTTCAGTCTGGCCATCTTTCATTACAACCAATGTATTTATTCAATTTTAATTGTTAGTCTGTGCTAGCGGCCGGGGTTCAATCCTCGGTCCCGGCACAGATTTATCTGATTTTCCAAACCCTTCCTACACCTCTGACAAGACATCTTGTGAATGTGTGGAATGCCAGGCCGCCACCGTGGTTCGGATTCCACGTTAAACTGTAGGTCCTCCATTTCATCTCACAATCACCCTACCATTACACATTAGCGTAAGTGCGTATAATCCGAACGGGTAGTAAGACGCGGTGCTAATAATAATAATAATAATAATAATAATTGTTAGTCGCTCGCTCGTGCGCCCGCCCGATCTGGCCGTACCCTAAAGGTACATTTACACCGGAGCGATTGGTAGCGAATACGAGCGGACGAGCATTCGGCGAACACTCGTTACAATTCGCTCCTGTTCCATTCGGAGATGTTCGGACCTGTTTGAATGGCGTTTACACAGGAGTTAACAACTTAGATTTGGTGGTGTTCATAAAGGATCCACTCATTCACAGCTACCCCGGGAGTGTGAATACTCGTGTACCATGGAAGGTTATGAAGACCATTTAGCAGTGGCTTGTTTGGAAGGTGCACTTGTAGTTATGCGAAAAATTGCGCAGAAAAGAAGGAAAAGGAGGAAAA
This sequence comes from Timema cristinae, assembly GCA_039000515.1. NCBI lineage: Eukaryota > Metazoa > Arthropoda > Insecta > Phasmatodea > Timematidae > Timema > Timema cristinae. The sequence continues at coordinate 45,903,592 of JBCFYV010011164.1, forward strand.
TTTGGGTGTTGGAATTTTTACGGAAACGTCAAACTTACGGAAGTGGAAATATTCTAAAAGATTTGCAGCCCAAACCTTCCCTGTGTCTGTTCCATAACTTTACCCGCATGTCACCAGAGGATTTTCTTTGGATACTCAGAGCAATTGAGGAAGAGTCTAAGGTGTTACTCTCGACATAGACAATACTTCCGATGAGAAGGATATCGTGGTTCATCCCTTTCGGGTGTACTGAGGGTGTTTTTCCCTGAATGGTTTCCCACTCTTTCTCCACGCAAATAAATGCTAGTACATTTCCTCAAAATTCAACCTGTCTCATCCCTAACTCATTAACGTAATTACATAAGCGTATAACCCGAATGGGTAGTAACACGCGGTGCTAAAAAAATACCTGGAAAATATTACCAAGAATTGTCAGATTACTATGTAAGGCTGTATTAGTAAAAAACAAACTGCGTTGCAATTTAACTGACGCATGTTCTCATTTTTTATGAGTTAGTCAGAGTGCTACTGGTGACAAGGCTAGCTTATTGGCCTTGTCTGGGGCCCTTTTGTCGAACTCTCCGGTTGACCGTTGTTAAAAATTTGAAAGTCTTACTAAAGGCTAATGTTTTGGTCCTTTTTTGGGACTTTGTTGTTAAACGACCCCCCCCCCCCTTTTTTTTTTGTATCACCGACGCTTTCTACCCGTGTATGTTCAATTTTATAACCTAAAAACATGTGTTAGCTACGCCGATGTATTGAGGATGAAGAAGGCTATATTTAGAGTAAGTGTACCCGAATTTGAATAGAGGGAGGGTGGAAAAAACCATCCCCAACAGGGATTTGAACCCCTATCTTCCTCTCAATGGCAGTCCAGTTTTTCATGAGAGTGACGCCTTAGGGCTCGAGATGCGAGACGGAAAATATTTCCTATACTTTTTCCGGAAAATTGTCAATTATTATTTCTGTTAATAAATTTAACTGAATCAATGGATAATAATAGTAACGGTAATACTAACAAATAGTAGTATTAGTAGTACTAGACTAGTAGTAGTAGTAGTAAGAAACACCTTCAGTCCAACGCGCTACTATCGAAATAGACTAGACTGTCGAGGACAAAGAGATCGGGGTTGGATTCGGGTGCACTGAGGGAGGTTTCCATAAACTGTTTTCCACTCACTCTCCACACAAATGCGGGGGTAATTCCTTTAAATTAAACCTTCTTTATCCCTAACTCATTAGCGTAATTAGTACATAGGCGTATAACTCGAACGGGTAGTGAGACGCGGTGCTAAAAGAAAGTAATAAATAAGCAAATGAATGCGAGCCTTTGAAGACCCGTTATGTTCATAATCCTACTTCAATTTGTCATCATCAATAATTCATTAAAATAATTTTAAGGTTGTCGCGATATTTGTCTCCCCCCTCCGCTCCCAGATCTCTGTGCTTCCTATCTACCCCTCCCCTCTCGTCTATTAACACACCATCTTGAAGTATAATAGGCTCTACTGGTGCCACCTCCACAATTTAACCGCAAACCGCCACTGCGGAAAATGTTCCTACTCAACATTTCCAGGAAAATTTTAATCTCGACAGTTAGGCCTTATACCATTCCACGAAGAACTCTTCTGTTGATTATTGAGAGATAGTAAAGGGGTTGACTTGGGACAAACTGTAAGCCAAATATGCTTATAGAATACATTATCTGAATCACCTGATTTTATTTCCTCTCTGAACATTATAATTATAATTGCTCTTTCTGGTCCGCTAATTGTTCTTTCTTGCGTGCTATCAAACGGATATGGTTCCTGTTTAGTGGCGCCATCACGGTGCAACGTGAATAACGGCCGAATCAGTCGAATTTCTTTAGCAAGGACCTTATCCTACAGGTCATATTGATCTACAGTTCCCTCATTGTTTCTTTGGTGATGACTGACAGCTCTGAAAAGTAACTAGACCAAATTATATATCCCTACGCTGAAGCATATGATCTGAAAAAACATGTGTTAAGCAGCTGTCACTTCTGACAGTTAAATTTTAGGTCTACACAAGAAACCTACATGACTGTTTTATTTTATTTTCTATATATTGTTGGCCTTGATATGTTGATGGTCTAGTATTAGTTATTAGTTTTTTTCAAGAATATTTTTTTTTAACTTTAGCATTTAATCCCATATTAGTTTTTATTGTAATAAATAAATAATTTTTAATTAAAAAATCCTTTTTTTAAAATAATAGTATTATTAACATTATAAATGTGAAAAATCTGAATGTCTATTACTACACATAGAAAAAAACCAGTAATAAACCTTTTTAACAGTATTACAACATATTGGTGACCTAGTGGTCAAGGGGTAAGGTGTCAGACCTCGGTGCTGGGGGGCCGGGGTTCAGTCCTCGGTCCCGGTACAAAATTATCTGATTGCCAAACCCTTTCTTCACCTCTGACAAGACATCTTGTAAATGTGTGGAATGCCAGGCCTCCACCGTGGTTCGGATCCCATGTTAAACTGTAGGTCCTCCATTTCATCTCACAATAACCCTACCATTACAAATTAGCGTAAGTGCGTATAACCCGAACGGGTAGTAAGACGCGGTGCTAATAATAACAATAATAATAATAATAATACATATTAGAAAACATCCTAAAGTAGTTTAAAGTAAGGAGTGGTAATAAAGTTAAGACTTAGATAGAAACTTAAGGCATAGCTATAACACAATATATAGATTTTCAATTGAATGAATTAGATAGTTTTAAAATTGGTATATGAATTAAGTGACTTTTAATATTCAAAACATTTTTTTATTTTGCTTTTAATGAGCTACAAAATGGCATATATAATTATATATATATATAATTATATATATATATATATATATATATATTATATATATATATATATATAATTATATATATATATATATATATATATATATATATATATATATATATATATATATATAAAAATCAATAAAGTGATATAACATCGACTGAATTAAAACAGGGGTTGACGAAAAGGCTAAAATACACATATAACAATTTATTTACAAAACTTGGATACAACAAATTAAGGACAAAAACAAATTAACATTGTTGTAAATTAAGTAATAAAATTTAATTAGTGGGCTAGCATCTTCCAATGAGATTTAATAAAGTAATGAAAATGTTCTTGTTTCAACTTTTACTAAGAATATGATAATTTTTATTTTAATGTTATATATAAAATCTCTGCTTATCTTGGTTAAATCCCATTACTTCTTGTGATAATCAGCCATTAGAATGATGCTGATTTATATTCTTCCGACATGTTTCGGTATAAAATACCATAATCATGGACAGCGTAAATTGAAATTAAAGAACCACGAAGAAAACTTGAGAATTGTGTTGTACGAAACTCTTGAATTGCCGTTATATTAATGAATTTGTAAAAGACAATTAATAAACAAACAAACTTAGCAACGTCGTTATGCGGGATTAGAGTCACTACTCTTAGACAGTTATAACTTGAAGTTTTAGCCTGGTATTTATTTAATCAATAATGGAGAAAGACTCTCAAGTATTTGTTATTACACTTCACAGATTTTATTGAAATACTATAAAAATCCTAAATCTTGAGGTTTAGCCTAGAGGGCAACACAACACAGGCTTGGGATTAAATATTAATTTAATAGTCTTGATACACTTAAATTTAGAATAATGTATATCGATCACTGAGAAACACTCGCTATTTTTTTTATCACACGCTTTAATGCTATATTAAATAAATATTTATTCAAAGATCACTAAAAAACCGTTTATTTTCCAAGGATAACACGCTCACACACCGAAATAATATTCACAAAAGAACACATAGATTACTAAGTAACCGAATTAATATTCAAAAAGACACTTTATTATTTAAATTTGTAATAAAATTATTAACGGTAGCATAGACACGCCTAAATACAAATCAATAGTACTCAACTATAAAATATTCGGTTTTTCAACTTGTTGACTCACGCACGTGGTTTTATTAACTCTAATTTATACGATAATTCACTGTTATAATGTATTTTAAAATTGTTAAATTTTGGTTATGAGAATAACCGTTTGGTTGCTTAGTATTGAAGTTTTCTTTTGCTGTTTAGTTCTAATTAATTATTCAAAGCAATATTATTATTATTATTATTAGCACCGCGTCTTACTACCCGTTCGGGCTATACGCACTTACGCTAATGTGTAATGGTAGGGTGATTGTGAGATGAAATGGAGGACCTACAGTTTAACGTGGAATACGAACCACGGTGGCGGCCTGGCATTCCCCACATTCACAAGATGTCTTGTCAGAGGTGAAGGAAGGGTTTGGTAATCAGATAAATCTTTGCCGGACCGAGGATTGAACCCCGGCCGCCAGCATAGAAGTCTGACACCTTACCCCTAGACCACCAGGTCACCTTCAAAGCAATAGAACGTTAAAAGTGACCTTATATGCTGAAAACAAATATGGTCACTGGATAGAAGCTACGCTGCTGGTTGATGACGTAGTAAAAAGAGGACCCTGTTGCCAGTTAGGCGGCAAATGGTATTAATACTCGTGTTTACAAAATTTAAACTTTATATTATTTCACAAACATTTTGTTTGTTTTCCCCTCTTTATTATCACAACCATTTATTTGTGTTAAAGTTATTCGAGGGCAGTTGTAAAAATATTAATATCTTAATATAATACCATTAAATGAAAGATTTCACTCTCTATTTAACCTGTAATTGCCACAAGAGTTAAAAGAAAATCTAGAATGCATTTACTCGACTTTTTTTTCTTAAATTTGATTATGGAAAATAAAATTATACGGTAATCTTTGGGGAAGTATTGTTAAAAGTGATTGATTATATTTTTAGTGATAATAATAGTAGTAATTAGAAAATAATAATTATTTCCAAATATTTTGACAAAAGTGACTTTTAGACAATGTTGGCATTACTGATACCGTCTGCTAGTTTCTGTTACCTGTCATGTAAAACCATAGAAGTGCTAACGCCACAGTACTTTCAAGTAAACAATTTTTATAGATTCATACGTAAAGTCATGTGATACACTACAATAATTTTGTTGGATATTATCACAACCTATAATACAAAGTATATAATATAGTAAAATACTATCGATGATGATCAAAACAAAGTTTGTATTTTTCCTTAAAAGTTCCTTCCTACCAACGCAGCTTGATTGCACGAGTTTGCCTGCCAAGAGGCTAGTATGTATTCTTGGTCGTTGCTCCCTTGTGTCTGTATCTGGGCCTCCGCGCACATCAGTTCTGTTCGGCGGATTGTATGAGACGAGTATGCAGGCGCGCCCTGTAAAGAGCAGATTTCCAAGCTTGTTGGAGAAGCTGATCGATGCTCGATTTTAAAGGGGGCGTCCTTAAATTATAGATGAGTTTTTAGGGGACGTGGAGGCTCAGTATTTTTTTTACGTTTTCTCTTATGTAAGGTGTTTCAATGTTTATAGTGAAACAATATATATATAAATTTTACAGAAATAATATATTAATTTTAAAATTTATCTTGTATTTCTAACCACTCATTTAAATTTTAAAGTTTTTTGCTTAATTATGTTTCAAGATTCGCTGCCCAGTTGATAGGTAGTCTAAAGCATTAGACTCGACGTATTGTATTAAATACACCTGAAGTGCACACCTTAGCGTTTCACTAAAGTAGACTTTCTGTTTTTCTTGGATTTGGAATTACACACACCGCAGGTCGTGAGGTTTAAGTCGTGAGGATCTCAATATACACAGTCAACTCCGCTTATAATTAACCAATATGGAACTAGATATATGGTTCACATGTCCGAAGTTCACTAAAACAGAAACGTGTTTCTCCTAAACTTAAGTAAGAGGGGTTAGGGCAAACAAAACAAAATATCACAAACAGAATACATTTGATTCAAATCAATTAATTGACATTTAAATGGTTTGTTATGTGCTGTTTCTTGCTTTATACGTTTTTAATTAATATTTTCTCCTTTTAATGAAATAATTAATCTATTTGGTTGAATATGTAGCCATGTGATTGTAAGATAAAATCGCATAAATATGTTGAACGGTACCTACATAGGTGTAGGTTTTATTTGTTAAAAACATTATAATATGCCTATTTATGTGAATATAAAACAACATAAAATGTAGTTTCTCCTTGGATTTATGATTAAAATGTATTCTCTAATAATTACTCTTATTTGGCCATCAAGTAAGAAATTAAAAAAAAATCTACATTCATGGTTTGTTGGTATTTCCAAATCCTTCGTTGCCAAGGAGACTTACAAAGATATGATGTACATTAAAAGTTAATATATTTGAATTGTTAATAATTTAAGACGCCAACGAAGAAGCCCCCTCTCGATCCGATTAGTTTTTTGAGTTTACAGGAAAGAAACAAACGAAATCTAGAGTACAGACAAGGAGTTTTACTATAGGCAGAAATTAGTCATAAATCCTGCATACATTACCACACATTGCAGTAATTAAATTGTTTTTATTAATACTCACATTATATAGGTTCATATAAATTAAACTCTCTTCAAGCAGAAATAATTTTTAATATTTTAAAAATATTTTTCCAAATAATTGACACTGCTTAGTATCTAACACTTTTTTTGATCCCGCATGGTGTCCGCTACTAATAGATTTCACTGTCTATTAAAACTAGACTACTTACTATTATCCAAGAATTAGCATTTTTTTTTTTCTTATTTCAGTAGAAAGCAGAATCTGATGCTTTAAGGGGACTAATAACGACACATTCTTCGATACTGTGGCCGAAACGGCCTCGGGATTAGATACCAATAATAAAATTATAAATTATTTATCTCATTTCAGCAACATCGAAACATGGTATTGTTATGAATGAATGTTAAGGGCAATTTGGAACCCGCCAGTCCACCCTTGACTGGTATTCAAGATTTGATTATTTATTGAACTAATAGAGTACAGATGCAAATATTTTGTTACTAAACAATTAATTGTTTTATTTAATGTCGCTGAACTCTTTTCTAGACAATACACGACCATTTCAATATTCTAGACACTCCCTGTTTAAGGTTTCGCTTACAGTAAAGGGCAGTCTTTGACATTCAACGTCTTTTTCCGCCGAGAAAACTGTTTTGTTTGTTGTCTCCTCGTTTTACTAATCCGGGATATTCACATCTAACTATACTACTGGGATAGTAATTAAGAAGGAATAATATAGAGGAAATGTAACATAATTTGCTTCAAAATAGAGTAGAAGATTTAAGGAAAATCATCTTCAATACACCCTGCAGGGATTCGAATCCTTACCTCCCCTTTACCGTTGAACAAGACTAGACAGAACTGACTTTTAGTCCGCGTGTCCACCGATGCGGGGATGACTTTTATTGCATTCATTAAAACGATGTTGTTCATTTATGGCGCCTCGAGGGTTAGACCGTTCGTTACTTCTAGGTTAACCATGTCTCCTTTCCTCTCGTGTTGGCTTAACGTGACCGTTTACGATTGTAGGCCGGCTAAATGTCGCGGCAGGGTGTTGGCACCACTGGAGGAAATATAGGTCGGAATAACTGCCACTTAGAAGGGGGGTGTCAATAGAACTGTATGGATAACAGTCGCTATAAATAAACAACAGAATGTCATGTTTGTTTTAAGGACGTTGCCTACTCGTGACGTCACGGCAAGTCAAGATAGTATTTCCCATGTTAATGTATTTAGGTTTATGGGCCATTCTAGTAAAACAAGCAATTTCAGATGTTCCATATTTAAAAAAAAAAGTATGATTTAATGAATTTATATTTTTATACTTGGCCTTCAGAACAATATAAGCGTATGAGCAATATATAATTTCACTATTTATCAATTTAATTTAATTTTAAATTGTGTACCGGGACATTGACACTGCTTCTAGGACAATGATGCATACAAACAATAGTGCAACTGATACAACTCATATATTAAGGATATAAATTAGAGTATAACATTAAAATGATAGCAACACAATTTAATTATTTAGAAAAAGAGAAAGAAATTAAAATATTTGTATTAAACCAAAATTTAACAGTCTGGACACATTTACTTCATGTGTTCCCAGTAACTCTATTAATACTATTGGTATGTAAATCTGGCTTATACTTTCAAATAACGTAGCGTCCAAGATGCAACCATCTATCACGACGACTGACTATTGGAGGCATAGCTCGAAACTGGGGTGGCTCGCTTTTCGAAGAGGGCAGTCGGGTTGAATTAATTGTTTTGGTAATACTCATATATTTTACGTACGATAACATTCTTTATTTAAACTTTTTTCTACCTATTTCGTCTAGGTTTTTTTTTCAAACCCGTGTTTTAGTTCGGGGCTGGAAGGGGGGCGGGGGGCGGAGTGTGTTGATCCCGTAGGCCTAATCTCACCCTTAAATGGCCTAAGCCACCCTGTATGTAAGTTTATCATAGTCTTACTACAGCTTAGTACGATACCCCTAAATTCTATCAGGAATAGTTGGCAACCTTAGTTGCAAGACACTTTCACGCGCGCACAAAAAACGCACCGCAGTAAAAAAAAAAAAGTGCGCGCTCATAAGTTGAGGCTATTACTGGCCAAGTGTGACCGAGTTTTGTGCAATGTGTGCAGCAGTTGGCCAGTGTTTGTCTGCCAGTAAACTACTTCCCTCAGAGAAGGCGGACTTACGTCAGCGCTAGGTAGGAGGGAAGATTGTAATGCCTGATGAAATGAGACAGCGAGTGACGTGCTAGTCTGACTAATATTCTCATGTCGCATACTTTGCACACAAGACGTTATTGCAGATGGCAGATGGAAAAGGCTCAATTTATATTTTTCTGGGGGAAATCCCCTCTTTTAAAATGTAACAAATGCAATCGAGTAGGGCCTCGATTTGGGTTGAGGGGGCAGGGGGGCTTCTACAAGCTGTGCTACCCCGCAGAGCCCCTCCCTAGCTTAGGCTACAAAGGGAAAACCAGTTGGGGTGGGAAATATTTGCCTGTGCGCTCGTATACTAAGTTCCATGTGTAAGCGATCTGGCAAATATTGTCAGTGAAAAAACAAGTAAAAACCTAATCATATGATTTGATTTATTGAAAAAGTGCTGCAAACTCCCCATTTTAACTCCACTGATTTGCATTTGTCTGTCTGTGGTGAATATGTATCACGATAACTTTTTGAGCGCATTAACCGATTTAATTCAAACTTGTCACAGTTGTCTTTGTACCGTTATACAGAGCAAGTTCTTTAGGCAAGATCATCGAACAAAAGGTTGGCGAGAAATCAACCCTTTTAAGTTTTTAATGATTTTATTTTTGTGTGGAGGTGTGTGTAAGGCCTATAACTGGGATCTTTAAAATAAATCGAAGTTTACCCAGGGCCTCCACGTCTGCTAAGGGTGGTGCTGCAATCGAGATGCCCAATTTAATCTATCCAACGGACGTTCAACACCAGAAACGTTATCAAATGAGTGTTAATAAAGCAATAACTTATTATTATTATTATTATTATTATTATTATTAATAGCACCGCTTCTTACTACCCATTCGGGTTATACGCACTTACGCTAATGTGTAATGGTGATTCACTGTTTCTCTTATCACAATCATGTATCGAATACAGCGCTCGGTGGTTGAACTTGTCACTAGCGTCGGGTTTTCTATAGACAACATAATATGTTAATACGTCATTGCAATCAAAGCCTTATAGAATACCCCTCCCTCCTTCTCTTAGGACTCAATTATCTGAACATTTTACCGAAAAATATTTATCTCTTGTTACCATTATTTGTTTGGATCTAGTATTTGCCGACACATTTTGTCCACACACCCCTAATCCCCAACACACTATTTGATGGCATTATATATAGGTTTAATACAGCAGGCGTGTCGAACTCGACTGATCAAAAGGGCCAAATTGAAAATACTAAGGGGGTTGCATTTCAGAAAATTTAATGTTATCAGTTATCACCATCCTTAAGTAAATTTAAATTACTAATTATTACAAAAAAAACTTTTTTTTTTGAATTTCCCCTTTATTTCTCAAAAAAAATTTGAAACTTTTGAAATTGGAATGTAGGCCTAGGATACTTTCTTAATAAATACAAAAATTGTTTCCGTAAACCGTGATCTCTCAGATGTTTGTTCCTTTTCAAAAGTTAAAACAACTGTTCACACACTCATGTGATTACAAAAATGGCACAAATTTAGTTTGCAAAGTTAATGACTTTAGGGAATCGATATTTGGTAAGAAAAGAGTAACCATTCGATGCACTAAACTCACTTTATAGATCTCTCCATACAATCAAAAACAATATTCAAATGTCCTAATCTCAAATTACGTAGCTATACAACGTTTATAATAAGGCGAATTAGGCTGATTGTATGTTAGCTAGTTGAGGTGTAGTGAGTGCATCAAAACATTTGGGGGGGGGGGGAACTGATTAAAATTAACTTATATTTCGATTGAAAACAATTTTTTAGTTGATTTTTATATTTCTTTTAAACGCTCTTGTAAGTGAGTGTATCACTAACGTTGTGTCTGAAATGTTAACTGGCAAACTAGAGCGCGACACGGGAGAGGCGTGCGTGGCCGTGCTTACAAGCACACGAGTCACTTCCGCGGTACCTTACAGCCCCGGACGTGACTTCTTTAGGAGGTGCGACTCCATTTGGGCATTTCCCACGCACGCACGCTCATGCGAAGGAAATTTGTTTGACATAACGACCACGTACACTAGTGTTGTGTGTAGCTGCGCAGGTCGTTCACATATTCACGGCGAACTGCTCACTGTGATTTGTGTTCAATATATCACAATGGTTATGATAGTGGCAGGTAGTTTCTTCGTGATGTGTTCATTGGCCGTTTCTGAATAGTCCGTCCAAGGGCCCTTAGATCTCAAGTATCAATGGTGACCTGGCGGTCTAGGGGTAAGGTGTTGGACTTTTGTGCTGGGGTCCGGGGTTCAATCCTCGGTCCCGGCACAGATTTATCTGATTACCAAACCCTTCCTTCACCTCTGACAAGACATCTTGTGAATGTGGGGAATGCAAGGCCACCACCGTGGTTCGGATCCCATGTTAAACTGTAGGTCCTCCATTTCATCTCACAGTCACTCTACCATTACACATTAGCGTAAGTGCGTATAAACCGAACGTATATTAAGACGCGGTGCTAATAATAATAATAATAAATAATAATAAAGTATTCTTGAAAGTGGCAAGGGCGAAAGTCATTTCTGATCGTGTCCGAATTGGTGTACAATCGCGCCTTTTACAGCGCACGACTTGCTCTTTATCGCGCACTTTAGTTAAAATAACGTGTATATTGACTGTGGGAAAAATTCAACAAAAATAATTATGTTGTGTTCTTTGTTCATTAAGATAGTGTTAATCGGTTAAATGTATTTTCCCAGTGTGAAAATCTCTGATGAAAGGAAAATATGTATTTTCGGTTCATAGTTCCACACTAAAAATTATTTAAGAACATACTTTACTAATATTAGACGATAAATCCTGGATGATACTTGATAGCAAATCATATATACATACTGTGTATATTTAATAATTGTTCTAAATCTGCAGAAATGTTTACATGTTGTGTAGCTAGTTATTAGTCAGCATGTTTCCCAACAAGAGATCTATGCCTATATTTTATTTACTCGGCATTACTTTATATGTTATTAAACAATTAATTTATATCGAAAGTCACTTTCATTGCCATGGAAACGGTTGTTTCAGATGTAGCCACAAGGCCGCTCTAGCTGTACTTTGCTGTCCGAAGGCACTCTATTTATGTACTAAAGGGCCCCAAAAACGAGTTTTATTAAATTGTGCAGTAAAGTGCACAACCTTTTAAGACACGGCCATTGTTGGAACGAAATAAGAAAAAACGAAAAGTGAGATGCTTATAATGTGTAAATCGCTGTGAAACTTCGTTGTTAAACCTACTTCCCATTAGACTGTCCATTTTCTTTTTCGTCCTCTCTTGTGAACAACCGATGGCTTTGGCAATGGCTACGCAGGCATAATGTTTATTATTCCTGTTGTAATAGTGAAACAAGTCCACACTGGCACATCGTCTCCTGTTCGCGCAAGCTTATTCTGTTCGGTGAAACACGTCCACACTGGCACATTGTCTCTTGTTCGCGCAAGCTTATTCTGTTCGGTGAAACACGTCCACACTGGCACATTGTCTCTTGTTCACGCAAGCTTATTCTGTTCTTTGAAACAAGTCCACACTGGCACATTGTCTCCTGTTCGCGCACATTCATGCGGTAAAAATGCTCAAGTGGAGACGCACCTTTACGAACCAGTCAGAATCCAGAAGTGACGTCACGTGTGGTCTTGTCCCCCTCTCCCCCTACCCGTTTATCATTCCCCTACCCGCTGTCTTGCAGACCAACCGTCGTGTCGCAACAAAATTGCCGGTGACACGCATCCGTGCTGTTATAACCGTGGGATCTATTTTTTTTACACTAGCGGTGGATGTTCAACACACTTGAGCGGTGGAGCTGCCCAACTTAGGTCGTTCTGGGAACACGGGCGAGCCACAAATTCCACATATTTGTTATATTCTGATAATAGTTACACAAAGTATTTAATCTAAACCACCTACCATACATTAAAAAAAATATTAATTTTAAAATATATATTTTTAGTTTTGTTTTAAAGAAAGAAGAATCATTGTTTGATTTGATATTGTTAGGATACTAGAAGAGATGTAATTAGGGTTGATGGCAACCCTTGATTGAAAACTATTCTTAAAATATGTATGAATTCTTGTATTGATACTCAAAACTGACTACTATTTATAATACCGGATACAAAATAATAAAAACAAAAACAATTTTTATTGTTAAAAAAATGAAACTTATATTGTTGCTATTTGCTAATATTGCTAATTGATTTGGCTCCCGGGCCAGCTGCCCCATCTACTTCACCATAGTTACGCCACTGTATGCTGAAAAATCTACTGCGCATGCATGTGCATATGTGACCTGTGCAGTAACTGAATCTGTATCATGTTTGATGACATTATTTAAATTTTAAAGAATTTAATAAATAGAAGAAAAATTACAAATTGACGAGAGTATTACAAAAGAGTTCGCTTCAAAGCGCCGACTGCAATGCTTCATTGTCTTCTCTCTTCAGTCGCTGACGCGTTGACTCAATGCATACACAGAGTGATACTAGATACTAGTGATACTAGTAATTTTTTCCAGTCCCGGACCTCTGAGATCTTCATGTTGATACCATCATAAGCGGCGAAATAAATGAGAGGGAGCACATTTAGTCGAGGGAGGGGCAAACTAGATTGGTGTTATCTGTGCCCCCCCTCCTACTCCATGCTTTGCCGCTGCTAAGGATATTTATTGTAGAGTATTCTACGAACTGCTTCATACAAAACTCTGTTCTATCTTTAATCAAAACCTGAGGACGGGGAGATCGAGGTTCGAATCTCGGTCGGGTGAACTGGGGGTGGTTTTTCCTAAATGGTTTTCCACTCTCCCTCCACGCAAATGCGGGTTCACTTCCTCTAATTCAACCTTCCTCATTCCTAATCCATTAGAGTAATTAGTACTTAAAAAGCGTATAACCCGAACGGGTAGTAAGACGCGGTGCTAAATATTATTATTATTATTAATCAAAACCGTTACAAACATTTCGTCTGGCTCAAGGTTAAACACTTAATACAGATGCTTTCATCTTTCCTGTGTTGTGAGGTTGTCACTTTTGAGGAATTCCCTCAATTTTGGCGGTGTGTAAGATGAAATGTTGACCTTTTATCAATGTTGACTACTCACATATCTATAATGATAATACTCTACCTTTATTTATATTATTTTGAATAACAATCAGTTACGAGCTGAGACGTAAAGAGACCCACACATTGTTTCTTGAGATTTTTACTCCTGAATTCTGTCGACTCTCGAACCGACAAACAACCTGTTGTTGTTTTTTCGTGTTGGTGCGCGCGACCGTAATAAAACGCCGGAGGCAATCCAACATGTTTGTATGGGGAACTCGATCAAAGCCAGGAGTTTCTGGTGGTTTAGGCGACATTTGACTCACGCGACGTGTTCTTGGAACCTGACCAAGGTATGCTCTAATTTGGGTCGTAATAACAGTAGAGAAAATTCAAAAATATTTCTTTGCGGCCAACATTGCTAACACTCTTTTATTTGGGTTATTTTATAGGTATTGATAATATATACTGTAATAAAAGTGAAAGCTGCATATAACATGACTTAATGTATGAATATATTAAAAATGTTTTAGTAACTTATATTGTTCTTCCTACCAAAATCATACTATAGTTTACCTCTGCACAGGATGTCAGGATGCTACCACGCGTGGGTAGGGATGACACTGTTCCCGAATATATTGATTCGATATATCGATCAAGCTATAGCGATATAGGTCTATTGAATTGTATTGGTCTGGGCGAACTGTAACGGTGGTATTAAGATATAAATATTATTATTATGCTGTTACTTAGTACCGCGTCTTACTACTCGTTCGGGCTATACGCTAAAATACTAATTACGATAAAGGGTTAAGAATTGGGAAGGTTGAATATAGAGAAAGTGAATCCGCACTTGCGTGGAGGAAGAGTGGAAAACCATTTAGGAAAAACCACCCCAGTTCACCCGACCGAGATTCAAACCTCGATTTCTTCGTCCTCTGCAGTCGAGCTCAACATGAAACCGGCGCGTTAGCTAATTACGCCACTGAGGCGGATTCTATTCTGTTCTTTAATGCTTTTCTTCACCGCTTTTCACTTTTAATGTTTTATTTAACGGTTGAAATTTGCAGACAACTAGAATAAAAATATGAAAAAATCGACTCAATCGATAGAAATAGGCCGATGCATGAAATATATAAACATCCATTTAAATATATCGATTTTTTAAATAGATAATACGCTATATTTTTATATCGATATATGGTTGCGATTCCTACTCGAAAGTGTTTTATTGAGACCTTTGGACTCACACGCATGATTGTAATCGTAAACATTTCCTACCTCTACATTATGTATTTCTGTATCCCAGAACGATTTAAACCCTGAAATCTCGACGTCACCAGAAATTCAGTCTTAATGTAAGAATCGTTAATATATATATTTAGCACCGCGTCTTACTACCCGTTCGGGTTATACGCTTTAAGTACTAATTACGCAAATGGATTAGGAATTGGGAAGGTTTAATTAGAGGAAGTGAACCCGCATTTGCGTGGAGGGAGAGTGGAAAACCATTTAGGAAAAACCACCCCCAGTTCACCCGACCGAGATTCGAACCTCGATCTCCCCGTCCTCAGCAGTCGATCTAAAAAGCGCGTTAGCCAACTACGCCACCGAGGCGGGTAAGAATCGTTAATCATTGAACAAATTATTCGGGTATATTAGAAAAACAACATAAACTTTCAACTGCTTTCGATAGTCTTGATGGTTGTTTTTTTTGTGTTACTCTTCTTACTGATT
The DNA here is from genome assembly GCA_039000515.1 of Timema cristinae. Lineage (NCBI taxonomy): Eukaryota > Metazoa > Arthropoda > Insecta > Phasmatodea > Timematidae > Timema > Timema cristinae. Next base: position 45,919,061 of record JBCFYV010011164.1, read on the forward strand.
GAGTTTCCCACAACTCACATCAATTACCCACGATATAAGATGAGTAAAGCTAATTGTAATTAAATGCACCAAAATTCTTCATGAATGAAACCACATCCAGGACAAGTGACGGGAACATTTTCACTCATACTCAGTGGCGGATTTACATATAGGCCTAGTTGGCATGTGCCTACGGTGGCAGATTTTAGGGGCGGCGAATTTTTAATGACGGAAAAAAAGTATATATATTTTTCTGCCAGTTAAAATAATTTAATTGCTTCATCGTGGGTGTGATTGTTGTGGTTTGCTGTTATTGTGTACCAACATGACAGAGTATCGCCTTAATTCACTGACATTCGTCTTAATTGAAGGTCACTTATTAGATAGAAGAGCTTTGTCTGGCATCATTGACCAGTTCGCTCAGCAGAAATCGGAGCGAAAGATAACTATAGACCAGCGGTTCCCAAACTTTTTTAAAAATCGTGGAGTACTTTCCAGGAGAGAGATTCTTCACGGAGCACTATTGTTGCCCTGATGCCAAAGGCACTTGTGCGCATTTTTTGCTGTTTTTGCCTGACTGCATTTTTAAAGTTGTTAGTCGATATTTTATCATATAGAAAAAGCACAAATTATTTTTCTAGTTCTAAATAGCTTAATATTTGACCTACACTTAATATTTAACCCATTGAAAGTCATTGAAAATTGTAACTTGAAATATCGTTTTCTCAAAATATCAATTTTCCACATATGTTCTTTGGCATAAGGGCGACGATATTTTCATCTAGCACCTACATAGGTACTAAACCGAATGACAGAAGTATTCACAATGGAAACGGGGTTTTAACCATTTGGGCATGTTAACATCAAGTTGTATTTCATTCGAAATGTTAATTTCTCCACTAATGTCAGATAAATAAATAATAATAATAATTATTATTATTAGCACCGCGTCTTACTACCCGTTCGGGTTATACGCACTTAGGCTACGCTAATGTGTAATGGTAGGGTGATTGTGAGATGAAATGAAGGACCTACAGTTTAACGTGGAATCCGAACCACGGTGGTGACCTGGCATTCCACACATTCACAAGATGTCTTGTCAGAGGTGTAGGAGATAAATAAAGATCATACTTAACTAAATAAAGGAAAAACAGTAACAAAAAACATTAAGTAAGGCAATGCATTTGATAACTTATTTAAAGCCGATATTGTCAATATGGAGGCGGGATCTTTATTTTGTATTAGCCACATAGGGAGAGAATCCTAATTCCCATAAGTTAGTTGTTGCAAAGGACAGTAGGTTGATTTTAGCTTTATAAAAAAAAAAACATACACACATTTTAAATTCGTCTCTCAGCTAACCCCAAAATTCTGATAGTGACATCTTAGTTGCAAAATTCTCTTTTATCGCAGAATCTGATGTCAAATCATTCAAGAACTCATGACGGGGTTAGCTTCCACCGAAGAGTTTGTATGGTTTTGCAGCGTTCAGCCCATGTGCTTCGCCTACGTTCTCAATGCTTTGCATATTTCCAAGAAGGTGCGGGCGGCCAAATCTGACTGAGGTGATGCATGACATGCACTTAGGCCAGATAATACTTACTACCAACACTGCTTCACAGCACGCTGCAGGAGATAAATAATGTTCACCCAATACTTAACTATACACAGTTCATTGCCGCACAAATTCACAGTTTTGAGAGCTTGTCACATCATTTATTTTATTTATTTTTCTTTCCAATCTCTTCGCGGAGCAGCAAGTGATCCGCAAATACACTTTGGAACAGTTTCTATATACTATTTTCTTATTGTGTACACTCCAATATTTTATCTGTAGTACTAATGCAGACTTTATATTTTTAAATTATATAATATTTGAATTTGTGTGTTGTGATAGTGTAAGAGTATTTATTTCACTTTTTTTTTTAAGTATTTGCTTAGATCCTTACTACTTTTACAACCTCACTATAATAATTAATAAAATAACTAAAGCACTTTTTATCTGTCATTCCACAGATAGCACTTATGTATATGGTATATCTTGTGTATATGGTATATATGTGTGGGTGTATGAAAGGTGGTAGGGGAAACGGGATTTAGAAGGTTAGAAATGAAGGTAGGAAAAGTGGGTGGCAAATAATCTAGTGTTTATGGGCGGCACAATCGTAAATCCACCCCTGCATCATACTGAACAATTATTATTCTTCACTGTAGGTTTTTGAAAACTCTTTGGATACAAATTTGACAGAAGAATACCAGCATTTTTTTTTTACATAACTGTAATCATGTTATTGTATCTATTTTTAAATTTGATAAATCAGATAATTTTAATTCTAGCAACCAATTGGTTTGGCATTATTGGTAGAATCATCTTAGGATGCTCTTTCCAAGTGATTGCTTCCGGCCGCATATATTTGATTCTTTTTGATTCTTTTTTACGAGTGGATTGCTCTAACTTCTGTTTCGCGTCACTTAAAGTTAACAGATAACCTTTTTACCGTCCTGCCGTCATGGGATCGCATGCCTAGGAATAATTTAGGTCGAAACAAAATATCCCTTCGGCGTCTTTTTTTCCATGTTCCTCTTAAAATGTTTGCAGCTATTGTCAAGAGATCGCCAAGTTATTTTTATAGTTACACAGTTAAAATAATGTAACTTAGAGACATAAGTTTTTGCCCAACTTTGTATTCAAACAATTCTTTTATATTACTGTACAAAATGTAAACGTCCAGATAATGAAAAGCAAGGATTGAGAAAATACATTGCCATCTAGTGGCGTATTTCTTACTATATCGAATATCTCCAGCCCTACAACAATCACATTACTGGCACCAGTGGGGGAGGCATTCCATTAAGACTGTAGCCAGAATTAAATTTCATGGGGTGGAATGGGCTTGGGGAAAGAGGAGCACAGCCCCCTCACTACCGAAGGCCGAGAAAGTTAATGAATGTTATATGCTTTTAGAAGCAATTTAGAGTTATTTTATAGTAATTATTAAGTGCATGGATTTAAATGAAAAAGTGTTCTTGAATCCTATATATTGAGGCTATTATTTGTGCTATTTTCTTCCAATTGCTAATTTTATGTGCAATGGTAAATCTTTTGAATATTAGGTTTTAAGTCGTAAGTCAAGTCCCAAAATATAGCCTATACATTCGGCACATTTTTAGGGGTAAATATTTAAATTCTGCTTCATATTATCTAAATTTTTATTAAAATTATTTGCATTCTTAGGGGATTATCTATCCCACTTGCCCCCCCCCCCCCCCCCCCCCCCCGTGAATGCGCCACTGATTGGAACGATCAAGTTTCATTTTCACAAACTATAATCACACGGAAAGATGGCTGACGGTTTATTATCTAGCTCTAGTAGACAATACTTCTTCCCCATTGACTAGTCATTAAACTTTAGAGGCTAAAGTCACAATTAAATTGTTGTGTCTGATCTCATTGCCTGTCGTATTTCGAAATTCTTAAAATCACATTCACGTGAAAACATTGTTAATAAGTTGAAAGTTTTTTTAAATTGTGTAACCATCTTTACTCTCGGATGTTAACTCCTGTGAAATAGGGCAATGTTGACCGCCATCTTGACCGATTTGAGCGAGATTGAAATCACATAAACCTTCTAGCTAGAACGTTCCACGAGGTCGTTGTGCTACTTCCTCAATGTCACATAACAATAGCCTTGTTCTTGATATTATTTATCAACGTAGTTAACCAATGGGATATCGGCACGAATCTATGTACAAGTATTAATAATTATCTGAAGTCTAACCGAGGTCCCTTAGAACTTGGTTGACTACTTTAATAAGCACTTGGCCATGACGAAGAGCCATTATTATTATATTCCGCTTACAAACTAAAACACGAACATGTAAAATATTAATAACTAGGGGGCTTAATTGGTCAACAGATGACAAATTATTGGTAGATTGTGTGAAGTTCTGACACCCTATAGGTTAACTGATGGGTTTTATTATTAATAAAAAAAAATTGCACGAATGGTCAAATGATCTAAAGCGTCAGTTGCGATAAATGAGATTACCGGTGTTGAGGTTACAGTTCACATCTGGGGAACTAAAAAAATGGAAAAAATAAATTATGTTACATACACTTACCTCTCTAGGGTCTACTGCCAGAATTGGTCATCAGCGACTTGAACTAAGTGCATTTTAAGAAAACTCGCAAGTACTCACCAGAATGTTTTTTTAAACGAAATTCATATGCACTTGCCAGAAAAAAAGGAAGTTGGGTGGAAGCGGATTCTGACGTGTTGTGGCCTACCGACAATGTTGCCAACTTAGCTAATTTCCCCGTCAGATCTTTCTTTTATCAGAGTCGATATGGCAGCTAAATATTCAAATAGCACCTAGTGGTGTGTCAAGATTTTTTTCTAGAGGTAAAAAAAAATCTCTCCGGGAGTTCCTTTATTTTAAAACAATCTACGAGCGAAGGAGGTAAACAGATATTTAATTTCGCACTGATAGCTCTACTGTTACTTTCAAGGCATCTAAAATTATTTTATGAAGTATGAAGTAGGTATTCTCTCTTTTAATTGAATGGAATTTTTAGAATACTAATTTTCAACAATATTTGTCTTGAATTAGAAATTTTTGCAGGTAATTTTATTTTGACCCTTCAATCTAAAGTAACCACAACTTTTATTTTCTTTAAAAATGAGATGATTTAGGTTACGGATACAGCCATAACTAGCCTAATACTTCCAATTAGTTGAAACATGACACCTGGACACGGGTTCGATTCGCGTGCCTCAGCTACTTTTGTAAATTATTTGGCAACACAGCTTACTGGACTTGATATCCACGATGGCCGAACATGTATTACTGAAATTGGATTACTTCCCTTGCACTGGGGTTGTGGTTTCTTACCTTTGGCGGGGTTTCACCCACATTTTTGTCGCCACCCGGTTTGAAAGAACCTATAAGGATTAAAATTCTAGTTTATCCCCGTATTTATATTTTTTTTCGCTGAGTATTACTACACGTCCGGTCTGTCAGCATTTAAATAATTACACTATTCGGGTGGGTAAATTTGAGAGTAAATGTACCCTTATTTGTTTGGAGGCGCAGAAGGAGATTGTTTAGGAAAAATCACCCCTATTAAACCCGGCCGGAATTCGAATCTTGACCTAGTCATCGACAAACCAAATGAGTGTGACGTCAAGTTCTCTTGCCAATCGATACTGGTTTCATTAAAACTGTTATAAATAGTTTATAAAATTATTATGTTAGTGCGACTAAGATGTCACAAAAGAGAATCGACAAGCCTTGTGAGTACGTACATTCGTATTTTAAAGTTATGCTAGCAGCGTCACTGCCCCAAGCAAGAAACTACCAGGCTTGGATAACCAACATTATTAACCTTAGCAATAAATTAACTTTTTTTTTATCTTTTCACGGATTGCATTTCTATTAGGGTTTTGTACAGTAGCCCCATGGCTTCTTTGGTGCTGACTGACAGTCCACAGCTGACAGCTAAAAGCTTTGAAAAGTTACCAGACCAAATTATGTATCCCTACGCCGAACCATATGATCTGCAAAAACATGTGTTTAGCCAGCTGTCACTTCCGACGGTCAAAATTTAGGTTTATACCTAAATGTTGATTGTTAGAAGTCATCTGTCAGTCAGGCACCAAAGAAGCCATGGGGCTATTGTACTTTCCTATATTCATTATAGCCACTAAAAAATAAAATAAAGCTACAACCTCAAAAAGCATTGCGACCCCACCCTAAACACGCCACACTACCCCTAGGTTGGAAACCACCGAACTGTTTGTTGTGTTTGGCGCCGGTAGGTCAACCTGAACAGACAACAAACACGTGTGTTTATGACGTGGAGTCATCTCATGTGCGTTTGCGCACATGACACGTCCGTCACGCCACCTTCTCGGCCTACGTCACAACTAGGAGATACAGGAACAGGAGTAGACTGGCAGGTTCTAAATGGCCCGGGCATAACATACTTTCATAAATACCGCTTAAGCTATGTTTCAATGTCAGTTCAAATGGTGTAGTGAAGTATTTATATTTGTATTAAATCTAATCTGAAGGCTATTTCAGCTACATTGATGGTTACGTCGCTATTCAGTGACACGAGCAAAAATTCTTCTAACTTATTTTTAAATATTTAAGCTTGTGTAGATTACAAAGCTAGTTAGAGAGTCGTATTCACCTAAATGCTTTTATGTTTGGATTGAAAAATTGTTTACAATCAACGCAGAGAAACAACAATTGGGACGGTTTTACACTTAACGTAATCTTTCTTATATATTCACACATATTATGGGCTCCCGTCAGACTATCTGGAACTTTTGATTAAACATTAATAAAAGCAATCATTAAAGAATCATATGCATAGTTTTATTTTAGTATAAAGTGGTTGCGGTGGCCCAAATTAAACTGGTCCGCCGGGATGTGTCCCAGTCCACCCCTGAGGAGGTACCACGTTTTGAACCAGACAATGCGAGGCTGACGAATGCGGACACATTCTTAATTTTAAGAGAACCACAAGCTGAAGAATATAACATAAACGTTGATGTGTTTAAGGTCTCAATAGAATTTGTTCTGATTTTCTGGCGACAGG
>JBCFYV010011164.1:45925746-45962463 GCA_039000515.1 Timema cristinae
ACCTAAAACTATAATTGCCACCATATGTGCTCATGACGCAGATTCAAATATAGAAACTGTGGCCCCTTGAACATGGCGGTAGTGTAGAGGAGTAATATCTAACTTTAAATATATATAATTCGATAATTACGGCAGACCCGGGTTCCACACTTATGCAGGATCATTATAGACATATAGAACTATGATCCCCACCATGTATGCTCATTCCGTGGATTCAAATATAGAAACTGTGGCATCTTAAACTCATCTATTAGAAATTTATTCAAACTAATATTTCACCTTATTTCCCTCTATGCTATATTTGTAAAACTAAATATCTACTCTGTTGCTATCTACTAGAATTTTTGGAACTAATTATCTACTCTATTGTCATCTATTAGAATTTTTGGAACTAAATTTTTGCTTGGTTCCATTTATTTTTCTAATGTTGGTTAAAAACGGTTAGTTTATTGTGGATGTGGCGGATTTCTGCGAGCTATGAATGATTACATTTTTTGGCTTAGCAACAAATCTAGCGTCTTTTAGTTTTTAGTTTAGTGACAATCTAGTGACTTTCTGGTACTAATCTATCACTTATACGGTCTTTGGTATTTGCCACTTGGCACTGCCGATGCAATAACATGTCTGTTCACGTAGATTTGACTTCTGAACTTTTACCTACATAAATCATATAGTAGATATGTAAAAAGACCTTTCAAGAGTAATCCTCCGGATGATATGTGTTTTTTTATACTTATAAATTATGTTTCATTTAAGAAAAAACACCTTAGCCAATAATTTATTTATTTTAATCAAATGGCAACAAGGGAAATGGTCTAGTGCAATACACCAGTCTTCCCATAGACCCAATAGCACAACCGAAGAAAATATTAGCAAAATCGAGTATCTTATTAACAACATAGGTAACCTAATTACTAATCAATTATTTATTTGATGTTACTCACTCCACCAGGTGGTAGTAGTAGTAGTAGTAGTAGTAGTATGTAAAGTCTATTGTTATTGAATTTAAAGGCTGTATCCGAATAGTATATTTACGTGCTGTAGCCTTTATAGGTATCTTTGAGAGTTGCGTTGGAAATCACATGATCAAGTGTAGGGCTGTATCAGAATAGTCCGTCTGGCCCTTGTAAGCCAAGTGCACTTTAAAGTTGCAATGGCTTTGGCTTAAAGGCCGGAAGTGATTTTTTATGTTGTCTGAATTCTCTTAAAGTGTACAATTGCACCCCTTATTGCACACTTTACTAAGGGGCACATACGACTTGCCCTTTATCCGCACTTAAGTTAAACTAGCTTTTTATATTCAATGAAAGTATTATATATTTTGGGAAAATGGAATAAAACATTCACATACTGTTACATAAAACTAGTATAATTGTATTTATATTCATATTAACTTTAGTAAGGAGAAATTGATTGAGAATATTATGTAAGGAACGAGCTTGTGAGAATATTAGATCACTACATATAATAATTGAGAAAGAGATAATTACAGTAATCCTATTAAAAACAAAATAGACCTTATTAAATATTAGATTAGAATTTGTAATATAATGATTAGATGAACATTTAGTTAATATGTAATATGTTAAAATTATTGCACATAAGCTATGTGAAATTACAGTTCTGAGTAAAAATAAGAAAGTAAATTGATAAGTTAAATTTAAGCCTATTTAGGATCATTCAGTTTCTAATCAAAAAACAGTAGTCCTAAAATACAATTAAACATCAGAATGTATTAAATATAAGATAGATATTTTTTGATAAAATGAAATTAGGTTAATAAGTGCTCATCATAAACCGTTCCTTAGCTATGTTCGTTAATTCCTCTCCTTAATATTTCTTTGTTGGATTGAAGTTTATTGACGACATGTTTCGGCTATTCAGCCATCATCAGGTCTGAGACAAACCAATGCAAACAGATACTATTAGAATGTAAATAATGTGAAAATAAATTGAGTGAGAATATAAGGAAAATTGTAGAAAGGTTAATATGTAAGAACGAGATAGTATTATTATTTTTTGATAGGAAGTTCGAAAAATAGTTGAATTATAATCAGAATTAATCTAATTATTAAATGGTTACAATTTAATAATTTATACATATCATTACCGGATAACATAGGGGAGAACATCTCAACCCCACTTTAGATTTAAGAGGTAAGCTTGATCGTTTAATTCTGATTATAATTCAACTATTTTTCGAATATTATTATTACGTGTTATTACGGTAAAAACAATCTACATTTCTTGATACCAGTACTTGATATTTTAAAGACATTTTGTTTTCTTAGTAAAGAAAATAAATAAATATATGAATTTAATTACAGATGTAGTGAGAGGACAGACGGTATCACTAGCATAATACACTTTTTCTTGGTTCCTTCTATATAGGCATACTTATAAATTTAATTATCACACACTCAAGTAGACGGCAGATCGATTAATACTAAAATTTATCAAGTTCGATAATTTTAATAATCATTATAGGCCCACTATAAAATAAAACTTGCTACATTCACAAGTGAAACATGGAAATGAAAATATTGCCCAAGTTTGTATTGACTCACATAGTTTGCACTATATTGTTGACTCATGATTATTTCCGAGGGAAGATGTTATCGTGACATTGAAATTAAATTGTTTATTTGATAGTCCTAATTATTCCATTAAGTCTTATTATAAACTTTACATTTATTAATTCATACATCACATTTTGCTGATCAAAAATTATAAAATAGTTTTTTTTTTTTTTCAAAAATTGACACCAAACATTTCAAAAATATTTACAAATAGATTATGAAACTTAATAAAACTTAATCTTGTTTTAAATGTTGAGTATAACTATTACCCACTCTAACTTAAACCAGCCTTCAATTGGTAGACACATGAAAAATTAGATTTTGTTAGCTTGAGCTAGCTTGTAATCAACAATTTAAAATGATAAACTAAATACGTCTTTTAGTGTAATTTTTTAAAGTTGTCCCTACCTTATTTCATGGGTGAAACCTTACGTTAATTTGAAAATTAAATGTTCATGATCCTGTTGCATAGGTGAGTAAATTAATCACTTATTGTTCATTCTGTTATTGTTTTTAATATTGATCTTTCAGATACCAGAGCCTTTTTATTTTGATTACACTAGTAATGAATGCTCTTTGGGATTTTGTGAAACCTAATTTTTCCAACGGTGTGTATACACACATTGGCGTAGCCAGGTTGGTTTTTTTTTGGGGGGGGTGGGGGGTGAGTTTACCCCCCACATTGATTTGAAAAAATAAAACCAACATACACAACTTTTTTTTTAAACCTGCCCATTATTAATAATCAATTAAATTATTCATAATATAATGCGGCATTGTGAATTGTTCAGTGTTTTAGTAGAGTAAAAAAATAAATAATTTTGGGAAGAGATTGATGCATCATCACCAGCAGTTCAGCTTCACTGTGCCATATAAAATTCATCCTTCATTTCATCATTCAATTACCTGCCTCGGTGGCGTAGTTGGTTAACACGCTATTCGTGTTGAGCTCGACTGCCGAGGACGGGGAGATCGAGGTTCAAATCTCGGTCGGGTGAACTGGGGGTGGTTTTTCCTAAATGGTTTTCCACTCTCCCTCCACGCAAATGCGGGCTCACTTCCTCTAATTCAACCTTCCCAATTCCTAATCCTTTAGTGTAATTAGTACTTAAAGCATATAACCCGAACGGGTAGTAAGACGCGGTGCTAAATAAAATTAAAATCATTCAATTTTTTAATTACTCTAATGGTGTTAGCAAAGGTTTTCTCTTTGAGCTTACCACTTTTCCAAGCATTGCAACTTGAGAATGTAGATCTTAATAGCTGCCATTAACATGGTAAATTGACTCAAAGAAAAAGTTCAAGAAATAAGAACAAACATCGAAATTGAGCTTTCAGCTATTTACGAATCAGCTAAAGCACTTGCTGGATTGTTTGGTTCAAATCTTGTCACACCAATAATATCTCCCTGACAAATACAAAGCTGTAATGTAAAAGTATACTCCAATGAGGCTTACTTAAGAGTTGCAATTTTTCTGCCATTTTTGGATCATTTTGTGAGTCAATTAAAAACTTGTTTCTTGAACTATCAAGATATGCTTGGCAGTTTTATGTGCCTGATACCAAAAGAGGAATGGGCTATCACTGAACTAGAGGAGGAACAAATGAAAAAGCTGGTTGATTTTTACGGGCAATATTTTCAGTGTAGGGATATGGCAGAAATTGGGGAACTTTACATGTGACACGAAAGAGTGAATGAATTGAAAATAAGTTCAAGAAATACTATGAACTATTATGTTGCCTGCAATGAAGAAATATTCCCATTGATCAGTACTTTGTTTAAAATCTTAGCAACCTTGCCAGTCTCAACAAGCACCAGTGAAAGATTGTTCTCAACTCTTCGGAGATTAAAAACCTACTTGAGAAATACAACAGGGCAGCAAATACTAAATGGCCTAGTGATGTTAAATATACATTGAGAAATAAGCATTTATCCGGACAAAGTTCTAGATGAACTGACAAAATCACCTTGTCGATTGGAATTCAGACTAAATTAATGTTTGTAATTGGACACTGTCCTTAAGTTAGTTTGCTGTTAAAACAAACAATGTTTCTTTCATGTTCTACAATAAAACAAAATGATTTTTAAATGAACTTGTATTATGTTAGTCTAGTCCTGTTTCGGGGTTTTAGTTTTAACTGAATTGCAAGCTGATTATTTATCATAATCGTAAATTGTCACTTAGGCACTAAAAAATGAACCCTCCTTTTTACTGGTGTAGAGTCCAGACCTCTAGGGGCTGACCGGCTGATAGGCCCTCCCCAACCCCCTCTCATCAATTCTAGTTACGCCTATGTGTACACACAGGGGCTATCTGCACATTCAGGTACTCTAATGGAGTAGCTATAATGAAGAAATGTACCTGCATTTGCACAGAAGGGAAAATATACCTCTAGGCCTACTATGTTCCAGATCTCTCCTATAATCAAGTACACATGGTAATGACCAAACACAAGTTTCTGTCAAATACAGAGTTGACCAAGATAAAACAGACTGTGGCCGCTTTGAAGGTGAGTTTGGTACCTTTTTTTTTTTAAATTTAAATTTAACATGTGTGTTTTATTTTTCTCATTCTATACAAAGGGTTATATACAAACACTCATCAGTACGGTAGCATAAAGAATTTGAATGTTTGAGTAATTTAGGATCAACACTTATATTGTATACCTCATATATGCTAGCTACATAACATATCATCATCTAGAGGTGAAGTATTTTCATGTCCGACTTTGTACCAAAAGGTAGGCTAAGTAATTGATTACGAGCAAATACACTGGGGTAGTTGTTTACTCTCAATATAGTTTTTCATCTTATTTCTCTTTAAATACTAAACACTTATCTTTACCACTTAAAATTCACTCAACTTATTACTTTTACTCAAAGATTAGATAGTTTATTAGTTAATAAATTTAGCGCCATGTCCCATTCGAGTTATACACTTAAGACCAGTTCACCCGAGCAAAATTCAATTCTCCCCTTCCTCTGCAGTCTAGCTCAACACAAAACTAGCGTGTTATCTAACTACACCACTGAGGTGAGTGATTAGATAGTTAAGTTACTAATAGTATGATATATGTTTATTATTATTATCACCACATCTTATTACCTCTTCAGGTTATACATATAGTATAGTTACCCAGATGGGTAGGGACAAAGAAGGAAGCATTTTACATATGATCTATCTACATTTTAATAGAAGGAAAGTGGGAAACAATTAAAGAAAAACCACCCTCATTAGACCCAACTGGGATTCAAACCCCGATCTTCCAGTCATTAGCAGACAAGTCTAACACAAGAATTACACCTTAGACCAATCGGCCAATGAAGCAGGTAGTAATGATAATGATACTAGTTATAAACATAAGGTGTGGGGGGGAGGGGGGGAGAGGTGGCATCTAAAGCTGACTCCCATCCCTACATCTCATATCTCTCTCTCTCACAGGAGTTCAATATATCTGAGGCTGAGATAAGGGAGCAGCCTGATGTGTTGTCAATTTTTCCTGTGACGATCCAAAACCATGGAATGGTGCTAAAGGAAGGAGGGTTCATTTCTGTCAATGCCTGGCTTCTGCTCAAGTGAGTATACAGCAGATTACCAAAACCTTCCTTCACCTCTGACAAGACATCTTGTGAATGTGGGGAATGCCAGGTCTCCACCGTGGTTCGGATTCCACGTTAAACTGTAGGTCCTTCATTTCATCTCACAATCACCCTACCATTACACATTAGCGTAAGTGCGTACAACCCGAACGGGTAGTAAGAAATGTTGCTAATAATAATAATAATAATAATAATAATAATAATAATAATAATAATAATAATAATAATAATAATAATAGTATACAGCACACTCTGTACATGTGGAAAGAGTAATTCACATCAAGTTGGAGAAGATACATACATATTTCTATCTACTGTGAAGAAGGGCATAGCTCTTTCTTACATAAAGAGATGGCAAACTATACTAAATGTGTAGACAATTATTCCCAGTAGTAAGTTCACTAAAAATCATGTCCTTTCCACCCTAGTTTAGTTGGCAGAACATATTTTTGCTGATATAAGGGAAAGAGTGCCAGTTTGGTCCAAAAATGTATCACTTTTAAATTGTTCATTGGTTAAAATTACATTTACATTTTTCTTTCCAAATCAAAACTAAAAAATAAGTGCACTAGTTTAAAAACCAAACATAATTTTTTTTAAAGTCTAACATTGAATTTAGTTCAAACAACAAAGAAATATATATCAGGGAAGCCACCCTCGAGTCCCTAGAATTCTCAAGAATATTCAAGAAAATTTCTGATTCAAGACTCAAATCTAGAGATGGACTGATGCCTACGTTTCTCAATTCTGATACCTTGCTCAATACTATCAATCCATCTCATCAAGACCCTATTCGATACCATTCAACATAAAATTGAATAAATCCTCATTTTGTAGGCATGGAAATTAGGTCAAAAGAAAAATGCTTAATTGGTTTCCATATGTCACAAAATATGGGAACGAGTCAATTAGGCTATTTAAACAAATTATAACAAGATGCAACCTGATAAAAATAACATTTATAATTAGTAGTAGGCCTACAATAAGAAATGTTATTACTTAGTAAGTAATAAAATATCATGAAAGTGTTTTTTATAGACACATTAGCTTATGTAGTTAGTTACAAATAGAATATTATAGATATTTGTCAGGTTGTAGGCTGACATATATGTCAAGAAAATAGACTTGATAAAATAAGCCTGTTTGGGGATTTAATCGTGTTGAATACTAAAGAGTGGTGTCGAGATTTTTAGCGAATACTAATGATTATTGTGATACTAGTCAATACCAAGGAATTGAGTTTTGGTATAGGCCCACCACTACTCAAATCCTTAAAAAAAATATTTATAGTATAAATGAAATTAGTTTTAGAGCTCTAATATTGCTTATTGTTGGCTCATAACCAATTTTAACTATATGATAAACTTAACAACTGGACCCCAGACCAGTAATTTAACGTTTAACTGAATGTATGAATGTTATAATGAATGGATTATAAAAAAGAGTGTTAACATTTAATTATTATTTGTATTTTATATTATTCTCTCCTAATAATTTTTTTCCAAGCTTTGAATTTGTAAACTGGAAGACAGGCTTAACAAGCTGGTAGTGGAAAATATATGACTTGAATAAAAAACTGACCCAGACCACAGGCTTGAAACAATAATAGAGTAATAGATGTAAAAATTTGTAAAATGGTGGATTCAAACCAACTCGTGTGTGTGTGTGTGTGTGTTTTTTATCAAGATAATATTACATATGATAGTGCCTAATAAATTTGATTGATCAACAAGTTAAGTATAGGCTCTAATATTACCTGGCCGGTTTTTGTGGTCACATAGTTTAAGGTATCACTCTCATGTTTAACTAGATTGTTGATGACAGGGAGATAGAGAATCAAATCTCTGGTGTACTAAGGGTGATTTTCCCTAAATGGTTTTCCACCCTCCCTACCCCTCCTGCAAATGCAAGTACACATCCTATAAATTCAACCTTCCTCATCCCTAACTCATTAGCTTAATTAGTACACATGTGTTTTACCTGAACAAGTAGTAAGATCTTCTAAAAAAAATATAGTATAGTATGATTTTGGTAGGAAGAACATTAGAAGTTGGTTACTAAAGTTACTAAAACGATTTTAATATATTCATACATCATGTCATGGTATCTGCAGCTTTCACTTTTTATAGATATTATCACTACCTATAAAATAACACAAATAATAGAGTAAAATGTTATCATTGTTGGCCACAAATAAATATATTTGGATTTTGTTTACTGTTCTTCCAACCAAAATCAGGCTTTAGATAGGTGATCACATTGCCTAACTTAACACTATCATGTGGGACTGGATTGCTGATTATAAGATCAGAGTTTGGATCTTGTTCGAAAGTAGTCCCTACTTAGGGTGGTTTTCCCTAAATGTATGGCCACTTTCTTACAAGTTACAAATGTGGTTGCATTTCCTCTAAAATACCTTTATCATCTCTTTGTCATTATTATGCATCCCAAATGGGTATTAAAAAGAGGTGTAGGTCATAATCTTGCAATATAGATTAAAGAAAATCTTAGTAGTGAATTACTCTCCTTTAGTTATCAGATGGTGGTAAAGAAACGTGTGTCACTCCTGAAAGCGCATGGTTATATTCCTACCAATGTGGACCCTGTGGCGAGCGTGCAATCCTACCTGGGTGAGCTCAAACCATCTCCTATCCCTTCAGGAGACTCATTCTTGGAGGCACACAAGGCTGCATTGAGGCAATATCTCATGTGGCGATTGGAGATGTCCCCGGAGGAAATAGACAGAGTGTTAAAAACATACCTCCGCATCAGACACAAGAGTGTTAGACTTATACGCCGTTCACTTGATATATTGGAGCATGACATCGGTCTCACCAAGGAAAAGGTAATCTAACAAGTCTGTTATCTTCCTCTCCATCTTCTTCTCTTGGGTTGATCCACGGCAGTCAGTTTGTTCGGTAGAGCCTCTCAGATTCTCTCGGGTTTAATAAATAATGGTGGGGGTGGAAAACTTATTTGAATAAAAGGATTGAAATTGATAAGGTTGAGTTGGAAGTTTTATTTGAAGATAGTAATTAACTATAACACTTGACATTTTATTACATTTAATCTGTAAGCACTATCTATGGTAAAAAAAAAGAGCATAAAATAGGGGCGTGCAAAGGCCACTTTTTAAATGTGAAGCGAATTTTGAAACTCGCGAAGAAAAGTCGAAGTCGAAGATACCTAGGATTTTTATTGTCACTTAACGCCACTTTTAATTTTTAAATTAATGATTTTTCTAGTTCTTGTCAGTAACAAGGGCCATGAAAATTTCCTTATATGTTACCTAGGATTATGTTAATAACTAATTCACACAGGCTTATTGATAAGCTTAGTAACTTATCAATTAAGTTTTATCCTGAAAATTAAAAATTGATACCTTGACACGGGAATCGAACCCGGGACCTTTGGCTCAATTTGGGTTTGATTCCTTTGTTCAGGTATCATTTTTAAATTTTCAGAATATAATATCTAGATGAAGTAATCCTCACTAAAAATCTTAATAATAGCTTTGGCCCTTTGATTCTTAATTAAGTGTTAATTTTTACCTACATTGTGGAGTTTATATTATTTTGCAAACTTTACATATGCATGTCTTTTTATCTGCATTTTTCTGATAATAATTATAAATTAAATTCTGTTTTCGTTTCCTACTTTCTGTATCAGCCATTTTGAATAATAAAGAAAATGCAAAGAATCTATGAAAAACTTCTGTGTCAAAATGCACTTGTAAATTTGTCACAGATAATTCCAAAGAGTACCTCTTAACACATCTCAATAGCTCAAGTGATAATCGGAAAGTGTCTCCCAGCACAGTCTTCTAACTCGTGTGCTAACTGGGAAATGTATTGCGTCTGATGCTTCCCTTGCAGTGGTTATTAAATTAGGCGGCAGATTTTTATGAGTATGGAATTCAAAAGCTGGTTTTACGATACGGCAAGTGCCTTAATATTGATGAAAACTATATTGAAAAAAAGATTAAAGTATAGGCTTTCATGTAAAAATAAAATTGATAAGAAAAGCACATTTGTGTGTTTTAATGTCAAAATGGTACTTGTATTTACATAGATTGGTCATCTGGGTAAGTGATGCAATCTTGGTTTATTACAGTTCTTTGGGATCTATCTTAACTGTTTATTATAAGTATATATTGCAATCATTGTTATTTGAATTTATATGCATATATCAAAGAAATTAAATGAAGCTCTGCCGGTTGGTGTAATTTAGCGGAAGATTTTCATGGTTCATTCTTAAGGGTTATAACCATAATAATTTTTTACTTTTTTTTTTAATTTACATACTTTGTTGCATTATTAAAGTTAATAAGCCTTACTATAAAACATATAATGTTAAACTCATATATTATTCTTTTAAATAAATTATATTCTTATCATTCTCCTCTGATGTATCTTTGTGTCATCCCACCCAAAAATTACCAAGGTTGTCACAATTATGAAAATTACCTCTTGCCAGTCAACTCCTATTCTTTTTTAAAGATCTCAGGTGTGTGTGAAGTGATCCGGCTGGAGAAATTCACACACACGTGTGTGTATATATATTCATTGTTCAGATGGGTCACACTGCAATTTTCTTGTTTATTTTTGTTGTTATTTTGTGCGTCCTTCCCCTGGCCCTTAAGGACGTAGGATGGGTACAATTGTGTTTATAAGTCTCACTGCTCTTTTAACTCTTTCTTCTACCTTCTTCCAGATTATGCTACATATAGTGTTTTTTTTTCCTTTTAGCACTGTGTCTTACCACCTGTTTAGGTTATATGCATACATATAGTTAATGTACAGCTCCAAAGCAAGTAATATAATTTAAAATTTTTATTTATAAGTAGAGATAGAAAGGAAAGTTATTTAATTTACGCGACTAGCCTACTTAAAATAATTACCGACATAATTTTTATAAAATAGTACTGTCAAATAGGTGTGTGCGAAGTCCACTTTTTCAATTCCAAATTGAATATATTAAATATTCTCAAAGCCAAATCAAAGCTCAACTTGTTTTTAGTTGTTTATGCTTGAAAAAAATAATATGATATGGTTATTTATTTAACTTTATGCACTAAAATAACATGGAAAATGTTTTATTGCACAATTGTTTGTAATATTTTGTTTTAATCTGATTAATAAAGCTATTATCACAACACGCAGTTCAATTTAGATTTTTTTCGTATGAATATTAACCCTTTGAGTACCAACGTTACTCAGAGCGATGCGCGAAATATTTGCTAAAATTGCCAGCATCACTAACAGCGATCCCATATTTTCGAGCTCTTAGTTCAGTAGCAAGTCAACAAATAGGGTAGATTTTATTTCTACTGCTTTCTTGTATGTTGAAGCTACTTTTATTTGTATTTGCACTTAGAAAATAATTTTCAAGCTCGATATATCGAAACTCTAACTTTATGAGTTTTATCTTTGGCCTTGTTTGTAAATATGGCTACTAAGAGGAAAGCTGTGATATAAGACAGAAATACTTGCAATATGTATTGATAGCTCAAGCGAGAGTGATCACTTTGAAAGTGATTCTGAATTTGTAAATAATGGAACTGAACAGGAATTATATTTAGTGAAAGTGAAAGACCTGAATAAGTAGTATTGGCAGCTGACATTGCTTGATAAGTGAGTGTTTCCTATAGTGATGAAATAAATTTTGTAGATCAGGCTAATCCACCCGAACCTCTTCATATTTATGCTGAAGTTCCAGGTTTGAAGTCCCTCTCCCCTTCTAATTCCAAGCCAATTATTTATTTTATACTTTATTTTACTATAACCCCGCTAAAGTTGAAGGTCACTGAAACAGCTTCTATACATAACCCAATTTTATCATAAAATCTAAAGTTAGATCTTTTTGTAAACTTGGTTATTTACTCAGTTTTTTATGTTCTTTTCAGTGATTTATTCTATTTCAAGCTATTTAAATTTTCAAAGCTTAAAAGTTAATGTTAAATAAAACAATAATTTATATATTTTTTAACTATAATAATCAGAAATTAAAAAAGTATATGTATAATTATATAATCAGATTGGCAAGCATGTTAGCTAGTTTATGTAAAAATTTGAGTGCAAGAAATTCAAAGACTAATAAGTTACTAAAATTTAAACAAAATCGTGTATTTTTCAGTAAAATAGCTTGGTATTTAGCACATTTTTTTGTAATTTCTCTTGGCACTCAAAGGAATAATTTGTAATGCACAAAACAGCTCAGAATGTAAATAATTGAACATGAATTGAGCATTTTAGCTGTTGATTTCAATATTTTTAATGGCAAAGACTCGAAGCTGAAGTTTATTTCAAAGCGAAGCTGAAGCTGATGTTGGTTTAGAAACCAAGTCAGAAGTTTCAAAGCCATGTCGAAGTGTCGCACACTCCACCCGCAAAGTAAACTCACACAAACGCAAACATGTGAGACCTCTCTGTCCACCACCAGTTATGTTTGCATGTTTTCCTTACAGATACGCAACAATGGCTACCTAATTCACAGCCACCCAGATAACACCTTGGACACACTTCGTCTAGTCGAAACCTTAGGTGGTCTCCCTACTAGGCAGGTGTTTCGAATGCACCCCAAGATAATCATGACTACCACCGAGACAATTCTGCGAACCAAACAGTTCCTCGAGGTGACATAATTGCTGCTATCTTGAGCGGCTCATTAGCCAAGAAATATGTTTCTTAGTATGTTTGGATCTGTTACTATCATAACTTACAATTATATCACTCCAGATTTTTTCCATATGAATATTAATTTTGTATATACCAAAGAGCTCAGAAAGGAAATATGATTGAACATAAATTTGGTATTTTAGAAGTCAATATTGTTATTGGTGAAGCATAATTATTGTCGAAGCCAAAATTTTCTTTGAAGCAAAGTCAAAGCTGATATTTGTGTCAAGGCTTCGTACACCCCTAGTATATCTTTTCATCTTCATATATTTTTACAATATTCAGATTCAAATATGAGATTTGGGATTTGAAAGTAAAATGAAGATTTGGATTCATAAAATAATGGTTTAGCACATTTTTTTTAGCACTGCATCTTACTACCCATTATGTACTAGTTATGCTAATGGGTTGGATTGAATTTAAAAGAACTGTACCAACATTTGCATGGAGAGAAATTGAGAAATCATTCAGGAAAAACCACCCTCATTACACCTGATTGGGATCGAACTGCAATCTCCCTGTCATTGGCAGTCTAGTTTATTGCGAGAGTAGCACCTTAGACCATGCGACCACCAAAGCATGTCACTTATAACTCATTTTTAAAACTGCTTTATTTTATATATTTGCAGGGTGTGTTTTCTTAAGATAACTTTAATTTTTAATTTAAACCATGAATAGATACAGCTCATGTTATATCGCTTTTTGTTGCAAGGAGCATGGTATATCAGAAGAAGCAACACGGCGCTGCTTTGACATCTTCACCTTGAGTAGCGACAGTGTTAACACTCGTCTGAAGGAACTGAGCTCGATCCCTGCCTTTAACGCCCTCCAGACACACCCTCGTGTCCTAAGACTGGTCCACTATCAGCAGAAGGCGCGGGCAAGGCTTGACTACCTACAAGATATCCGTGTGAAATGTGCTAGTCTACACATTCTCTGTTCTTCTCAGAAAAAGTTCCAAAAGTAACAACTGTCACAACTTAAATAGACAGTAGAGATGGGACCCTTGAATATTTGAGAATATTCGAGAATTAAGCATTCAAGAAAATATCAGTTTCATGATTATATATATATATATATATATATATATAATATATATTTTTTCTAAATTTTGAATAGTAATTTGTTTTAAAGCTTTATCTGCTTATTATTGGTTCATCTGCAACATAAATATAGGAAAAAATTTAGCAATCAAACTAGACCTCTGCAAAGCATGTATTTCAAGTTGGGTTCGAAAATCAAATCGAAGCAAATATTATTCACAAATTTCTAATAATTACTATCAAATCAAATTATATTCTAGTTAAATATGCTAAGGTTATCATGTTAAATAAAAAGTGTTAGAATTTATAAATAAAACACTATATTAGTTTTGGACACTAGTCTTTCTAAGTTAAGGGGTCTGCGAGCTTGGGTTTTTTCATTCGAGTCGAGTATTTCTAAAAGCTCCCAAGTTCAAGCAGAGTTAGAATATATTCATAATTTTAAAATGTTAAGAGTATATATTTATTTATTTTAAATGTAAATAGGTATCACATCTTTAAAATTTCAGATTTAAAGAATATACTAAAACACATTTTCTTAAAAAATATGACTGACACTCATTTTTATAAATATCAATACTTTTAGAAAATAAAGTTAAATAATGGAAATATCTGTTTTAAATTAGAAATAACACCTAAAACAAACACAATTTTAAAATAAGAATAACAAGACTATATATATATATATATATATATAAGAGAGAGAGAGAGAGAGAGAGATAGAGAACCTAATAGAAAAAATAATTATAATATAAACATATAATTATAAATAATTGTATATATATATATATATATATATATATATAGAAACCATTTTAATTATTGTTTTCTATTAGGCCCTATATATACAATCATGTTTTTAAGGACAATAAAATTACCCTAACAATAATGATATAAAAAAGTAATAATATGAATAATTGCATGATGGCTTGGAAATGTACAATAAGATAGTGTAGAAACACTGCACAATAATGTAAGGCAAGTGATAGTGAAGGATAACTATTTTACCAAACTTAACCACATTTAAATAATAAAGCATTTACTATTTCATAATGCCTACTCAAAATATTATTTTAACAATCCTATTTTATTATATAAATAAGTAATTATTATAATATGTTGCAAGCTATAGTCATCCAAGATATTTATTTAGTTTCATTTTCTTTGAATAGTAAACGTATATGGAAAATTCTCTTCTGACCAACACAGAATTTTCATATCATACTTCTTCCTGGTGTTGTTTAAGGTACGCGAAGGAGGGTGCCGACAGGACCCGCGGGAGGGACATAACAGGTTACCTCTCCTTGACGCTTGGCCTACCTGAAATCGAGATACGTCAAGGGTTCCACAGGCACCCATATTGGTGTCACATCCCTTTGCATTCGGTTCAAGACACCTTGCACTACCTTCTAGAGCTGGGGTATACTAGAGATCAAGTATGGAGTAACGTCCACCTTCTGGTTTATCCTAGGTATCTCATAAGATTAATTTTTTGTCGTTAAACTCAGGGATGCAGAATATGTTCAGAGATCCAATATTTCCCCAGAACATAACATTTTCAAAAAAAAAAAAAATCCCTAGAAACCATAGCGCTTAAAATAAAACATTGCATTTTTTATAGAGGTTGAAGGGAATAAGGATTATTACCTACTACATAGTTTGGAAAATTCAAATTCAAACATATTTTTAATCATAGTTATTTTTATAGTACCTACCTTATAAACAATTTAGTTTTCTCCCATTTCCTTGTGTGCATTACATATTGCTATTAATTGTTCATTGATACCAGTAGGCTTAGCGGTACCAACATTTAATTTTACATCTTGATAGTAAGAGGCAATGGAGTGTCATTCCGGGAGACCTTGATTTAATTGTTGATTTTCATAAACTTCATTTTTTCATAGACTCACCACTACTGCAAGTTATATCTCTATCAACCACACTATCACTATTTAAGACTATGAGTTTTCCCTGATCACATAATTTACGTTTTACAAAACTTGCAATACTCCCTTAATCCTTACTTCTAGGTTTACTTGGAGATGTTTATTAGATATGTGATATTCTAGTTTACCACGTCTGCCATGCCATTCACAGTTGACATAATAAACATTTGTTTCACTAAACCATCTAATTTTTTATAAACATTTATCTTTTTTACAATGTATAAACCCTAATAGGTCCGCTAAATACAATTTCATGGCTACACAATTATTACAATACGAATGCCACGAGTTTAAATAAACTGTGCACATCACCATGTAATTAGGCCGTGATATAACGGGTGACTGAATTCAAACTAAAACAAAACATCGCTCACCCTTCCCTACCCTCCCCTGCCTGCCCGCCATAGCTACCAACCACCCGCAGTAGGGTAGGTGACTGATGACTCATCACTCAATTACACCATTAGCCAGGTTGAATTGTTATATTTTTCCTCTGCCCCTTATCTCTCTACCTCTGACTTCTTATCTAGAATTCTGACTCATTATCTTAGCCCTGGACACTGCAACTCTTTGTGCTTACACTGACACTGCCTCACTCTGGCACATACTGATAATGTCGGGTATTAAGTGTCATCAGCCTTAGTTTTTCATACAAATGAAACTACCATATCAGAACCAGAATGTACTAAAACGCCTACAAAATCGTTTAACTTTTCCCTGTCCCAAATTTCCCCAGGACTGCTTTAATTTCCCCGAACCTCGTTCGCGCGTTCGGACATATTCTACAACCATGGATAAACTTAACATTATTTAACTCAATTGTGGGAAAATATACCCAAATTGATGTTCTAGAACAAACATGGTCAACTGGTACACTGTCATTAATAGCCTCACAGTAAGTCATAGTTGCCAAAAGATCCCGAACTTAAGTTTCCAGGACACCCATTTCAAAATATAATGTATTAACACATGGCGGCAACCAATATATTTAAGAAGTCCAGTTTTTGGCATAAAAAATCATGTAATATATTATTTTTGAAAAAAATACCATATTGGCCTGAATATAGTGCAATGATTTTCTCCATAAAATGTCCTTTTGAAAACTTTAATCGTATTATATACGCAGCCTAACATTTTTCAATTAAATGAACATAAGATTATTACAGAGGTGTATTTTTTTAGCATACTCTAACTGTACTGGGCGGCTGGCAGAAATTGGTGAGCATGGGTACATCTAATACTAAACTCAATGTCAAAAATGAAGATAGATAAAGAGGGAGGATTTCCACCCCTCATTGTAACTGTACTGGTAATTTACTAAGTCAGTTTTAGTTGGTGAAAAGAATCTCTGCTGTGTTTCTCGGTGTCTAACGTAATCCAGGGAATGAGAAGCAGCTACAGTATGAATCTTAAATTAAAAGTGATTTGCGAGGCGCAACAAACACATAATATGCAGGTGGCCAATGAGCTTGGTGTCTCCAAGGCTAATATTCGATTTTATAGAAAAAAAAAATTTTTTTATTACCTATATATCTAGACAAGCATTCAGAGGGCCTAATAAAACTGTGTCATATTGATTTAGTTTTTATCTCATGGTATATCAGGGACCTTTTATTTTTAATATCAAACATCGTCAAAATATTAGGGTCATATTATTTGTGAAGCTGTAATATATTTGGGCTGATACGGTATCAAACACACAAGAAATACCTTTCTTTTCAAATCCACTGTTCACAATCTTGAAGAGATTCTCTCAAACTGCAACTACTTTATTATACAAATTAGTTTCTACTTTCTTGCCAGTAAAAATATGAGACTTAATTATACAACTCTTTGCCTAGCTACACTTATTTCATTTAATGCTCTATCATTGATATAGAGAGTGATGCTTTCATTGCAAGTTTAAAATTTTCCTCTATAAATTAACCAAGGGATTGAACAATAATTTTACTTGTTTTCATACAAGAACAACAGAATTGTTTGTCAATATTATTGTCTGGAAACATTGTTTTAACTAA
Source organism: Timema cristinae (assembly GCA_039000515.1). Lineage (NCBI taxonomy): Eukaryota > Metazoa > Arthropoda > Insecta > Phasmatodea > Timematidae > Timema > Timema cristinae. Next base: position 45,943,611 of record JBCFYV010011164.1, read on the forward strand.
TTTGGTAAAAGTATCACTTAATTTGATTGGTAAGTTTTTTCATATACACAATTTGACCAGTGAAGTTCTGGATCAATCTCATTTTTATTTTGTTTGGCTAAAAATTTGTCGTTGAAGAACTTTGTTTTAGACTGAGCTGGTTCCTTGTCTGATGATAGTTTTTTCATGCTGGGCCTCTGAGATATCTTATACCTCCTTTGACTTTTTCCTTCGTTTAACAGTTTTGGGTCCCCCACCCCCCCATACAGGTTTGTACTTCTTCACATACATAGACCTATTTGGTGAAAATCAACATTTTTTGTTCATCTTGTGTAATTATTAGTGTTGTGCGAGCTTAGATCTTTTCATTTAAGTCTAATTCAAACCGAGTATTTAAAAAAGTTTCCAAGTTTGAAAATATACATCATTTTAAAATGTTACCAGTCACTACAAACTTCAAATGTAAAACCAACATCTCTAAAATGTTAAGATTTTAAAAACATATGAAAACACACAATACTCTTGCAATAGGAATTACACTAATTTTTATAAATAGTACCTAAATACTTTTGAAAAAAAGTTTAAAAAAAATGGAAATATTGGTTTTAAAATGAGAAATAACACTTTAAAAACATGATCTAATATAAGAACAACACTAAAATAATGAAATGGTTTCAACAATCCTGACTTAAAAATACATTAAAATAACAATAATTTACTATCATAAAAAAGTTTATAAAATTGATGTTTTAATAGCTAATATTTTTTCCTATTAATGCAATGTTTATCAACTCTAATTTTATACGAGATAACCAACATAACTCTAATTAAAATAATGCTAGTTTTGTTGCTAAACTTATTAATTAATGCAAGTTTTAAATATCTTAAGTTCAAAAACATTCAATATAGGTAATATATTCTCAATGTTAAATTTTTAATTCAACTGAAATTATCATTTTAGAAAGGGACCTGGTAAAAATAGTAAAACATATAATTATTCAATCATTTAGTAATCTATTTAGCTATTTCTATTTTCACTGCTTTGTTATGGTAATGCAACTTCAATCAAAATTTCAAAATGAATGACAATATTGAATAAGTTTACTGGTGGAAAGTAGTTTTAGACAGGGTGGCTACAGACAGGGAAAACCGGGAATAGTCAGGGAATTTTGCTAGGTCAGGGAAAACCGGGAAAAGTCAGGGAATTAACTTAAAATTACTGACAACTCAGGGAATATATCGACCGCAATAGATACAAAATGCAAATGCCAAGAGATGGTGTCCTAACATTAGTTGTTTACTGTATTGGCGCAAATATTCCTACAAAGCTCTATTTTGTAGCAAGCCATCTAGTGAGCCCGTCTAATAATAGACTGAAGTCGGAACTGAACAAAGAAAGAGTGAGTGTAACTAGCGGGTGCAGGCAGAACTGATGTGTGAGCGAAAGAGAAGTAGGGATGGTTCTTGACCTTGATAATTTGATGACGTCACTCATACGAACATAGGAGAATCTAGAACTAGATATTCGAGTCTTTGTCATACGCATGAGCAGTACTGGAATAACAACTCGTTTAATACATCTTACGCATGCGCAAGTATTGAAAAATACATTATATTAATTCCAATTTTAAAACTACTATTCCTGGATTTCCTAACATATAACGATTATTTTAGTTCAAAAGAGGACGTAAAAACTGATACAATTTAATTTAATTTTTACTAGATTTTTGTTAAAATGTTAACGTGACTGAAAAAACAGTTTGCCGAAGTGATGTTCCATTTCCTTAATTTCTAATCGTAACGACGAAGTTTTTAAAAGTGATAATGTTCCTTAGTTCATGCTGTGCTGCCTTTTCGCTCTTTCTTCCAAGTGGTTTTTAACTGTGACATTCAAATCAAACCCTTTAATTTAAAAGTTATACCTTTTTTCAGCTTCTAGGCGCGTGTGTGTACTGAAGACAATGTCGAAATATAAAAAAAACATGTTTCAATGAATCGTGGTTATTAGATTCGAAGTTTGAGTGGGTTAGGCCAGCAAAAGATGATAACTACTCTGCCGTGTGTAATTTGTGTAATTCAAAGTTCACATTAAGCAACATGGGTAAACGTGCTCTGACACGTCACGCTCTAGGCAAAAAAACATCAAGCTGCCACATTGAATAAAACGCATAGTTATTCAATGACTACTTTTTTAAAAGGAAATATTTCCAATTCCACCATTACAACTTCTGCCCAGTCAGTTGCTGTGAATGTCATCTCGCCATTACTATTACCACCACTATCTTCAGAGTCAACAAAAAATTAGGTAGGCCTACTTAAGTTTTATTTATTTGTGTATTTTCTGCTGGTGGAGGACAAATTATGTTTTATGCAAGCTAAAGGGAAATTATAATTATTATTAATCTTAAATAAAATGTTGGGTATAGTAAATAGGTGGACTATTTGGATACAGCCATAGTTAAGTTATTTTAAATTACACCAATTTACCCAGGCTTCTTCTACAACTAAAATATTGTTACAATATTAGGTATAATAGAAACCATAGGCAGGTTAGTATATAATATTTTTTTCGCTTTATAGGGTGTGACTGAGATCGTGTCTACAGCTGTTGCTGTGAAGGAAACCGGAAGACTGAGAAACTTTCTTGTGAACGATGATGTGACAAAATCTGAAATTATTTGGTGCTTGAATTCTATAATGTCACATACTTCAATGCGGGCAGCTGAAAAAAGTGTTTATTTCTTTAAATTAATGTTTCTAGACAGTACAATTGCAAACAAAATGCAATTAGGAAGGGCCAAAATTGGTTACACAATCTTGTATGGTTTGGCCCCATACTTTCATGAAGGCCTTGTAAAGATGTGCTTAGAGTGTCCAGAAATAGTGATTGGATTTGATGAGTCTCTAAACAAGGTTGCCCAAAAGGGTCAAATGGATATTATGGTACGCTTTTGGAATTTAAAAACAAATGAAGTCTCAACACGCTATTTCACATCTACCTTCCTCGGCCATGCGACAGCTGCTGACCTGTTAAAGGCTTTTTCAGATGCACTTCTAGAATTGAAAAATGTCAAGCTGTTACAGGTGTCAATGGATGGACCTAATGTCAATCAAAAGTTCATTCGAGAGCTAAAATCCATTACTGATCCAGATAGTCCTACAATGCTAGATATCGGAAGTTGTGGCCTCCATAGTCTCCATTGTGCTTTTAAAGCGGCAATAAATTCAACCAACTGGGGGCTTGTTGAATTTCTTCGGGCTCTGTATAATTTACTAAAAAATGTTCCTGCACGTAGAGCAGATTATGTACATTATATTGGCAGTGAACTCTATCCTAAAAAGTTCTGTGCAGTTAGGTGGTTGCAAAATATAGAAGTTGCTGAGCGAGTGGAAACTATTCTCCCCAATGTAGTCACATATGTAAATGAATCCATTGCAGCAAAGAAATCACCCAATTGTCGTAGCTTTCATATTATCTCAACTTCTGTGAAAGACAAGCTACTTGCACCTAAACTAGCTTTTTTTCAGTCCGTTGCAATCATGGTAGAACCATTCGTCTACTTTGGAGATAGTGTTAGCAAATAATTGGATCACTGGCGTTGCAGCTGACCTTGTGGATCGCCAGTTCAATAGTGTGTGTAGCCAACCAGATTTTTTGGAAAAAATGAATGCTTTTTCAAAACAACATGATAGACTAGACACATTATGGATGAGTATTCTTCCAAGTAATGATGACAACCAGAAGTTGGTATCATTTCTCAGATTAATTCTCATTCTTTCTCATGGGAATGCCAGTTTGGAAAGAGGTTTTTCGATAAATCGAGAATGTATTGTGGAAAACCTAAATGAAGCTTCTCTCATTGCACAAAGGCAGATTTATGATTCAGTTAAAGCAATTGGTGGGATAGAGAAGATAGACATTACCAAGTCTTTGATACATTCTGTCCGCAATGCCCGTTCAAGATATAAGGATAGTTAGAACAAAAAATTAAGGACAAGCAGAATGGAGAGAAACAAGAGGGAGATAGGAAACGTGCAGCGAAATTGCAAAAAGAACTCCAAGCTAAAAAACAGAACATCTTGTCAGAGGCACAAAAACAAGCCGATATTTTACAAGAAGAAATAGATGCAATTTCACAAATGTTAGTTTTTACAAGTTAACTACTGTAAGTGCACAATTAATTAAAAATGATTTTATTTTTGGTGTTTTGTTAAAAAATGGTGACAAAGTTCTAGCTAATGACTATCTGTTTTGTATTTGTTTGTTCTAATAAAATATTTGCACAGCGTCACATATAGTATATAATACATTTAAAACTGAAAAACTTATTAAATTGTTTATTGTGTTTATGCCTCATATTTTTTAAAGTTAACCTAGGCTGAGGTAGCCTATTTGATTAATGTAATAATCACCATTCATTGAGGTGAACTGGGGGAAAGTTATTTTCACATTCTTTATTTGCCTGTTTTTATACAATATTTGCACTGTGTCACAAATATTATCTAAAACATTTAAAACTAAAAAACTTATTAAATGGTTATGTTTAAGCTTGGAATGTTTTAAAAGATAGGCATTTGTGATTGATGTAATAAATGTAAAAATTGCCATTTATCTAGATGAAGTGGGGGAAAAGAAGTCAGGGAAATTTGGACAAAAATTTCTGGAAAACCTGGAAAAGTCAGGGAATTTTATAATAGAAGTTCTGTAGCCACCCTGTTAGAGCTCTTTTATATTATTCGTGTGAAATTTATATATATATAATATATAAGAATGTATTATTTGATTTAGAAACCATTTTAACCAATCTATTATATATTGTATAGACTAAGTAGCCTACACAAATAGTGAATAATAATTTACGATGAAATTAACATGCAATTTTCCTCGCTCATTCAGGTGCATTTCCTCTAATAAACTGCCATCCTCATCACTACCTTATCGTAATAAATATAAAAAAAAAACATAGTCAATTCTCAGTTTAGCGAGGTAATACATGGCTACTAAGCCCCGTTATATCATTTTCCATGGTAAATCTGCAAACACACACACACACCACATTTAAACTCAAAATTGTATCTTTGGTTTTTTTTCTACTTTCATTCCATTTAGGGCATACAGCAAATATAACCATTTTTCCTTCTAGAAAATGTATGTCATTCATTTCTCAACCTTTTTCCAAATAATTCTTAAACATCTGTTTACCTTGCACAATAAAACATGCCTCCAATGACAAATTACCACTCTTCATTTCTAAAATTTTCTTCAAAACACAATTTAATGCCTCTTTATATATAATATCTATTAGGTGTCTGGAAAAATGAAAATTTCCTCCGGAAAACCTGAAAAACACAGGGAATTTTGTAATAAAAAAGTGGCAACCCTGGGAGATTCAAGGGAAAGTAAAACTGTAGAAGATTCCCGGGAAACTAAAACGGGAGAAGATTCAAGGGAAACTAAAACGGGAAGAGATTCAAGGGAAACTAAAATGGGAGAAGATTCCAGGGAAACTAAAACGGGAGAAGATTCAAGGGAAACTAAAATGGGAGAAGATTCAAGGGAACGGTGCGGTGGTGGGGAGGAAGGATACGTTGAATTGGCTTATGTTCCAAACAGACCCAGCCAGTGGCTCAAAACTTACCATGATGATGATGATCTGGTCCTGTTATTATGTTTCAGGCTTAAGGTGAAAGAAGAGTTGGAAAATTTACCCCGCAAGTTGCAGGCAGTCTCAAATGGGCTCGTCATCTCAGAATCAGACCTCTCTGCTAGCCAACGTTTAGCCATGTGTCTCTACTTTATTGAAAAAGAGTTTCATTTCACCGGGGATGGAGTTTGGACTGATCAGGCAACACCTTCCCTTTCTAATGAGGTTTCAAGCATTGAGACAGCCCAGTGAACATTTTGACAAACAACACGACCACAACTAAGGGTTCGCAAGAAAATACTGGAGACATCAAGTGGTAAAGTCCACAGAGCACCCAAATCAGGTCTCATCCTCCTATGTGTAATGCTCTAATGAAGTGTCTATGGGTTCATACAATACAACAATCAGGTCTCGAACTCGACCTACTTAAGCCCTGGTGGAGGAACTTCAAGAGCTACCAAGCAATGGATGTCCACACTAATTCAGTTTCTAGGGCTACTGTAAGGAGTTTGAAAATGTCAAACATTTATCCACATTTTCTTCAGTTTGAAAGTTAAATTCTGGGTTACACAACTATGAAGCAGTGACAAAAAAAAAAAGAAAATTATTTAAAATATACTTATTCAATTTTTGTCATTTTATGCTTTTATGTACCCTTAATTTACCTCAAAAGGTAGCACACCTACCTTGCATGTGTTATTTTATGTTGTATTTTGTTATCTATTCCCTAAAGTTGTGTAATTGGTTAGTTTAATTTTAATTGGAATTTAATAAAGGTACCACACATTTTCCAAAATGAAAATAATTGTAAATTGGTGAAGTTAAGACGAATAACTCGCTTCACTTGTTCGATAAACCAAACCACATTATTATATTTTTATTTATTTTTACTCTATTTGCTAGATTGCCTATACAGAGAGCCTACTATATGAGTGTGCTATTACAAATTTTCCACCTTAACTTTTTTTTTTTAACCTGTCACCAAAGCAATTTCAGGGCCCTGTGGGGGGCTGCATTATTTGCAAACCCCTACAGGATGGCTCTGCCATCACCAACAAACCAGACAAGATGACTGATGACTTTGTTGTCTTGCTCTCCAGTGTGGGTGACATTATATAAATGGTTGACTTAGCATATTGTTACTGTACATAATGCACAAGTGTATTTAGTTGGGAGAGGCTATAGTAGTGGGGTAAGTATGAGGAAGGTAGAATTTATAGAAAAGATAACTGTATTTGAGTGGAGGAATAGTGAAACAATACCCTGGGCTCACTGCACACCAAACTAGTTGATCCAGACGTTTAGCCAAGGTAATTAAAGTAATGATTTAGAATACCATTAAATTATTTCGGGTTATTAAAGCAAATATGATCTTAATAAAACATTAATTATGAAAATAAAAATTGTGTAGGGATATATTTGTTTTTATTGTTCAATTTTGAGCACTGCTAATTTAAATTATTTTCAAGTTATTTTCTCATTTATCTCAGAACCTTTTACTTTAGATGTCGAGATTTGGCACTGGAGCAGTCAATTGTGAAACGTCAAATAATTACCACGAAAGATGATTTTTATGAACTTTGTTTAATATCCAAGAGTATTAATTAAAATACATTCCATTCCACATTATAAAAATACCAAACAAAAAAATTCCCCTCTTACTACCACCTCAGATTGCATTTATATAACAATATTTATTAAACAGTACATATATATTTTATTTCCTTTTGTTGATATCCCCCTCAGACTGACCAAGTTCAATATTATTTTAAATGTCCCACAATTAATTATTATTTTTAATGTTTACAAAAATATATAGGCCTTCTCAATTTTTAATGACATTTTAAAGATTAATTTGCAAACATTGATGAGTTACAATGTAGACTTGTTGGAAAAACATATGTAATGAAAGAAAATTTACATCTTGTGATGTTTTCAAATATAATTTAGACTCTATTTACAGTGGAAACAAGCCAGGTAAGCTTGCAACTTTTCAGATAAGTGTACAATAATATCGAGAAAATATCAACACATTAAGTTTAAACTTGTGGCTGAACAAATATCGGAAGCCGATAGTTTAATATACTTGCCATAGTATGAAACCAGTTAACTGGAGGATAGCTCAAAACTAGCTCACACTACATATCACACAAACTATTGCTCTAAAATATTGGCTAGAGAATGACAAAACAGTAATTCTGTTATAGAGCATTGTTAAAATAAATATGTTTTATTACTATTAATTTCTACAGGCACTTATTATACAGCTATTAACACCTGAGACTGCACTAACTCGCCTCTTTTCACACCTTGTAATGAATAAAGTTTGAACCTCTCGGAAGTTTGAAAGAGGTTTTCAGAGGTAGTTGATGATTGTTTTGGAGAACATCACCTCAATAAGTTTGACCATAGCACAGCTCTGCTAAAACCAAAGGTCCTTGGTTTGCTCTCTTGTGTCAGCTAAACAAATATTCCCTTACATCCCCGTTCTCTTCATCTACACAACTAAGCGTGTGCTTCTTCCAGTAGTCGGCCAACACCCGCATCTTCCGACACTCCAAAGGCTTCAAGTAGTCAAACTCATCGATTCGGTACTGCCGACAACAAATGGAAGAGTTGATTCAACCCCAAATAAATAAAAATAGCAAGTTTAAAATTTCAGGAGTTCCTCAACAAACTTGCTGTAATAGCAATTCATAGTTAATTCTTTTGTATCCGAATACAATGTCTCAAATTTTAAATTTTTTGAAATGTAAACCAAAAGGTTAATATTACAGTAATTCAGTTTCAATAATCTGGAATAAATTTAAACAAAACATAATATGAAGAAGTTTAAATTGTCTTCACTTGTGTTGGGTTAAAGCTATACAATGAAGTTTAATGATATTTACGCTTACAGCCTAGTCCAAACAATTATGAAGCCAGCACCTGTAACACTATCAACTTGGCTGAGGTGCGCATTTAATTCTACTGTTTTGAGTTAAATATTAATACTGGGTTAAAATAACAATATCCAAATAGAGATCAGGGTTTGAATCTAAGTCAGGTTTAGTGAGGGTGGATAGCCCTTACATATAGTAAGTAAAAAAAACGCAAAAAAAAAAATTGATACACCGTATGTGTATTTACTTAACCATTTGCCTGTCGGGTTTCAATTTTTTTATGCAATAAAAATATCAGTTTTTTATTTATTTTCACATTTTTAAGGTTATTGTTAGGGAAAAAAATAACTGCTAAAATTAGTTATAATAGACAACAGCCAGTCAAGTAGTTAGCAAAAATGTGCCCAGGTAGATAGTGAGGAGGTTTCAAAAAAGTGCTACCATTACATACACATTCTAAATGTGAAAAATTTATTAAAGACATTTTACATGAAAGTCATTGCATAATTCAGTCTTTGAAAAATTTTACCTATACATAGTTTTAAAAATAATATTTCTTATTTATAAACTATTAATATTGATGATTTATATAGATTAATATTCTAAACAAACACATTTATGAGAGGGTTGCAAAGTTCATTCATTTAAATTCTGAATCATAGTTTGAACATAAGTCGCATTTTACCACAGTCTGGAAACAGTTAATGATGATGATAATCTAACTAAAACACCTGATATTATTAATTTTAGAAAATGATTTATTTAAAAATGTTTTAACTAATCTCATCCTAAGCTAATAAATCAAGTTACTAATAAATGTGTATTTTATGTGTAAAAATTAAGGATGCACGAATAGCTTTTTTTTTTTTTCAAATCAAATAATAAAATTTTGAACAAATACCGAATAATACAAATTAAATAGTTTTTATCCCTAAATAGTGAACATGATTAATTAATATAATTAATGTGTGTAATGTAGTTTTTGCCCAATGAAGAAAATACTATAAAAACAGCCGATAATTTAAAAAAACTGATTTGTTGAACAAAATCTCAGGATATTAAGAAAAGCAAGATCAATTTTTCTCCAAAATTGACAGTACTCCTTAAAGATATTTTTGAGAGATCGAAAAAATTTGTATTTCCAAAAAGTATATATTTTAAATATTTCATATAAAAGGTTTTAGTTGATCTAATAGAGAGGTATACATTTTAATTAAAACAAAAGAAATATAGTTTTGACTGTGCAGTGAATTTCACTGAATTTTTAATCAATAAAAATGTCACAGATTTTTAAAAATTAACTAGAACTTTCAAAAAAGTTAGAAAATACAGCTTCCATACTGATTTATAAGGTTGTGTGTTCTAAATAAAAATATATATCCATCATTCTAAAAACCCAAATAACATCTAAAACAAAAATCCAAGTGACACCCATTCAATATCTACTTAGTTTTAGTTTTATAATAACCTTCTGTTAAGTAGCAAAAGAAAATTAAAATTAATTCAATAATATGATGTGTTTAGTTAAGTAGTTTAGTAGGCTTGGTTAGTTTAATTTTTAAAGCTCAATCTCCCTACTCCTCTCTCTCTCTCTCTCTCTAATATATTATATTATATAATATATAATATATATATATATATAGAGAGAGAGAGAGAGAGAGAGAGCCCTGCCACACACTCACTCAAACTTCTTCCTCTCTTGTTCATATATCGCATGTCTTTCTCTTGACCCCACGCTGCCTCTCTTATGTCTTTCTCTCTCACTCCCACACTTCTCTTTCTTATTGCTGACATGGGTCCCCCCCCCCTCCATAAACAAAGTTCATCAGAATACCTGACTTGCTCTTGCTGTAAAACACAAGGATTAGTGGGGTCTTTAAACATATAAAGGACAAAAGAGCTTGATATTCGGTCTTTGTATTCAGCGAGTTTAATTGAAGATTCGACCATTCTCTATTATGAAATTATTCAAAATTTTGAATATTCGCACACCCTTAATCAATTGTTTCGAAGAAACTTCATAAATGTTGAAACAAAAATTTTTCATCAAAGTTATGTCGAGGTTGCTAAATAAATATTATAACCCCCCCCCCCCCCCCCAAGGGTTTACATCCAAATGATCACAGTAATGTTGAAAATCTTAACATTGTTGGTGTGACCTCAAGTCTAGACAAGCTGCTTTTTCCTTGGTTCTGTGTTTGAAAATGGTAAATCTCACATACTCCAACTATTATCGTGGTGGCTGTGGTGGTCCTTAGTCCACTGCATTTAGGTTGTTTTGAGTGCTGTTGGCATTGTTTGATTGTCTTAGAACGTGCTTGTTGTTGATGTTTACAGACAAAATCAGCTGTAATCAGAAAAAGAAAAAAAACTTCAAATGAATGTTACATAACTTACCATACAAGAAAATACAATAAAAGTTTAATTCTTTATAGAAACTTCTTTTTACTTTTAAGGTAAATTATATTTATATAAGAAGGTTAATAAATTAGTAATAACAAATAATAACGTACCGGTACAAACATGATATGGCTTTCTCAATGAATAGAGGGACAAAGTTTACACATTAGTACATGTATATCAATTTGGCCTGTTACATTCTGAAAATAGGTTCAAATTCATACAGTCGATATTTTGTGAGCTTTTGATCTATATCTGCATGAAATTCAGCATCTCTGTGTTATTAAACTACCTGAATTATAATGGTTTTAATCAAGCTGGTCCACAAAAATTTTTCAAACATCTCATCACCTTTATGATGCCATTTTGTTGTGCTCCTTTTGTGCTCAAAATTAATCTTATGATGTCAAATTACACATGTGGTGACAATTTTAATGGTGCCTGCCAGCTTGATGCTCAAGTTGACCTACCACATTTTCAGAATAAAAATTTGCTTAAGCCAATTAATTGTGTTCTGTTTGTGCTGTCAAATTGTGAGAGTGGCAACAAATTTAACTATACCATCCATTGCCGCAGGGTGGGATAAGGCAGAACGAAATTGCCCGGTGCCATTATCTGAATTAAGAAAGCTCAGAGCGCGGTGCTGAGATTTAGTTTTATGAACTGGAAAGTGCACATTTTTAAATAGTTTTTGAAAATTTTCAATAAAATACCTGTAGTGTTAAGTAAATGGTTGAAGCTACACCAATGAAAAGCTTGGAGTTGTGAGAGGGTACTCTTATGTGTAATCGTATAGATGAGATTGAGTAATAATTCAATAAATTAACAAATAATATCAAGAAAATGAAAAAATCCCTTTCAAGTTTCCATTTACTTTATTTGATCCTATAATATATGTAATAGCAGGATGGTTGTGAATCAAAGTATATGACATTGTTATCAACTTGTCTTTATTCTCACCCACTATCTAGAGCTCATGATAATTTCTCTCATCAAAATTATTACGATTACAATATGTTCCTGGACTACATATCAAGCAAAATTAACTGTCAGGTTCTTTAACTTACTGTGCCACTTTTGAGTTTTGGTCTTTAGAGAGGACCATAGTTTTGTGCCATGTTGTACAACCAAGAAAATGTTTTTGTCTTACACAATTATAGCTGTTAGTATATCAAAGTGCTGCTTCAAGTTAAGTTGGTATAGTTTCAAGGTTTTCCAATATCAAGATAATTTCTAAAACCACCCCTTGGCCTAATTAACATATCAAACTGGTGAATCAAATTTAATATTATAGTATTATGCATGGTTAAATCTTTTAAACATTTATTAGCAATTCTTAAGATTTTACCGATCTCTTAAAAATACTATAATATACATGGAAAAATAGATATTCTAATTGGTCACTTGTTTTTTCTGTAAAGCTACTGCTGAAGGGAGCACAAGTATTTTTAGAGTTTTTATAGAATTGAAATTTTTTGGCCAAAGTAAATCAAATATTTCTCCAGCAGCAACATAGTCTATTTTTCTGCACATGCTAATATCAACAGATCTGGAATATCTGTCAAGGATGTCTTGGAATTTTGTCAAAACTTTTGAAATAAAGAGAAAAAGTCTTGACAAAATTCTAGGACACCCTTGAAAGATATTCAAGATATGTTGATACTAGCATGTGTAGAAAAATAAGCTCTATGTTGATACTGAAAAAATATTTTATTTATTTTGGCCAAAAAATTTCAATTCTATAAAAACTGTAAAATTACTCACGCTCCCTTCAGCCTTAACCTGGAAGGACAACTCCCATATTGTTTATTATGTCTCAAATCTGTCTAGATTGAAAATTTTAAGGCCATTTCCTCCCCTGTTGTCTGCCTTGTGGACAGCTAGACCTTTCTATTATGACACCCTATATGTCTATGTTTAAAAAAGTTTAAATCTGCAAACATATCCGCCAAACAACAAGAGTATTTATGCATCTATATTCACATAATGTTCCCATCTTTTATAAAAGAGACCATCAAAAGCCAAACATGATTGATAGCAGCCTTTTTGCGACTTCATCCACACATAATAAAGATCCTACACTTGAGACTTATGAACAAATTGAAGGTTGTTTTGTTAGGTTGGGTAATATTGACATCACTCTGTCACAGACAGGTTTAAAAACTAGCACTGTAGGGTTAACTTGGGATACTTGAACCAAATTATAGTTTTTGATTTTTGTAATTTGGATTTTTTTTATTTTCATGAATAAAAACTATCAAAGCCACTAATTTGGAATCTTATACAAGTATTTCAGTGATAACCATGGAAAAATTAGGCATATTCAAGTACTTATAAGTTAAATTCTACAACCTTGCAAATGGGTCAAGTATCCCTATGCCTAGGGATACTCGACCCATCTCTTGGAATACTTGACCCATACTTTAAAAATAAATTAAAATTGAATTCTCCTAAATTTAGTTTAAAAATAAAAGTAAAGAGCTCATGAGTAAGAAAACACACTGATTACAATCCAAACTTCAATTCATTGAAAACAACAATATAAGTGGGAAGTACAATCATAATAAAATCAATTATTATTTTAGCAAAATAATTTTTCAAATTGGATCAAAATATGAAGAATTGGCCAAACTCACTCAATAGCATGATTAAATTTATGTTTAAACACACAGCTGGTTATTAAGGTGATTTCTTTAAAGTTTAATTAAAACATTTGTTTAAGACTTAGTGCCACTTTGTTTGTCATGTCTGTTAAGTTTTAAGCAACAAAGAAAACACTTTTTATATAAATTAATTATATTGATACAATTTTTTCTCCTTTTAAGGATTTGTGATTCTTTTAACTGCACAAGTAAATATATATTATTTTACCAATTGCTTGACATTTTTAATTGAAGTCATGGTCTTGATCAAATGTATGCAATATACTTTTTTTTAGATTTTTATGGATCTCCAATCTTTCAAATACAATAAGATTTGAGGGAATCGAGCGTCCCATCTCTAGTTTAAAACGAAGAAGGCATATTTAGAGGAAGTTGACAAATATTCACCCACATTCAACAACTAGGCAGGATCACTCCAGATAACCAACAAACTCTTAAAGTCTATAGTTCTAAGTGGGAGTTGTATTGGAGGGGGAGCACTCCTAAAACTTCTAAAAATGGTAGAAAAACGAGATTTGACAGGCAGGTTATCGGGGACTACTTTGAATATAAAAAAAAGTAATCTAAAATTTGAATTTTAAAAATTGAGCTCAGTATGGATATTATTAAATTCAAAAATAAAGGACTGGAAAACCGGTGGGAAAAGTATCAAAATTTACAAGATTAGCTAAAAAAAACTTTTCTTAGTATGGTATGAAATTGAAATATTTACATACGGGTAGAGGTAAAACTTCTAATAACCACAAGAAACTAAACATCTAACATTACATAGAGGGGGCTGGTAAATGAGTGGAATTGTAATTTTCCAAAACTAATGGAAATTACCATTTATGGTTGTCATTGAAAATATACATTTTGTGAGAAGGTATTAATTTCAATAACTTAAAAAAATCATTTTTTGGTTAGGTAGAAAATTTAAATTTGGTAGGTAGGTAGTAGAACAGTGATAGCCCATATAGCTAGAAAGGTGTTTTTTTTAGTTTATAATTAGGTTCAGCAAATAAGGGGGTAAGAAACTGAAAAACTAATAGAAACATAGCTAAGGGTGTACAAAAATTTAAATATTAGCAATAAAATAGGAAAACCACCCCATATAATCAGATAATACCTAAAACTTGAAATTTAAAAATTGGTTCCAAGAAAAGAGGCTTAAAATTGTCCAACTATTAGAAAAAAATTTAATGTTGTGATAAAAAAAAATTGAATTTCAGCAGACATGTAAAAGAACCATAACATATAGCCAAAAAGTCTTAAAATTTCTAAATGAGAATGTGGAAAACCAAAAGAGATATATATATATATATATATGAATTACACCGGATAACCATAAAAGATTGAAAATTTGAAATTTCAAAATGGTAGGCTAGGAAGTTTTGTAATGTCCCTAAACTAATAGAAACAATAACTTATAATTAGTTGTGGGGAGAGATTGAATCATCAGATAAAAATTACCCTAAAAATAAACAAACATAAAATTTAAAACAGGCCTTCATTAATGTTTCAATTTACATATTAGAAAATTGAGCAAAAATTGGCACCTGCCAGATGACAACATATTTTTAAAGCAGAGTCATTCAGTTGTAGGCTATACAGAGTGAACATAAAATTTGAATTATGATGAAAATGTTGATGTTTCAAATTGAGTTTCAGTTCTCTCAATTCATTGCTATAAGTTTTTACCAATGTAAAATCACAATAAAAATTATGTTTTAAAAGTAGAGTAAGAGTTTTTGTCTATTTGTGTGTAGTTTTTCTTTGAATGAAATCACCCATCCCATCTTGTTATATCCAACACACTTGTAATAAATCAAACCGGAACCCATGAAAACAAAAGAGCACATAAGCCATGTGTTCACTCACCAGAAGCTGATTGGCATAGGTGTTGATCTCGCTGGCCAGCCACTGCAGTTTCAACATTTGGAGGCGAGCGTGTACAATCACCTGATCTCTGGTCTTGTCCAGTTGCCACGTCTGAGCAAACAACACAAGTCACTTAGCCAAACACTATATAGCATCCTGATACATAAGGCAGCACATTAGGCCTACTTACTGGGATGTTGAGTTCAAGGGGAACTGTCTCTACTTAAACTGAATGAATGAATGAACGAATGAACGAATGTTGACCAAAAATGGCTTCTTTTTACTGAGGTATGTATATTAAGTATTATCTTAAGTTATGTGATAATATGAACAAAAATGTGCTTTTAATGTGCCTTAGATTTTGTCTGTGAGTGGCTGGATGGATGCACTTCTAAAGAGGCTAAATTATTTGCCTAATTTCCTTCAAATTATGTATTCATAAATATTTTATAATATCTTGGTGCATTAGGATTTATTAGTATGATGAAAAAATCAAAGAATAAGGAAAGCCCTAATTTAGGCTATCTACAACAACAACAAACACATAAGGTTGATTTGTTTAATTTTTACTAAACGTTCATTAACTATGGGTGTGAAACATGGTTGCTTACCTTACACAATGAAAACAAATTTAGGGTGTTTAAAAACAAGGTGTTTAGGAAGATACTTGATTCAAAAAGGGATGATGCATATGGGGAGGGGAGAAGGTTACATAATGCTTAACGCTGTATTCCAAAATACATTGTTAGGATAACCAAGTCTCGCAGATTACGATGGGCAGGACATGCAATGTGAATGAGAGAATCTATAACCTTATTCAGAGTAATGACTGGCAAACCCATTGGGAAGACACTGACATAGATGGGAGGATAGCATTAGAATGGACCCGAAAGAGATAGGATGTAATGAGGTGGACTGGATAGAACTATCTCAAGATAAGGAAAGGTGGCATACTTTGTTAGGGCAGCTATTAACTCTTAGTTCCTAGTGTCATAGAGTAAGTAACAGTTACTAATTCATAGACATTTATGTATAAAATTACAGTTTTTTTTAGTACTGCGTCCCACTACCCGTTTTAGTACTAATTAAGCTAATGGATTAGGATTTGGGAGAGTTGAATAAAGGAAGTGAACCCGCATTTGCGTGAAGGAAGAGTGGAAAACAATTTAGGGAAAACACCCCCAGTTCACCCAAGCGAGATTTGAAACTCAATCTTCCTGTCCTTGGCAATCTAACTCAATGTGAAACTATTGTGTTTGCTAACTAGGCCACCGAGGTGGGAACATTACAGTTGAAATATCAAATGCCCCCAAAAATATAGTATCATCCAACTTAAGGAATAAGAGCGGTGAAGTCCTATCAAATGGTAAAGTGTAGGTTGTATGCATACCGTAGATACCGTACCGTACCGTAGATATTATTTTAAGCATATTTATAGTAAAATAGAAATATTATGGAAAATCTCAAAGAATATTGGAGCTACAGGATTTGTATATCTCAGCAAGATAAAATATTAGGTTGCTAACCAGCTAAAACCATGACTTGATCATAATAAAGCCAATAGATAGACTGGCTCTAGCATTTGTCTGTGCCTTGCCCCGTCTAAGTGAGGAACCAGTGTTGTACTGGGTGACGTTGGATTGTTTCAGGTTGCAAATTGGGTGTCGTCAGCAATCTACACACTTAAAATAAAGAAAAATCTGCTGGGTTACACCTATTGGGGATTGTACAAGTATTTCTCCCTTGTGAGAATACAACAAACTTTGCATGTCCCCTGGAGTTACAAGCACTAGGTTTACACACAGTAAATCTGAAGATGATATAAAATTGCCTGCCCATACTGATAGAACATTGTGAGAAAGCCCTCCTGACAGTCTAGTCCAGAAAGATTTTCCCTACACAAGCTTAGATCAGTCAAGTGTGAGAAGCTGTAGAAGGAGTCTAAATCTAACATGAACAAATGGGAAACTCACAAAGGCCAAGAAGGAAACTTCGAGTTAGTCTGACCAGAAGGGAGTCTCCAGCTGAGAGACGAATATATTTCCTTCTAAGGTTTCCACAAACAACAAAGCTCATGCCCCCAGCCAGCACAGACAAAAGAGAGATGTTTATAGGAAGGGAGTAATTTGGGGTTCAAACCCCCACCAAAATTTTCTTAGTTTTTAATATGAAGTTTAAAGATGACTTTGTACTAAACTTCAAATAACTTATAGAGGCATTCACTTTTCAAAAAATTGCCAGGGAAGGACCACTCCAAAAATATCTTCTAGACATTTAATTTTCCAAAAATTTCCTGGGGAATATCACTTTAAATGGGTTCTGGAGGTATCCGATTAAAAAAAACTATAATGAGGGGAGTAAGGGGGGAAGCCGCTTCAAACAACTTATATATTCTTCAGCGAAAACTATTCTTTAAAATATGCTGAGGAAACTCAAAGCTTTCACTTTGGCGGATCACGACAACAGATATCACTGCATACTGTTGTTTACTCGAGAGAAGCTAATGGAGAATTGATGACTAAATGCTTTAGTACACTATCAGAATCAATTCAGCACAATGTACCAGCTATCTGGGCTCACCTCCAACCAGTTTTGAATTACAATAAAAATAATTATGAGGTTGACACATTTCACTTTTTAAGTGATAGTCCAGCCACACAATATCGCAACAAGAGCATGTTTTATGTTTTGGCAACAAAACTTGATAAATTCTACCCCAAATTAAATAAATTTACTTAGAATTATTTGGAAGCTGGCCATAGGAAAGGTGCTCTCGATGGTGTTGGGGCAGTATGTAAAAGGACAGCAGACAGGCTTGTGGCGGCAGGTAATGATGTAGCCACATTTGAAACTTTAATGACAACTCTAAATTAAAATATTCTTGGGATAGATATTATTGCAATAGCCAATGACCAAATTGAAAATGTATCATTACAGTTGGAACAAAAATGCTTGAAACGTTTTTATGGTACCATTAAAGTATATCAAGTATTTGGGGATGCAAAATCTGCTATTCTGAGCTTACGAAAACTTAGTTGTTTTAAGTGTAAAAGGTGCACACATTACAAAATTGGCACATTAAGATATGAATCTAAAATATCATGCTTTGCAGAAGATGAACTTGCAGTCGGTCATTAACCAAAACACTGCAAAGAGTTGTGTTATGAAGATGCTTACTCGAGTAGTGAAGATGATGAAGGCAATGAAAACAATGTTTTAGTAAATAGGCTCCCTTTAAGTGTGGAAAATTTAAATACTGGAACATTTGTACTCATTCAAATAAGTGGAAACTAATTTTCTAAACAAAATCGTAAATATAGGTACGTTGCAGTTTGCCAGAACCAAGTAGAGGAAGATGGTGACAAGTAATATACTTTAGCGTTAGTGACCAAAAAGGAATTCAGCTCTTCAAACGCGATGAAGA
>JBCFYV010011164.1:47196492-47403494 GCA_039000515.1 Timema cristinae
TGTTTAAGTCAAAAAACATATTTCAACGTTGATTACTGTGCGATCCACAAATGTTAATTTTTGTCTGAATTATTCAGTGATCGTTGGTGACTAAGGTGAGAACTGTGACGCTATCGCAGTGCACGGGTGTCGCTCACGGGCCCGGAAACAACTACTAGTCTAATTAAAGTACAAAATTAATTCACTTGAGAGCACTGATTCCCATGCAGTATTTTCCGTTTCCAATATTTCCCACTTCCGCAGCACTTGCCAATCTAATTGACAGGTCGTTTGTTATTGTTCTACTAGGATCGATAAACAGTCGCCATTTGAATATTTCAATTAATGTTTGTAATTTGTTCTGACTTGTGGTGATATTTAGAAAATGACAGTTACTTTGCTTTTTTTGAACTGAATATTATTGGTATGTAAACTTTTGAAATAGCTACCATATATTTTATACTAAAACAGTCGATGACCGTTTTCCCATCATGGATTAAATTCATAAGTCAGGAGCAAAAAAGAGAAAATAACGGGACAAAAAAGAAAATGCAGTCAAAAAGGGACAAACTACCTTTGAACGTCTAGGTTTTTTCACTAAACCTACCAACTCTTCAACCCCAACGGATCAAGGAACTCTTAAAGCAGTTCAAAACACTTTCGTTAATCCTAATCCAATAGTTTAAAAAACAGAGTCAAACCAAAATCTATAAAACTAAAGAAACCTTAACCAATCGAGAGCTAGTTAATCCTTAACTGTTGAAAAGGTAGTCGAAACTTAAATTAGAGCTGCATCACGTTTCAGTGAATTTGAAACATCTAAAACTGTTTCTACGACTACGAACGCAAAACATACAGACAAATGTAAGCTATGCGATTTTGATGTAGGCCAACTTCAAACTCTAATTGTAAATCACGAAGATATAAGACAAGAAGTTCTTCGAGGTGCTTTACCCCATCCACCTCACTTACCACAAGATGTAGAGGGTCATGCATTTCCTCGTTCAGTCCTGACATATACACTTAAAAATAATGAAGCAATAAGCCGAGATTGACTTGTGTGGATATAGCATAAAAGTGTACTGTTTTGCTTTCCTTGTAGGTTGTTCAGTAAACCTCCACTACCAAGTATATACATGTTGGCAATTCCTGAAGGTTACTCTGCAGTAAATAAGCGGAAGAAACTACATGATAGAATAACACCTCATGAAAACAGTGTTGACCACAAGATGTGTTATCTAGAATGTCGTTGTCTGGAGTCTTGTCTTCATAGTGAAACAACTGTAGACATGCTGTTGTGTGACAGTATTAAAAGTGAAACGGAGAGGTGGAAGCAAATTTTACGCCGGATTTTAGATGTTGTGATTTTTTTTAGGAGAACTAGGCTTGTCATTTAGAAGAGACAGTAATATTGTAGGAATCCGATGAAATGGTAACTTTTTAGAAATTCTGGAGTTATTACGTAGCTATAATCCCTTGTTAAAAGATTATATGAGTAAAATCAAAGAGTCTCAGATGGCTCATGGCCGACTTAAAGTACACTACCTGTCTCCCGATAGTCAAAACGAATTTATTAAATGTTGTTATGACCATGTCACACAAGCTATTTTAAAAGAAGGAGAAAATGATAAGTACTACTTAATTATTGTTGATGCAACCCCAGACTCGTCGCACGTGGAACGGACATTTTACTTTGAAATATCTCAGTTTATCTTCAAAGGATCGAGCAACGAGTATGAAGTTCAAAAACGATTTCTCGCCTTTGTGGATTGTAACAAAAAACTGGTATATAATAATGGCAGTTACTTGAGTGTACAGTAAAAAGGGGCACAGAGTAGAATACTGAAAGACAATCTTCTGGGTCTTTTTTCACCATGCGCCTGTCATAGTTTAAATCTGTGTGGAGTTGAAACTGTAGTATGTTATACTGAAGCAATCGGATTATTTGGAAATTTCCAAAAAGTCTATAAGATATTTAGTTCTAATCTTCAGAGATAGAAAATCTTGCAAAAACAACTGAGGTGCTCCCTTCACAACATGTCTGATACAAGATGGTCTTCAAGAATTGAATGTGTCAAGCTATTTTCTACAAACCTATGGGGCAACATTGAGGCGATCAAAGAGGTCAAAATTCCAACCTAACTTGTGAAATTTTAATGATCTTAAGGGACTTGGAAAATATTTTTATTATTTTGAATGTATAGTTATGGCGTCAAGTAATGACCACAATTGGCTACAGAAACAAAGTTTTACAGGCTGGTAAAACTACTCTTGATGTAAAAGTGAAAAATTAAGACAGCTTGATGAATGATTTGAAATATTTAAGAAGCAGCTGGGAAAACATTTTGGAAGAGTGCAAGCTTGTTAGCGCCAATATAAATACAGCAACAACCTTTCCAAATAAACGCACCATCAGAAAGAGACTAGCTGATGGGTCAACTCAAGTAGATGATTTCGACCCAGAACAGCGTTTTAAGCTGAAAGTGTTTATGTTTTACTGGAATGTGTGATTGTAAATATCTGGAATTCCAGGTCACCACCGTGGTTCGGATTCACGTTAAACTGTAGGTCCTTCATTTCATCTCACAATCACCCTACCATTACACATTAGCGTAAGTGCGTATAACCCGAACGGGTAGTAAGACGCGGTGCTAATAATAATAATAATAATAATAATAATAATATAATAATATTGATTGTAAATATCACAAAACGGTACACTGCTATTTGAAACGTTGATGAAATGTTCAGCTTTTTATGGAAATATCCAATACTTTCAAAAGAGGAACTCGTTGAAAGATCAAACAGATTTATTAGTTTTTTTTATAGAAGTGACTTATTTGAAGATCTGTTGGAAGAAATTAATCACTTGAAATCAATTCAGCCAGCTAACTTTAAAAATGATTTTTATCCTTTCGATCTCCTAAACATACTGGAAAAACAGAAACATAAAAGCATATTTACAAATGTGTGTATCGCTCTGCACATGGCCAGTGATGGTAGCTGAAGCAGAAAGTTTCTTCAGCACACTCGCAAGCGTGAAGAACTTCTTCCGTTCAACCATGGCACAAGATCGACTGTCAAACTTGGGTGCACTTGCCTTGGAGCCTTTCCTAGCGAGGCAACTTGATTACAATGGACTTATGACACGTTTGCTAACAACAAGGTGAGAAAAGCGATTTTTTAATTTATTTATGTAAAATGATAGATTTTTAAAACATTTGGTAATAATTACTTTAATGTGATGTTTTTTATTCTTTAAATATTAAATATTATGTTTTGAATTTGATTAAACTTTATGTCATGCTTTTATAGTTATATTAAATATATACTTTTTGGGGTTTTTTAACTTTAAGTTTAACATGTAAAAAGTAGTAAATTTTACTTATGAAATAGGTTAAGTCTCATCTAGTTGATTTTTCATTTTTTTTTTATGTTTTTATTTTCAAGTTAAAAGTCATAATCACCCTTTTTATATTAATTATGCTTATTGATATCCTTTGTCCTTTGTATTGTGAGTCCATATGTCTTTGTTACGTCTATGTAACTCGTTTTTAAAAATTGTTTTTAAGTATGGTTTGAATTTTTGAATTTGTCACTAGGGCCCGTGATTTCTATTCTTTATCTTGTCCCTGGGGCCCGTGATTTCTCTCCACGGCCCTGGAAAAAAGATGTTGTGTTTAATTGAGGTGAGGAACAAGTTCAGGCGTTTGAGTGTTTAAAAGGGAATCTAGTTTCCCCCGAGGTGTTACGCATGCCGGATTTCTCTATTCCCTTCCGTCTTTATGTAGATGCATCCTCTATAGCTCTGGGTGCTGTGTTGTCCTAGGAAACGTCGAGGGTGTGCGACCAGTAGCGTTCGCTAGTCACACGCTCACCGATGCCAAAATAAGTTACAAAGTTTGAGATAAAGAATGTCTCGCTTGCGATATTAGATTTGAGAAGTTCGCTGAGTATTAATAACAGAGGAAATTTTAGCTCTACATTGATAATCAGGCGCTTGCTTGGATGTAGTGGTATCCTAAATAATTGGGTAAAATAAGAAGATGGTTTTGGAGACTTATTAGATTTAAATTCTCTAGTCACCATATTTCGTTGAAACATAAACTTGCTGCAGACACACTATCGCGGATGTTGGGAGGTTGCGATCCCTTTGTACTAAGGAAATAACACCTGTTTCTTGTGTCATTAAATCGATCCATGAATCCTTTGTGTCCATTAGAGATCATCAGGGTAGTGACTCCTGGTGTATGGTATTAGAGGTGGGATTCAAAATGGGGGAAAAGTAGGTTCATACTCCATTTTTAAACCCACGCAAAATTCCAGGGTTGGGTTCCATTTGGCCGATGTTGCCCAAAGTCCCTGGGAAAAGGTATTTGTAGATTATGTAGGCACAATAACCTGTTCACCCTAGGAAAACTCATGCATTATTGAATTGATTGATGCTTTTTCTAAGTTTGTAGTTTTAATTCCTATTCGCAACTTGAAGGCAACTACTACGGCCAACACCCACTGTAGACGGGTTTGGGCATTGTTTGGAGCCCCTCACATGATTGTTAATGACAATGGGCCATGTTTCTGGTCAACTACCTTTAAAGATATGTGTTTCGGATGGAGTATCAAACACACGACATCTAGCCCCTATCACACTGGGCCCAACCAAGTTGAGCGATTTAATAGGAATTTGGTGATTGCGCTGACCATTTTCCATAGCCATGCACAAAATAGGTGGTAACAGGAACTTGATTTCTTAAATCTGGCTTTCAACTCTGCCTTCCATGATTCTACTGACTCTTATCCTGCTTCTGTTTCTTAGGTCGATAGCTCAATCATCTCTTTCTTGCCATATGGGACGTTGACCCATTTTTTGATGATCATAGCGTCACCTCTCACGAAGAGAGATGTAAGCTTACTCTCGAGCATCTGAACAAGGTACAGAGGAAAGTGGCTGCAGCTTACAATGGAAGTAGACTCCCCGTTCCTTTTGTAGTCGGCAACCACGTCTTATGTAAAGAATTTCCCTTGACCTCCACTGTGGACAAAATATCTGCCAAATTGTGCTCGAAGTGGTGTGTTCCTTGGTGGATGGAGAAGTTATTGACCCCTGTAACAACCCTCTTCGTCAACATAAATGATACTAGTATCAACAGACGCACTCACGTCTTGCACCTTAAGAGCATAACCCCAAGAGTCCCATTGAATGTTCACGTGTCAGTGTGTATTGGGTTGGCAACAAGATATGGAGAGATGTTGACCCAGTCGTAGAAGGTGAAACTGTAAGATGGGCCACCCGTTTCAGATGCTAGTCGGATACTCCTGCGCAGTTGACTCCTCTTTGGATTGTAGAGGAGAGCCAACTACATGAGGATGTTTGGCGCGCTCACGAGGTCATCTACTAGCAACGCATGTGAATACTGGGTGAAACGAGCTGCAGTAACAGCCAGACTCCAGTATAGAACCTCACACGTGGTACTCCAGGAATGTTGGGCCGATGAGGCCGTCATGCAGATTGGGTCCTGTCAGAGCCGTACTCCAAACTATAGACCTAAGCTACGAAATGACATACGGCGGTGTGCAGCCTCGAGAAGAGCCAACTGCATGGGGTTTGTTGAAAGTCCAGAGCATCATGTTGTTTGCGGGTATGCTCTAAAGAGTCCATCATCTCGCGATGCAGAGATGAACTACAGGGAGGAGCGAAGCTACGTAGAAGAAAAGAGGGATGCCTATGTTCAAACTTTCACTTTGTTCTTTGATTATATTTAAAGAAGATAATATTATGCGAAAGATTCTAAAGTTGAAATTTATTCTCAGAACTTTCATGTTTCTTGTTTAAGAATAGTTTTCCAAAGTCTTTAAAAAAGTAAATATACTTCTAAACTTTCGTTACCCTTATTTATTGCCTTTGATGGAAAATAAGTTAGCATAGACTCTAATATGGAGATATACTGAGTGAAAACACTACTATAATACAAGATTTGTTTTGTATGAATCAAGTTAGAGGTTAATGTTTGCTAATTATATTATGCTTTTAGTCATATTTTTGAGTTAGGCCATTATGCCACGTTTTACATACACTTTTTACTTGCCGTTGGGCTCTTAAATTAATATTCTTTGCTCAAAGTAGGTTCCAGAATTAATTATATTATATTATATATGCTGTCAATCATATTATTTGATTAAGCCATTATGCCAAGTTTTACATACACGTTTTATTTGACACTTGGGCTCTTAAATTATTATTCTTTTGTCAAAGTAGGTCCCCGAAAGTTATGAAAACTTTAAATAGTTCTCGTTATGTTTGAGACTTGTTGAGAGACATATATTTTAATTTTTAAGATATCTTGCAGCACATATAGCTTGGTTTATGCTAAATGTTAGGAGTGAATCTGAGTTTGTGTTAACCTTGGGTTTCTCTAAAATTAGTAGGATTTTATTATTTAATTATTAGTACCATTTAATGTTGATTTCCCTGGGCAACTAATTATTTAGGACTTAATATTGGCTTAGTGTATTCATAATATTTATTGCCTCCAAATATGTGTGTGCGGATAGCTTCAAATATATTAAGCAAACTCTTAACGCATAGTTTATATAGTTACCATGATGAACTTAAATTATAGTACTAAGTAAAACTGAAATATTAGCTTAGGCGTACTTAGGATTTTTCTCTAACATAGATTCTTTATATATATTTAAATATCACTTTTATTGGATGAAGGATCTAAAATATTATTTGTTGTAGCAATAACTAATTCTTACAATTAAATTGCAATATCATATTTATATTCTACTATAATTTTCGGTATCCCTTTTTTTAAAATCTTATTTATGAACATTCTAAGGTATAAATTAGATCACTTCTGCTGTAAATTAATGAGGAAGGCTGTTGCCTTTTTTAATTTCCTCACCTGGTTGGTTGCGAGTCGCTGAGTAACAATCATTTGTTCTCAGATCATATTTACATATGCGCACCACTTTGATAATCTATTTTGTTTGTTTGTTATAGTTTGCACCTTCAAGTGATTTTGGGCTAGGAAGGAGGTTGCAATATTCTTGTTTTAAACTAAACTGCCAATTACAAGTGTATTGAGATTCAAATCTCGTTCGGGTGTACTGTTGTTGGTTTGAACAAAATGGTTTTCCACTCTCCCTCTACGTTAATTCAGGCACACGTCCTCTAAATATAACACACCTTAAAACATTAAAATATTATACGATATATTAAATGTCGATGAAAAACTACGCACTAAATCTCAATTAATTACTATTTTCCCAAATCGATGACTATTTAAACGGCCAGTATAAAAAAATGAACTTAACAAGTACGTTTATTTCGTATAAATAATAATGTTCATTTTTAAACTACAAAACGGCAACTCTACTGGAAATAAAAATAATAGTTTTAACGGGGAAACCAATGGGTTGGAAAGAGATGGTAAGTGTCTTTAAGATCCTGCACTGCACTTTAGGAGTGAAATTACCTTTAGGTAACTAAATCTTTTGCCACAGTGGCATTGTTTAAAACTCTTAATTTTGTTCGATAAATAAATAACTTTTGAGTGTTCAAACTTAAAATAATCCCTGAAGGTGATTGATAAGAAATTGTACTTTAAATGTAAGTTTGAACATTTTCATAGAGAGGTGACGGGTCCACTAATTTTTATCTATAAGCTCCACCTAGATTAATGATAGATTATAATGTTGTGATAAAGGTACTTGACTCCAAAGCTTACGTAATAAGGTGTTTGTTCGGTCTTAAACAATTACTCAACAATCTTGAGTCTGTCTGTCGACGAACTTTTCAGGTTAAACGACTGATATGGGAATTTTATAATCAAGATTGCTTTCACTAGCAGACAGGAGTAAATTTCAGTTCTGAACATAATAACTCAAACTATCCCACAGAGTGTTTGGGTGGTGATTTTGTAAAATCTACCATTTGTTTATTAATTAGTGTTTGGTGTTTCTGTAGATCAAAAAGGTAAACATTAAAATATCATTTATCACAGCTACTAGTTGTTATCAATAGGGCCATTGCCCTACCCTAATAATATTTTTCATGGGTTTAGTATAGGTAGTTATAGTAATAATAATAATAATAATAATAATAATAATAATAATAATATATTTAGCACCGCGTCTTACTAACCGTTCGGGTTATACGCTTTAAGCACTAATTACGCTAATGATTAGGAATTGGGAAGGTTTAATTAGAGGAAGTGAACCCGCATTTGCGTGGAAGGAGAGTGGAAAACCATTTAGGAACTCCCCCCCCCCCCCCCCAGTTCACCCGACCGAGATTCGAACCTCGATCTCCCCGTCCTCAGCAGTCGAGCTAAACACGACAAGCGCGTTAGCCAACTACGCCACCGAGGCGGGTGGGTAGTTATAAGTAAAATTATTCCTAGTTCGAAATCAGTTAAGTGTTATTACTATTATAATGATTTAATTTGTATAATATACAAAACATTATCACAAACATTGTGTAGTAGAGTTTAATCTGAAAATAATATACAAACATTAAAAATATTATATAACATTAAAAAAAAAGTCAAGATTCTATTATTTTGTCTAAATTAACGTAAACGATTATATGATTTTGTATACATTAGCGTGCACAAGTGTAATTCAATAAAGTCATTTTAAAATTTACATTAATGTTTTCTTTTTGCTCAAACGTGGTGAGTTCGCGATTCATGCCCCGCGGAGATCACTGAATTTGTGGCGTTCTTTACCCGTGCCTACACGCTGGTCGCTAAATTAGTCGTGCAACGCGGAACTACACCACCCAGAAGGGGAGGGTGTCATTTGGAGTTCTGATATTGTCTCTCTCCACGTAAGTCTAGTTTATAATGAAAATAATAGGTCTATAATCAGGTTGTATTTATTCAACTGAAACGACACAGTTCACACAGATTAATTAAACACGGTCGGAACGACAAGTTATTAATGGGCAACAGCTTTGAAGTTTAAGTTTGATGTTAACGTGACCGGACTTTACCTTTGTGGGTTTTTATGTCAATTGAAGCGTAAGGGCACTTTTCTTTGGTTATAGTCAAACAAAAAAGTATCTAGAACCTTCCAGGTTCAAGAAATTATACCATGTTTTATCAGATTTTGAAACGAAAGTAGGAAAAACAATGCTCTATAGAACAGTAAGAACGGGTAGGCCTATTTTGGTTTATTGTGCACATATTTCTCGGAAGAGAGTTTGACAAAAGCTAAGATTTTATGACGGTGGGTCGTCACAGATACTTGTCAACGATAAAAAAATAAAAAAAATCTTGATTCCCGACACTTTTTGTCTCTCCACTTGTATATTTATTGTCAAGTGATGTTATACCCATAGTTACTAACTACGCTAATGAGTTAGGGTGTGAGTAAAGTTGCATTTTATAGTAAATGTACCCGTATTTGCGTGAAGAGGGAGTGAAAACCCATTTTATAAAAACCACACTTAGTACACCCGACTGGAATTTGAGCCTAGATCTTCCTGTCTTCGGCAGTCTAGTCTGACATGAGAATGACGCCTTAGACCATGCTGCCACTGAAGAAGGTCTCACAACAAATGTGTACGAAGAAGGGAATCTCGATCAGAAATAAATAACACTATTTTTAAATATACCTATGAAAGTCTCGTGAAACCAGTTATAAAATGGTGCTTCTATTACTACCTTCAGACGATGGCGCTCCTTTTAAATCAACCAACTATAAGATATTCTAATAATTAAAATATTATTCTTATCTTGAATTGACGTTTTTTCCTATTGAAAATGTTATTGATTAAAACCTGGATTTGCTCACATTTGAAAAAAAAAAAAAAATGCCTGGACCTATATTTTAAGTCTAAAAAAGAGGACCTGTACTGTGAAAAGAGGACGTGTGGTAATGGTAGCCCTACTGCCAAAACACATTTTGTGTGACTTGTATAACTCAAACGTTACAATAACTCATAGATAATATTTTGATAATTTATCACTCAATAATAAAATCGCTTGGTTTTTAATTTGATCTCTAGAACATTTTAATTTCAATACAATTTATAATTAATAGAAATTAATTTGTGGAGGGGGGTTTCTGACCTCCAAACCTCCTTTCATTTTGGCTACATATTAAGTTCAGGATTATTAGCTACTCCACTGCCAGTATTTGGGGATTCTGGGCTGTTAAAAAAATGTAGGGCCCTGTTTATTTTTGTACTGTAAGAGGCCCGAGCTTTTATATAATACATCAGTTAGTGTATAGACAAAAAAAAATATCGGTTGGGGGAGTTAGTGATATTTAGGTCATTTGACTATCAAAATCATTCTGCACTATTTTAACAACGTATAATCATGAGCTGTAAATAGCAATTGAATGGTTTCTTATCATAACAGGCTACGACCTATAAGGATTCAAACTGGAAATTCTATGCTCTTTCGTACACTTGCACCGGGAACTGTCTCGATTTCATTCCTTAGCTAACGTGCTCTCATCACTCCAAAAGAGAGATAGATATAGTGTGCCCGTAATCAGCTTGTTGTTATCTTGGAACTCACTATGTAGATTGACCAATTACAGTGAGGGTCATGTGGTCACGAGACTCGTAAGAGG
This sequence comes from Timema cristinae, assembly GCA_039000515.1. Taxonomy (NCBI): domain Eukaryota; kingdom Metazoa; phylum Arthropoda; class Insecta; order Phasmatodea; family Timematidae; genus Timema; species Timema cristinae. The sequence goes on from JBCFYV010011164.1 coordinate 47,207,065, forward strand.
TGATAACAGTAGTTCTCAGAGAGGATACCACAGAGGTCACAAAGCCCTACGTGAATAAGTGATCTGTGATCCTTGGTAATCATCAGAAGGCTTCTAGCACCCACGTAAAGTGTTGTGACAACAGCGACAATGTATGTATGCATTGTATGTATGTATGTATGTATATATTAGGTCATAAAGATAGTTCAGCCGATTTTATTAAGAATAACCATTTGAAAGTCCTTGTCCCCTACCACAATCTTACCATATCGCAGATTCCTGATAGAAAAACAAGCCATTCAGATGAATATTTGTAAACAAATCGGGCTATAGGTTATTATCATCCATCCCATTTAATAGCACTTATCTTTTCTAGACCAGGTAGAATGTGTACCCGCATTTGCTTCCAACGTTCCTTTTTATTATTATAGACTCCTGTTCCATTAATATAAATATACGGATAGCACAGATGGACAGCCCGCAACGCAAGAGAGAAAACATGATCGAAAATCTCAATATCTAGATTTATTCCCACTGCACCCCAACGAGATTTGAAACGAATCCTAGAGATGAACATGACAGCTGACCACTGTCTCACCAAACTACAGTCCCATTTTCATAGGAACAACTAGAAAAGCCCAGAATCTAATTTCACGTATTCATACGTCAAGACAAATTATTTGCAGAACCCATTAATACCAATAAAATATCATTGATTTTTAGTATTATTTTATAAATGTTGGTTGAAAAAGGTTTGTATTTTCTAAAAGTCCCTTTTTATGGAAACAATTGGATCTACATATAGACAGTTGTTTTTCCACTGAGTTTTTTTACGGCTTTACTACACTTATTCCTCTGTCAAGTTAATTTAGTGCGATCCTGATGACTTGTAGGCCCGCGACCACCGATGTATAAAATATATTGGGTTAAATCATAAATAAAACCTTCCAAGTGCAGGTATGGGCTCAAACTACCTCCCTCAGTACTTCTGGCTGAGATTCGAACCTCGATCTACCCCGTCTTCCGTAGTCTAGCTCAACACGGATCGTTTGTGTCTATATGTGATGTGATTTAACAAACTTCTCCTACTAAACAAAAAAACACTGTAGACCATGAAGAGTAGCGAATTTCAGTGGGGGCTGTGGAAGGGTGCCACCATTCGTCCGGAAAGAGGTTATAAATACATTAATCCTCTAGTATTCCAAATTAAACGGACTACTTGAACAATAATTTACATTTGATGCCCAACATCAATCAGTAGTGACGCAAAGAAAAGTTTTACAAATATAGCTCACGCCACGAAAAGTATACTTGGAATATTTATATATTAAAAAAATTATAGTTTTAGAATATGTATTTAAGAGTATATCTTATACCTTAATGGGAACAAACGAGGACACGTGCTGAGATACATAGGTAATAAATATATGTAAGCCAAGGGTTCCCACGTTCGATTCTAGTGTCCAGGTGTCATTTTTAAATTTTCAGAATATGATATGTATTAAAATGTTGAAAACTCTGTAGGAGAAAATGCTACTAATAAATACATGTAAACATTGATTTAAATATTATTCAAGTGAAATATTTATAATATATATATATATTTTTAGTGAACTTGCTTGAGAATCTCCAGTAAAATAAAAATAATAATGTAATTTATAAGTCTAGATGTAGTATTTTTAATTAGCCAAACTATTTGTAGCATGTAACCAAAATAATATGAAATGAATGTTATTTTACAAAGAGAACGTTTGTTAGGGTTACATAATAATATTTCTGATTGAAATATGTGATCAATTAATAAGTACTAAGTTTACTTCATAAAACAAATAAATCATTTTGTTGATCACACTCTCTAAATATAAACTTTAAACCAAATTGTTCTAATATATTAAACAAAATTTAAATTTTCAAAAATAAATTATTTGTAAATTACCCGAAATTATTTAATATCTGTAAGAAAAAAGTAGGTTATTCTTATTTATCAGAATGGTTACACTAGGGAATTTTAAATGTGTAAAATGTTTAAGGATTAAAAATTATACTTTTAAACTAATCATAGAAGCTGTCCTTAAATGGTTTTACTATTGAACACCAAATATTTTTAATGAGGAAAATGATTAAGACAAGAATGACAATTAATCAATACCTTTGCCAGTCGATAACGGTGATAATGCTGCTTGGTTCAATAGTGAAGAGAGACATATATTATGTTAAATATATATTTCTTCGAGAAAGGGGTAAAGATGATACTTAGTCTAATTGGTAAATAATTGGGTTTTTTCAAGCTTTGAAAACTTGATAAAAATTAATAGACTTTAAGCATAACATTGAAGTTGCACACTTAACAAGGATAAAGATTAAGTAGATGACTTGAGAGTTTAGTTAAAGAGGTTTATTTAAATAGTCCTTATTTTGTTATTTTTATCTTCATTCTTGGCACTCAACGGTATACTCTGCAAAAAGTAGATATAATAAAAACTCACTGTTATACATGAAACTTTATAAAAATATGATATAATTTTAGTTTGTTCTCTCACCGATGAGTATAAGAAAGATAAATCGTTGAAATTATTTCTGAAAATGTATTCATCATCAATAATGTTATGAATCAAAGTTTGAAGTTACATTGTAGGAAAGATTTAATTATATCATCAGAGCACAACTGACTTAATGCTATGTGTGAAGTGGAGATACGGTGAGTTTTAAAACATTTATGATTTATATCAGCTTATAAAATAACTTCAACTGTATATTCCATCTTAAAATATAAGTCGTATTTTTAGAAAATATTTGTTTAAGATGTAAACGAAGTAGATGTGACAGTTCGGCTACAAAATGTGACTTTCCACCGCCGGAAGGGCAGCTGATGATGGCCGAAAATGGATGTTTCAACTTGACCATAATGTTTGAGTTTGAGCTTTTAAGCTATATGAACTTGTATTTATAGGATAGGAGGGAGGATGTGTAGACGTTAAAACACAAACATAACAGTTTTTATAATAGTTATTCACACAAAAATTAGCTCAAACCGTGAAAAGTATCCTTGAAATATCTATTTACACACAAATAAAAGCGACTCACCCCATCAAAAGTATACATGGAATATTTATTTAGACACAAATAAAATTTTATACAAATATATCTAACTCCATGAAAAGTATACTTGGAATATTTATTTACAAAAAAATAATGGTTATAGAATATATCTTACACCTTGAAACAAATTATACGCTTTTAGGTGTAGAGGAAACAATAATCAATTTCTTGGGCTCGTAGCAGGAATAATGGCCTCGATATTAATTTACAAAGTCAAGTTTAGAGAGTATTTGGACATAACCAGATAGTTTCAATTTAAAATATGTACATAATTGACTAGAATCAAAATATATACAAATAACTAATTATATTGACTAGAAATAATCAGGTAGGTGGAGGATTGTAGTGACGGATAAAAATATATAAAAAGTAACCCGAGTGCATAAAATAAATCAATAAAAAATATGCATGTTTTCATGCAGAAAAAATATAAAAATATCAAATATTTAAAAAATTGAATTTCAGCAGAACTGTTTAGTGTGAAAGAAAAAAAAAATATTATTCAGCCCGTCTAAATGATCACCTTTTAGTCGTAGCGAGTGCGTTTACAAGGACTCTAAGACACAAACGGCAACGTATTATAATCATCGGTTATTCACCGTTTGGTGTACACGGGCTGGTAGATTTGAGTCTGCGAAACGGTACACATAGTCACAAGACCTTTTCTTACAGTTTTGTGCGGTATCTGTATGTATCTCTCCACAGCCTGTTCGGTGACCATCGCTTTCAAAACGTCAAAATTAACGTCGTTCCATTTGCCATAGTTTATGGTGATCCCGCGAACCTTGCACACCGTTTATGTTTTGGCAGGATCTCCACCAACACAAACTTGATACGTGTAATTCTTGGGACCACCAGATACAAAGGCGCTAATGTAGTTTCCCAGGCCGTAATCTTAAAGTTCGTCAGTGAGGTAACCTAAAAAGTCTCCAGTCGGTACACTCCAATCACCGGGGCATTTCGTGAAGAGAACGCTATCTGTATCGTGATACAAAACGCGGTCCCCCAATTGTTCAAGGATACTGTATAAGTGCAACCTAGCCATAGCAGCCGTGTAGCATGCCACCGCCACACTCGTGTTAGGGTTAGGGCGCAACGCGTCTCGCGCATCCTTGTAATTGAGATACATAACCTCACCGTTTACATCAATGACACTGCCCATGTTGATGTACGGATCCGTAAGGTACTTTTGGATGCTCTGATAGTCGTTAAAAACGACTAGGTGTGGTAAATCGGGTCGTTGCCCAAACTTTCCCCATAGCGAATTTAAAAAGAGTTTAGCCAGAGTGTGGAGACCAGGGTTTTTACAAACTAAGCAGAAATCAAGTTTTACCCCTTCCCTTTCCACATAATTTTGAATATAAGCTATCTTATCATCTTGTGAGGTACACCACTCAGGCCATCCGCTGGCTTCTTGTTTAATTTTATAAATAAGTATCAATGTGCCCGTGAAACAATCCACCAGAACGTGTCTGACGATCGTAAACAGATACATTGTACTCCCACACTTCAAGTACTGCTTCAACGGCTTTACAGATCTCGTCCATCACCCAGACTCTGTCAACCAGCGATCGTTTTTGTCTTTGTGCTGACACGCGCCTTGGTTTTTCCCCTCCCCACATATCCTGCACAAGATGGACATTAACTTGTCGTGCATATGTTTAGGCACTACGCCCATGAATACATCCCGCGGATGCGTCACTATAACTTTGGCTATGCCTTCTACTCGATCTATAGACGGTCAATTTGGATCCAAGTGAATTTTGGGGTGGCCGATGGGATATTTTTTCTACTTGCAAACGTAAGGATACAATGAACACACATCCAAGTACATGACCTTCTCTCCACAAGAAAGGTCTGCTTCGTGGATGAGCGTGATACAATTTGTACGCCCGCCCTATAATGCGTCCCTGGGACTGAGGGGCTCCTTGCTGTACACCTCGTGCTTGAGTACAAATGGTTTCAAGTCCTTGTCTGTGCGTTTCATCGCATTAAACGTACACTCCCACATCTCTACGACCGTGTAGCCGGCATTCTTAAACTTTTCCAAACAAGCCATAGTCGCTTCATAGCGCGTTTCCATGGTTTAGTGGTTGCTGTTTTTGATAGGGGTGGTCCTGTCAGGATAGCATAGAGGGCACTCGTGCCAATAACAACCCCAAAACTGGAAGACTGTGGTGGTATATCCAGCTTTAACAACGCCGTCTACACGTCGCCCTAACACATATCCCTCACGGTCATTACCCGCATGAAGAATAGACACACCGCGTCAGTGGGTCTCCCAGCAGAGCCATTGTGCGGCAACGTGCGACTGTTGGTCTGCACACCGATAGCCACCATTAGGGATGATCCCGATGGTATTCTCCTTAAGGTGACTTCGTAGGTAAACCAACATGGCCGCTCCTGTGATCGTACACGCCTCTCTGAAAGGATCCACCTTTGCTTTATCCAAAAGCATATCTCTAAACTTCAGGCTTGCCTTCCGTAGGATCTCTACATCTTTCTCGCAATACAGTTTCTACTCGGGCTTAAAATCAAAGACATAATTTTCTTTGACCAACGTGTCATACCACTTCTCAAATTGTTCGTTTCCTTCAACCGACATCTCACAGATACCGTAATCTTCCTTTGGCAGCGCGTTTTCTTTTTTATTGAAAAAATGGAGGAAATATCCCTTGGCCAAAGACTCGTCCAAGCCGAATGTTTTGGGCATTTTGTACAACGATATCGGGAAAAAAGTTCATCGAGTAAATAAAACGGAGTAGGACGTAACGCAATGGACATTATTTTCCCACCGTTCATTATTAGCTCCGGAGTTAATTTTTAACCCAAATCATATATTTTAAAATAAAATGTCCATCATTGGTTTTCGCATTATGGCCTGAGAGGGTGATATCCTTAAATTTTGTTCCCTTATGTTGCTTTATAAATCCGAAAATTTGGGCCATTTTGGTATCACCTTTGAATATGCGAGTCCTAGTGACTCCCATTCGGTGCAATGATGGTCATTTACATCGATATGAGGGCAGGCATTGCAACACGCTGTACGACACAGAGGTTAGGTTCGTGCAAGTACGTGTCGACCGAACCTTGAAGAATAGTGTCTTGCAGGCATTTAAAATCAAAATCATAGAATACAAACATGAAATTGCTCTTTTCCAGTGACGGTTTGGATGAGGGTTTCTTCATATAGGAGAAATGACCAAAATGACTATGGACCTCACATACTCTACAAAAAGTCTCATAACACCTATGTGAATAATTTGATTTTTTCCAAACTGAAAAATTGCCCGCATACTTCACAAACCTTTTGACATCATAGACCGACATAGTTTTTGCAAAAACCGGGACGTTTATGGTTATCAAACCATGTCTGTTTTGTGGACCAACGTCCTTAGTCTTTACCGGTCACAGATATACCTCCACTGTGACCCGATTTAGCGTAGCACATTTTGCACACGGACTCGCATTTGTGCTCGTTCTTTGTGTTGAACGGTACACCGCAGTCGTGGTACTCGCACTTAAACGCTGCTCTCAAGGATGTTATGACATCAAAATGTTTTGCTTATCGTCGTGAAAATACAAATCAAGGTAGCCCTTAAAGGAATGTTGGGGAGGAGTAGGCCCCTCATATAGGAACTGCCTCCCCCAACGCTCCCTAAGCACTTTGATTTTGTATTCAGAGAGGTTAGTTTGAAATTGTTTCAGCTCGGTTAGCCCACCACCTTTCACAAGATTTACACGGGCATCACGGTATAGTTCCTCTGCTTTGAGTTTTTGAATAGGACGACCAATTTTGATTTGTTAAACGGTGTTCACATCCATGCATCCTGGTTTTCTTTTAATGTCACAAATAGCTTTGGCGACAACCAATGCACGGGCAAGGCCAAGTGTATCGCCTTTTTGAATAGTAATGATCCCCTGTTTTTTACGGCTATATGTGCTAGCGGGAGTGAGTTTATCACATTTATGATTACCCCTCCCACGCGGCTCTTTAAAATGGTGTAACTTGATATAAAAAGGGTATAAAGTTTGTAACGAAGCATTGCTTTGTAACACTCGTTCTACATTAGATAGCACAGCCTGCGCGTCAAGCTGGTCTACCCGCCTAAATGAAACAATAACAGGTCTTGAAGCAGAGTCTGTGTTGACTAATAGTAGACCTACGAGATCCTCGGCGCTAACTCCGTGATCCTGAGGACGTCCGAGCAAAGCATTGATTTGCTCCTCGATACAGATTTGAGCGTCACGATCACTCCCCGGCGTCCCTAATCGGATGAGCAATTAACGCCCGACATAAAAAACTACTTTAATTTCTTAATTCTCTCCTCGAAGAATCGAAGAGGGATTCCATTTGACAGGGCTCCACCTACCTGGTTTACCGGGCCACTAAATCCTGATTGTGGCGCTGAAGACGGTCCCGCTGTCGCCACCGACACGGGTTGCGGTAGGACAGTGGACCCCGTCTGCCTCACCGCATCTTGGGCTCGAATACCGTCTCCCTTGCTCGGAGGTGGTGCTCCTGTCGGGGGGTGGTGGGGGCTCACTGCCAGGGGAGGCGGGAGGATCAAGTCGCTATTTCCCCCTTCCATTTGAACTATAATAAAAAGCACATGTCAAAGTAAGCACTTTAAATAAAAATGTTCCAAACATACGCGTTTTTTCTATTTAACATGATACTACTAAATATATAATACTTTTCAATTTCAATCTACTTTCGATATTAATATATTATGTTACAATTTTTCCTAAACATACATGCTTTAACTGATACCAACATTCACAAAGTGAGTGTAATAAAATACTTTTGAACCTTAGTACAGCTACAAATACAGTCCAGGGCAATTAATTTAACACTATGAAGGGTTAAACCTACATTTTTATCCATGCCAAGATTTGATCAGACACCCCCTTGCCATGTGTGTGTAATAAATACACTTTAACTCTAGTACAATTGAACCCTAGTACAACTACCAAATTCAGTACAAGGCAGTTAATTTATCACTATCAAGGGTTAAACATGCAATTTCACCCATGCAGGGAATCGAACCCGGGACCTTTCGCAAAGTGTTTGTAATAAAATACACCCTATGACAGCTACAAACACAGTCCAGGGCAATTAATTTATCACTATGAAAGTTTAAACCCTCATTTTCACCCCCTGAATGGAACTGAACCAGTGTCCCTCTGCACGACAAGCAAACAAATTATCATGCGCAAACATATAGGTTTTGTCTCTCTCTCTCTCTCAATTTAATGATCGGCTAAATCAACAATATAATTTCTCCTGTATATATATTTGAGTTCCTGTAAGAAATATCTGTAAACTTAAAACACATATTTCCCCCTTTTAAAACTGTATAAATGGTCGAATCAGTCTTATAACACTATCTGTTGGCCCAATAAGCAAGCACAACCACACACTAGTCATGAATGAAATAAGGTATTGCAGGGAATACATGTATTTACGCAAATTGGTAAAAATATATATTGATGTTAGAAAGTGGACAGAATTAAGTTTACTCTTGGTGGAAATAATTCTGTTTTATAATTAAATAAAAAAAAATATATCCGTTACTATTTTCCAGTCTAAGCTCCGAAGTCTTTTTTTTATTCCTAAAATGCTTAGACTAGTACATCCACAAACCCGATCTGCTGACTGATAATTTATCAAGCCAACATTTTTTAACCATGGCGGGAAATGACATGGGACCCATAGTTTAGTATACAGATACTGTTTTCTAGTCTCGAGCTAGGGTCACATTTTTTATTCATAAAAGTCTAAGACTATAACATCCAAGAACCGGTCCATTGGGTGATTAAATTATCACACCAATATTTTTTAACCGTGTCGGGAAACAAGCCCTGGCCCAATAGTTTACTATACAGACACTGTTTGCTAGTCTAAAGTTTGGGTCACTTTTTTATTCATAAAATGCTAAGACTATAAAATCTACAAACCCTGCCAGCTGTATGATAATTTATCAAACCAACTAACATTTTTTAACCGTGTCTGGAAATGAACCCGGGACCAATAGTTTACCATGCAGACACGCAATCAAATGCGCTAAGGTGGTGGCTGAATATTTGATCCAGAGCATTGCAAACGTGAATTTAATAAGTGGCTAAAGCGGCAATTATAATTCTCTCTCTTTGAATGTTTGTAATGACAAGAGCTAATATTCTCGAAACGGTCAGTTGACAAAAGGTTTTGATATACCGTCGCAATAACGGTGGTTTAGGGGGGGAGGGAGAGAGAAAACAAAAAACTGTCTATTTCCAAACTAGTGGCTATAGTATAGTTTACTTGTAGACGGTACTAAAATATAGAATGGAAAACTTACATATCAGCATGTCTATCAAGTTCAATTCACCCCAAACATCGGGGATAGCACTTCCAGTGGCGTCGGGCAGAGCACCGACCACTTCTAGAAGACGGTCCGGTACAGGCCTCGCCTCCACCTCGCTGCTTTTAAGGGGCAGCGCCCGCACGCACGTCACTAAACCCTCTGGAGGCGCCACGTGGTCCCTCAGTCCAGCATCTAACCCATATGGATCCCGGTAGTCTGAAATTAAATAAATACATATTAATTACTATAGTGAGATAAAAAACTACTTACCAATCACTCTCAAATCAATATAAGGATGTTAATTTCCCATGGACCAGTCGCCGTCCGCCAGGCAAATCACGTCCTCACTAAAAAGCTCTAAAGGATCCGGGCTACTCGGTGCTACCAACGTTGCAGGTGGAGGGGGTGGGTTTTCTTGAAAGTCTGTCAAAGGATCTAATGCCGCTTTACACCAAAGTCGTAATAAGCAAAATAGTAACCATTAAAATATACAAAACGCTTTTAAAACATACCTGAATTTATCCAATTTTCCATCGCGTCAAAATTCATTATGATGTTTACTATCCGAAATCATTAATTATAATGACCGAATATAATGATTTTGAGGTTTATTTATAGTCACTTCAAAGGGTGTGCCGCCTGTAAATATGGCGAATCCTTATTGGTCGATAATATTGTTTCCGCATCCGATCCTTGTATAGGCGCTTCTATTTGCCGTTACTTGTCATTCGTGGTCTGACGTCTGGTGAATATGGACGTATTAGACTCTGTGGTGGCTAGGGGGTTCGATATGCTGTGAAGGAACACTATCCACCCTCCGCGAACGTGTTTATTTTTTCCAACCACACAAATGGAAGTACACATCTTGCCTTGTGATGGGAGGGGGGTTCGATTCCCTGCAAGATCAACAAATGCTTATCCTAACTAATGCATAAATAATAGCTTTGGTTGTTTTCACATTTCAACCCTGCGCAAATGGAAGTACATAACTAAATGTGTATTATTATATCTCTTTCTATCAGGCCAAAGATATCCAGACGGTGTTGGTAGGTTAGATTCCCCACCCCCGTGTTCAGGTGTCATTGACGCGCAAATGTGCGTGCACATCTCACCCTGTGATGTAAGGAGGTAGGGCTTCAAGTCCCTTGGATGGTAACAAACGCTAATTATTTCACAATTCAAACCAGAACAAATGCTGGTACACATTTCGTCTGGTCACTTATATAAAGGCTTCAAATCCCAATCACTTTGTGGAAAAGATACCGAGGTTTAAATCTCTGCGGGCACGTCATTTAAATGCCAGGCTCATCTCTTTCTGATGGTGAAAGTCGAAAGCAATTCCCTGATGCGTTAAACTGTTGGACGCAATAGCTCGTCTAATATGTAAGTTTGCCGCTCTTTAACTATTAAAGATCATCAGCAATACGGTCTCTCTCTCACACAAACAAATCAGCGCTTATCTCACTCTTGCCTGAAGAGCTTAGTCCAAGTTTGTGGCAAAAGATGGCTGTAGAGTCTAGAAACAGGTGCTTTAAATAAAAGATAGCGTGACCATATCGAAGTAATCAATGTGACACTCTGGCACGTGAATTTGATATTTTAATATTTCAACATGTTTAAGTATAGCAACATAATAATTATATTGCTTTTAGCCGGTTATTAACAAGAGAGACAGAACGCTATATTGCGCATGATAATTATTTATTGTTGAGCCAAAAGTTCCGGGTTTAAATCCCGTGTCCCGGTGTCAATGATGGAGTAATCATAAAGATTGTTTTTTAAAATAAATATTACAAGTATACTTTTGATGTTGTGAGATATATTTGTTCTAACTTTAATTTGTGTGTAAATAAATATTCCATGTATATTTTTGATAGTGTGATATATATTTGTAGATAAATATTACAAGTATACTTTTTTTGCGGTGTGAGCTATATTTGTATAAACTTTTACTTATGTGTAAATACATATTCCAAGTATTTTTTTTCGGTGTTAGCTATATTTGTATAAATTTTTATTTGTGTGTAAATAAATATTTCAATTATAATTTTGGTGGTGTGAGTATCTTTTATTTGTATGTAAATAAATATTCCAAGTATAATTTTCATAGCGTGACATATATTTGTGTGTAAATAAATATTCCAAGTATACTTTTCGTGGTATGAGATATATTTGTAAAAAACTTTCTCTACTAATAATTATATCGCTTTTAGCAGGAGAGACAAAACTTTATATTGTTTGATGTGCCAAAGATCCCAGGGTTTGAATCCTGTGTCAATTTGGAGTATATTAGGTTTGGCTATTTGAATCTACATAGCTGAAACACAAGGTTCTTTGGCTTGGGGCCATTGAGAGGGCTACGACCCATTGCTTCAAAGGACTCGTGGTTCATTACTTCCACAGGGTGTGGGGGTTGTTGGCACTCTCTTTAAACATAGGGTTTTCCACAGGGAGGCATCTGATGCCCCCCTCCCCCACGCTATACCTTGCCACACCTCGGCCGTGACACACGGGTAGTGGCTGGGAGAGACTGAAAAAAGAGAAAGGAAGTATAAGAGGGGGTATGACGAGATGCGGGGAAGTGAAATGGGGTCTTGCGACTGCTAGTTACTCGGCGGCCACACTCATCTCTAAGCGACCGGTCAGAGAAGATGGTCCCAACATTCTTTAGCGGTGCCGAATGAGGAGCCCTCTGCACCCACTCAGTTGTTCAGCCGTCACACTCTATGCCGCCCAGCGCTGTGGACCGCATGCCAATAAAAAACCTCCAAAGTCCAATCCCAATCCTAACCAATGAATAAAAATACCATTAATTTCAAATAAAAAAGATTTGAGTATACATAAATAACCAATAAAACCAGAAAATACAAGTACCAACATGTTTGGAACAAGAACCAACAAGTTTGGAACATTGGAAAGGGGTCAAGTGAAGAGGGAGTGGGTCGGAAGGAGGGGAAGGGGAAACCAACAGCCAATCAGAGAGCGAGGAGGCGTGGTCACGTGACCAATTTCAACCAATAACTGAAGTGTTCCCATGGGTCCAAAACACTACTGACCTGTAATGTCAGTACCTACACCAACATTTTATTCGAAATTATTATTTTACACGAAAACTCCCAACCCCAGAAAATACCCCAACTACTCAACTGAAACGAAACATATTCAAACCAATGGAAAACTTCCTTTTGATTGGTTGAAATATTATCCTTTTAACTATAAAACATAGCTATATCCAACAGTGGCTTAAGTAATTGCTCGATCGTACGTGACCAGTCAAATATGAGTATAAACCGAGTTCGTACGATAGCATTGAGTATATATCTCTGTGTTCAACCTTTAAGATTAAGTTTTGATCTTAAACTAAATTATAGACTTTAAAACAAACGTTATTTCTTTGTTTTATATATTTTTATTTTAATAAAAACATATATTTTAGAATGCCTTCATCTAGGATATTTCACACGCTTAATTTTCTATATCCTCAAAATACCTAGGGTGTCCCACTTGCTACCGAACACGGAATTTCTTTAAATTTTTTTAAGACTAATTCAGATATTGAAACGGAATTTGAACAGAAGTTTGTTTGTTGTTTAAAAAATGAAAGGAATGTGTCTGTGGTGTGGCACCTAATTGTTTCGATACGGACTGGTGTTCCGACACTCAGCTGGTATGACTCTCCAGCTTGTTTCCTGCCATACGCGCATCTCTACTTGTCTGTTGTTCTGTAATTTGATTGAGGGTGTCTACGCAATATGGTTGTTGTTCGTTGAGTGTTAGTGACGAAGAGAGCTCCCACAATATAGTTGAAAAATGTATACTCTGGAGGAGCGAATGTTTATTGTTTGCATTTATTGGAAAACAGAATCGACTATTACATGTCAACAATAATTCCTGGAGAAGTTTGAAGGCAGACATCCACCGAGCAAGACCATCATTTGGCCCTTGACAAAGAACTGGAAACCAAGAGGAATTTATTGGGCGATCATGCAGGAGGTAGTCCGCAAATGTCAGGGGCAACGATCCATAATTTGAAGGACCGACAACTTACATCTCCCAAGAAATCACTGCACCGACTTTTACAGGAATAGAGTTGCCCAAAAGTACTTGTCAACTAGCTGCGAAAAAAGTGAAGCTTCATGCGTACCGTATCTCCGTGGTCCACGAATTAAGAGATCCTGACCAAGGGAAAAGAATGGCAAACTGTCGATGGTTTCAGACACTTCTTCAGGAAAATCCGGGCATTCTGGACTACATTGGGTTCTCAGACGAAGCGTGGTTTCACTTGTCGGGATACGTTAATTCTCAAAATCCCTGTATTTGGGTTGGTGAAAATCCCAATGCGCATGCGATACATGAAGAACCCCTTCATTCAGAGAAGATTGGTGTTTGTGTGGTGTGTCCTGGTCTCAAATAATTAGTCCCATCTTCTTCGAATCAGCCATCACAACAGCTGCATGTATGGAAATCTTCAATACCTTTGTAAATAAATTAGAGGAACAGTAACTCTTCACTGGATATTTAAAGTAGGATGGAACGAGATCCCACACATCACACGCCAGCATATCCGAAATTTGGGCCTTTTTCAATGACCGCGTCATTTAAGGGACACAGTGCTCACCTGATCTGATACCATCTGATTATCTTTATGGGGATATCTGAAAGGTAGATTATGTCAAAACAAACCATGAAGCATAGACGCCTTGAAAGCAAACATCACCGAGGAATTTCAGGCAGTGACAGTGGATGTACTGGCACAGGCTTTCCAAACTATGTTGCGCAGGGCTCAATCCTATCTGGATGTAAATGGTGGTAACTTCCAGCAAATATCATGATGTCATCACAGTTCTCACAAAATGAGGTAAATCCGTTTCAAATTTCGTTGCAATATCTTCATTATTGTTAAGATTATTAAAGAAATGCCGGGCTCGGTAGCGAATGGGATGTTAATAGTTCGGACGTCAGTAGGATCCATTGCTTACACATATATGTAAGAAATAATTTTACTACAGCATTTGGTTGTGTGTGAGAGAAGAACACACTGAATTCTAACTAAGATTCAGAATCAATTCCAAATAGCCTATATATTAATCTAAATTTCAAAAATGTGTGAGGGAAGTACCACTTCAAATTATTACTTCCGGAGGAAAATGATTTTTAAATTAATTCAAATTAAGGATCATTCCAAAATGTCTCTATATGTATCACACTTTCAATATTTTGTTGGTGGAGGGTAACTACAAATAAATGTAGTGTCCAGAAAATAAGGTCCCGTCAGTAATTTAAAAATACCAAAGAAAAGCATGACTTACTAGTGACTAAAGATATAGACATACATACTTTATTTTTACGTGCAGCCACCATTGAATTCCATGCATTTTGTATATCGTGACACCAGCCACCAGCTTCTTTACACTCGTGTCAAAGAAGTCCACCACTAGTAAGTTGAGCCACTTAGTCATTCCTGTCTTCAGTTTTTAAATATTCGCAAAGCATTGAGAAGGGAGCCACAACAGGAACCAGTGCAAGATCGGAGCTTTAGGGTGGGTGGTCAAAAACCTCCCAGACTAGCACTTTCTTGATATATTAGTTTATTCAATGGTGATCTTTTACATAGTAGTAGGTGACCTGGCGGTCTAGGGGTAAGGTGTCAGACTTCTGTGCTGGCGGCCGGGGTTCAATCCTCGGTCCCGGCACAGATTTATCTGATTACCAAACCCTTCCTTTACCTCTGGCAAGACATCTTGTGAATGTGGGGAAAGCCAGGCCTCCACCGTGGTTCGGATTCCACGTTAAACTGTAGGTCCTTCATTTCATCTCACAATCACCCTACCATTACACATTAGCGTAAGTGCGTATAACCCGAACGGGTAGTAAGATGCGGTGCTAATAATAATAATAATTTTACAGAGTAATTGGTAATTACTTAATTTATCATTCATGGCATCGCCATACACCAACCTTATCGGGTTCCTCTGAGGGAAATCCTTCCCAGCCCTTGAATTTGCTCAGCAGTTATAAATGCAGTGTGAAGCAGCACTTTGTCGTGCTGTGATCAAATACCCTTTAGTCACAGCCGTCTTTAGTTAGAGGCCGAAAAACTGATGTTTGGCAACACTGTGTTGAGGACGGCCAACAACACAGCCACGTACAGTATTGCTGATTTAGTTCAGTTTGTTTTACTATGCGCGATGGGTTTTTTTCATGTAATTTACTTGATTTGAAATTATGTGTGGTTCATTCTTCTAATGTTTTGGGTTATATAACAAAACAAACAGTAGATGGAAATTTTGTGGATGTGATTAGTGATATTCAACAGCTGACGTGATTTCAGAGTCCTCCGTTTTGTATATTTGTGGTTATGCTCATTACAAAGGGCCTTTTCGTTTGGAATGTAGTTAATCCATTAAAATTTTTAATTGTGAATTACGGTATATAGATGCTAACTATTTCAATGATCTTACCAGAGGACTAAATAGTCTTTCAACAGCAATTTTGAGTATTGAAGTTAATGATGATGATTTTAATAACAGAAATGTTCGAAAATATGTTTCCTCAGCACAAACATAAGAAGCAACTTTGCCTGTGCACCCACTTCTGTGGCCGCATGGTCTAAGGTGCTACTCTTTCAGTAGACTAGACTGCAGATAACGGAGAGATAGAGGGTCAAATCTCGTTCGGGTGTACTGATAAGGGGTTTTCCGAATAGTTTTAAATTCTCCCTCCGCTCAAATTCAGGGACACACCCCATGAATATAATCTTCACCAACCCTAAAATCATTTATGTAATTAGTACATAAGCGTATAATCAGACTGGGTACTAAGAAAGTGTTAAATAAAAAAACAACTTATTTTGCGGTAATTTCTTGCGTGAATTATTTTCTTTGGTTTCGTCAACGCTTGGAAGTATACTTCCTATTATTAACTACATCAAGTATAGGATATATAAATTTCACAGTAAAAATTATTATTCAGAAAAGAAGAAAAAGTTAAACTCCTTACAAAGTAATTTTTCAAAATTCTATATTCCAAGGCTGTTAAGTGTTCAAAGCAATTCTTAAATAAATTTGTCGATTTTATTGGTTTTATTGGACCTTGGGGTAGTGCAACAATTAATGCTCTTTCTAGGCTTTGAGCCAGTTCCCTGTTAATATATTATTATTATTATTATTATTATTATTATTATTATTATTATTATTATTATTAGCACCATGTCTTACTACCCGTCCGGGTTATACGCAGATATAATATTCTAATCATGTTTGTGAACGGTACATAATCCTTACTTAGCAAATCTATTTCAAAATTGTTATGTTCATGTTTATTTGTTGTATTTTTCAACCTCTAAAGTCATTCAAACTGACTCATCAGTTTTTAAATGAAGAAAACAGTAAATATTCACATAATTCCCCATAAGAACCAGCAGATTGATAGGCCTCATGACGTCACTAGAAGCGGAGCATATCAGAGTTAAAGGTTTAAGCCATTAGGCACCATCATACAGACTGCAGGAGTGTCGATAAATCCATCGTCAAATAAATGCTAATTTCAGTTAGTAGCAAGGTTAATACTAAAGTAATTTGTTCTTATTGGTATTGATTGTTTCCTTGTTTTTTATGCTAGATAATGATTGGCACGCTCTGTCTGCTGTTGTTGCTAACAGCGATTACTACCCCAGCATACACAGCGCGAATTCTAGGAGTCGCACCCTTTCCAGCACCAAGTCACCAAATTCTGCTCACATCATTGTTCAAAGAGCTCGCCAATAGAGGTCACCACTTGACTGTCATCACTCCCTTGCCGCTGAAAGAAGGAAAACCACCCAACTATGTGGAAATAGACACAGGAGTCACCCATACGCCCGGGTTTGGTGAGATTTTATGATCACGTGTATAACTGAGTCCATCTAGTTCTTCACACGTGTAAAACGCATTAAACTATATAAAATCAGGCCGTTCAACATTCGGCTGCCATCATTTTGATAGTTCCTCTGTTTACAATTCTGAGCTAGCTTTGGCAGTCACAAACCAATTGCGGCCAATAATGGAATTAAAAACAAAATATTATTAAGAAAATATTACCTATTCCACAAACTGAGTGCACAAATGAACACAATCCATTGACAACATAATCTTTATATAAGCATGATAATATTATATTATGATCGTGCTTAGGCAAATATTGTGAAAAAATCGATTGTTTTTATTTGTGCACTCAGTTTGGGGCTAAGTTGAGATGAAAATCTTCCGGGAAATATTTAATAAGAAATTTTCCGCAGTGGCGGCTTGCGGTGGAGGATTAAATTGTAGAAGTGGCACCTAGAGCCCATTATACTTCAAAATATAGTGCGTTAAGAGACGAGTGGGTTATAAAAAGGGGAAAGGGGTTGGGTGAGTGTTAGATAGGAAGCAAGGGGGATAGGAATGGGTAGCCAACCTTGACATTATTTTAATTAACTTGTTGACGATAAGAAAAATTTAAGTATGATTTATGAACACAAAGGGTCGACAAAGGTTCGCATTCATTTGTTTCTTTACTTCTTTTTCTTAGCACCGCGTCTTACTATCCCTTCGGGTTGTACGCCTGTGTACTAATTACGCTAATTTTTAGGGATGAGTAAAGTTGAATTTAGAGGAAATTACCTGTGAAAGTGAAAAACTATTAGGAAAAACCACCCTCAGTGCAACCGACTGGTATCGAACCCAAATCTCCTTGTTAACACCCATATAATTTTACTGTAAACAACTAGTAAATTAATTGAAAGTATGTATGTTCGTGCCGCAGATTGAAATATAGAAATTGTGACATTTTAAATTGGTACTACACAAATGAAAAAAATATTTGAACTTTATTAATACATAATATTAGATAAGATTTGGATGATAAATATTTAATTTAAGGAATGTTTGCCTTACAAAAGGTATGAATTATTGAAATATATAATTTGCAATGCATTAGAAAAAGATTTACATGTAAAAAAAATAGACACAGTAAAGTGATATGGAAAAAAATAAAATGTATAACATATGAAACAGTGGCTTAAAACAAAATGTAATAAAATGAAAAGTCTGATAAACTACACCTTGAAAATATACATAAAATAATTATAACATTGGAATGATAAAAATGTAATATAAAGCAATTTCATTAGATCTTACATGATAAACATCTGTTAGCCTATAAAAATTGCCATCTAACAACTATTGGTATCCCTTTTCATAAAATAATATAGCTTTACCTTACATTGAATAAATAAACCTAGCAATTTATCAAAGATGTCCAATTTAAATTAAATCAAGTAACCAATTAGTACCTATTATGATTTAACATAATTTAAAAGTATGGACAAACCAACTAAGCTAAGTATGACCGATATTGGCCTAATATAACATAAAAGTTGCGTTGCAAATGGTTTTGGGGGAAGCTTTATTTATTACCTGTCTGGATGCTTTCTATAGATAAATTTATCGACTATTTAATCTTTTTAATTTTATTTCTTGAAACCTACAATTAAAATATCAGAATTGTTTATACTTAAAACAAAGTATTTTTTAAATCTTCATGTTCAAAAATAATATTTGACAATATTTTTTAAGTAGAATAAACTTACTTTGCTACAATTTATTGAGTTTTTTTTATTTTTAAATGACCATTACTAGATATAACTAACAGCTGCTCCCCCTTTTTTTTAGGTGATTCAAACAATATGTTCGAGGTTGGAGAGATATCACCATATATGCTTTTTCTAATGATGTGGAACATGGGACCAAAGATACTGGAAAGTACATTTGAAAATACAGATGTACAAAATTTGTTACATTCTAAAACTGAGAAATTTGACCTTTTGATAACGGAGACATTTTTCAACGAAGCTATTCTTGGGTTAGCTCACAAATTCAACGTTCCAATCATTTCAGTGTGCACATTTGCTGGTTTTGAAACTATTGGTGACGCTGTGGGCAATCCTTACCCATATTCTTATGTCCCTAATGCGTTAACTGAACTCAATACTCATATGTCCTTTCTTGAGCGCCTTCAAAACACCCTCTTAAACACATTCGCAAATTTGGGCCATTATTTGTATTACTTGCCCAAACAAAACGAGCTATTGGTGAAATACTTCAAGGACACGACGGAAAACTTGCCTTATGTGGATGATCTGGTGAAGAGAACCTCTTTGGTGTTCCTCAACAATCACTTCAGTTACAGCTTCCCTCGTCCCTACGTGCCCAACATTGTGGAGGTTGGGGGGTTGCACGTAAAGCCAGCTAAGAAACTTCCTCAGGTAAATAGATCGTAGCCAACATTCATA
Source organism: Timema cristinae (assembly GCA_039000515.1). Classification (NCBI taxonomy): domain Eukaryota; kingdom Metazoa; phylum Arthropoda; class Insecta; order Phasmatodea; family Timematidae; genus Timema; species Timema cristinae. Next base: position 47,226,802 of record JBCFYV010011164.1, read on the forward strand.
CTGATTAAAGTAAATTTAATTGTTTTTCACTAAAAATTTTTCACTAACGTTATTTAGTTAGCTACAATAGCCTACGCACTTACGCTAATTATTATTGGTAGGGTGATTATGAGATAAAATGGAGGAGATACAGTTTAACGTGGGATACGAACCACGGTGGAGGCCTGGCATTTCACACATTCAAAAGTTGTTATTAATATAGTCTTGTTAGAGGTGAAGGAAGGGGGTTAGCAATTATATATATAAATCTGTGCCGGGACCAAACATTGAACCCCGGACCCCAACACAGAAGTTAGACACCTTACCCCTAGACCACCAGGTACCCCGATACAAATTAAACCAAATAATATAATGATAGGGGTGTTGAACCTACTAAAGTAACACCATTATTTCTGAGAACTTAATATTTCCCAGAAAACATTTTCCTGGAAGCTCCTCTTCCCTTGGTGTTTATATTTTTTAGAAAAATGTTTCTGAAATAACTCCACAAGTAACCATATTTTCATTTTATATATATTTTCATAGCAACGATTCATTTCTCTGCTATTCGTTCTTTTATTTCAATACACATGCACATATTTACTAAATTGTGATTAGTAGTCCGTACAAAATAGTCCTTAGAAACTTAAAATTTATCAACTTCTACTTACAAACCTACGGATAAGGACACAGTGGCCAGAGCAATTCAATGATGTGGCATCAATTACTTACGGACCACGGACCTGCGGATACGGAGTGTGTGTGTGTGTCAGGGCCTATACAATAATACGTGAAATGTGTTTGTTTCGTGGTCGTTGTCTTTGTTATGATGACGTCCTTCGATCTAGCTCTGTGGTTAGAATGATGTATTGTGGGTCATGTGCTGTTGGGTTCCACACGTTTCTGCATACTGGGCTGAGCGGATCCTCTTTAATCCCTTTTTACTTTACTACCTTGGGTGTTTCGGAGAGAAGTTGATGGAGGTAATGGTGAGGGAGATACTGAGTGTTGTGAAGTCTGCGGGTGGTTGGGTGGTGCAGAAGAGATAAAAGAATGAGGGGCTCGGAAAGAAGGAGGGGGTAATGTTGTCAGTAACCTTAATATTTCGTAGGTGCTTGAGGGGAATGAGTAAGAATGTCAGTGACCAGAATGTTTCATAATATGTACTTTGATAAGAGTAATGTTTTTAATAGAATGGCAATTCGCTTTGACTTCTCTGACGCTTGTGTGAACTCGCTGATGAAGATTACCATTTATTATCTTCTCTTAAATATTATGTTTGGCTGAACCATAAATATAGTCTTTATGTTGCCTAGCACTACATTTACATTTCTGTGCGTTAGTCCTAATATTATGGTTTCTTACATATAATATGATTAATTAAAATTATTATCCTTTAAATTTACGTAAGCAAAAAAGAAAACCATTATATTTTCATGGTTTATGAAATAAGACAAATTTGGTTTTTGTCACTGATATTTTTTGATTAGTTTATTACATTTCCCTCGGTTGAGGAGTGTGAGTACTAGGGGCGCTAGACCACGCCGGTCGCGGTAGCTGAGAGGGTGAGTTCCTTCTGACCTTGGTTTTGGGGGCGCTCATATAATGTCGCGTAACAGGCTTACAGTTCGACAAAACTACTGATATCCTTGGACACTTTTATTTTTCGACCATACCATGTTTTCTTTAGGGATTTAGGTAGGTTAGGATTGTTGAAGCATCTCGTGTTGCTGAGGAGCATGTTTTTCAGGTGTATTTATGACAGAAGGGGAGGATGCCATAGGATAAGTAGAGGGTATGAAATCCTTATCAATTAACTCAAGGTATGAGTTCAAAATAAGGATGCAGTGATTGTCGTAGTAGCTTACTGTTTCAATGGTATTCATTACCACGTGAGCATGGGTGCCGGCAGAAATTTTTCCAGGGAGGATCAAAATATATTACTTTCATGCGCCCCCCTCTCCCCCTCCTCACCCCCACACATATATACAAAATTGTAAATATTATAGTTGTTAAATGTTGAAAGAAAAAATTATAAGGCAAACTATAACCTCAAATATGGTAACAATGTTTTATTGTCAAAGAAAATATAATTCCAGAGTGGGGGACAAATGCCCCCCCCCCCTGTCCCGTTACTGTGGGTGACCATGAATGCGTCCTTAACTAGATAATACCTTAGAGCTGAATGTTCTTTACTACCTTTGCTGGCTCTCAAATCTTACCTTGCTGTAACCATATTCTATCACTCTCACTAGTGACGGATTGTGTATAGGCATTGCGGAACTGCAGCACCCCCTATTTCCACTTGATATTATCGATAACATTTAATATAATTAGTCCTTTTTTCTTTAATTATTTCTTTATTTTTGTTGTACAATATATATTCCTTAAGCTTAATGTCAGTACTTCAGTTGCCATCACCCAATTTATAAAAAAAGATACACAAATCTTTGTATGGAACTGTGCGCTTCACAGTGCCAGCGATGGGGTGTATGACTATTGTGCGCATGCGCACATAGTAGGGGGGAGGAAGGCGGGACTACAAGGTAAGGGAGCACTGTTGCTCTCGCAGTGCCGGCTCTGGCGTGATGGTGGAAGGAAGTTTTTTTACTCAGCGTGTGTTGTGCTTAAAAATCGTGTACCATTTTCTTGAATGTGATAAAGTCTAGAAGAGTGTAGAATTAGATTATTATTCTGCTTCCAGCTATTCTATTTGATTTTTTTTCTTTTTGATTCTTTTATTTAACAGAAAACTTTAACCGTGGCACTGCATCCCCAAGGAATAAGTTATGTGATTGTAAGTGAACTTCAACAGCTTAAGTTTTCACAGTTATCTTTTCATGAGAAAGTTACAGTTAAGAAAAAGAGGTCGTTCAACAGCCGATATTCTAATATCTCATCCTGGCAAAAGCAACAACAAGAAATGTATTCGTAGCTTTAATTCTGAATGGTACCAACGGAAAAGTTGCCTTTGCGGCTGTGAAGTAAAAAATGCACTGGTTTGCTTTCTGGGTTTGCTGTTTGGAAGTGATGTACTGTGGACAAAATATGGTTTTAGAAGTATAAACAAAATGAAGGAAAAAAACTGAAAAGCATTAAAAGTCAAAGAAGCACGTTGATAATGTTCTTTCACTGTCCCTTTTAGGAACCGTAAGTATTAAGGAGAGACTTAGTGAGGCAAATATACTTTCGATCAATGAGCATAATATAAAAGTTAAAAAGAACCGTGAAATTTTGTCCAAAATAATAGACTGCATTTACTTTTGTGGAAACTTTGAAACTTCCTTACGTGGACATGATGAAAAAGTTGATTCAGTAAATCCTGGGGTATTTAAAGGATTATTAAATGTTGCATCTAAATTAGATTCATATTTGAAGAATAACTTAGAAATCATTTCAGTCTTCAAAGGTGTTTCTAAGAGCATTCAGAATGAGATACTTAATTGCCTGCTACAAATATACCATGAGGAGATAAGAACGGAAATTAGAAAAGATTCCTTTGTAGCTGTCATGGCTGATGACACAAAATATGTTTCAGAACACACTCAAATGGTCCTTGTTCTACGGTACGTATTAAATGGAGAAATATTGGAGCGTTTTTGGGTATTCTTTATTCCTGAAAATCATACTGCAGATGGCATATCAAAACGTATTTTAGAACAATTGAACATAATCCTTCAAGGAAATTGGCAAAAATTGATAGCTCAGACATTTAATGGTGAAAATGTCATGAAAGGCAAAAAAGCAGTAGTTCAAGCAAAAATAAAAGCAGTTTATATTAATGCATATTTCATTCACCGTTAGGCACATCAACTTAATTTAATAATGAGAAATGCAGCAAGTATTACACGAAACGCAAGAATTTTTTTTCTCTAACATTCTGGTTATTCCAACATTCTTCTCAAGATCACCACAACATGTGTCCATTCTCAAGAAACATATGGACGTCAGCATTCAACGTCCATTCTTTATATGGTGTAATTTCAACATACAGACCATAAACAAAGTTCATGAAAATTTACAATCTTTCAAAATCTGCCTTACTGAAATTCAGTCAACATCAAAATCAGTTCAAACCGTTGCAGAAGCAACAGGAATTTTAAAATACTTGAATGATTATAATTCAAGTTTTGGTTAGAGCTTTTTTTATCATATTATGGCTCATGTTCAATCTCGAGAAATGAGTATGTTTAAAGTTAATGAATATATAAAAAAATTCAAAACATCTATTTTAGTATTGAGAAACTCAAAGTACTGTGAGAGTCCTTCAAAGACAATCATGGCAGAAGCTATGGAAGTGAGTGACTAGATATGTGATGATTTAATGGACAGATATTCTTCCACTAAAAACTTAGTAGCTGCTAAATTGTTCAACAAGAATTGCTTCACTAGATTTAAGACTGAATATCCCACAAAAGAGATAGTACTGATCACTGAAGCTTATCCCATGATTGACAAAGAAAACCTTGAAACTGAACTAAAAGTATTCTATTGTAGGACTGATATTCATGAATATTGCAAACTAATTGAGATGCTGAAATTTATATTATAAAATAATATAGATGATATTTTTAATGAACTTACGAAACTTATAAAAATCTTCTTGACAATTACCATGACTACATCAGAGTCGGAGCGCTGCTTTTCAACATTGAAAAGAATATATACTTTTTTAAGAAGCACTATGAATTCAGATAGATTAAATACACTTGAAATACTTTCAATTGAGAAAACTTTCCTCAATGGTCATCCAGAGATCAAGGAGAAAATTAATGACTTTTTGCGCAAGTTAAAACAAGAAGAATGGATTTCATTTTTAAATGAATAGATAATGCTTTAACTTTAACAATTTAAGTTAAAGTAAGTAAAACAGTTTGGTTTTTTTGTTAAGATTCTATCAAGTTCCTGAAATTTTGCATACATGTTTTATTCCTTTTACACAATTTTAAAAAAAGGCTTAAATTTTCTGAAGCAGCCCACCCAATAATTTTAGTTAAGAGCTGCCACTGATCCTTACCAAAATAGGGACGTTCAACCACACTCCTATCATATATATGTTTTTGTTTCCCTTGGCTTAGGACAAGTTTCCTTTTCAAATTATTATTAGTCCTTAGTGGTCTTAGTAACGATCCTTTATTGGTAGCTTTGTATATACTATTCTGTTCTTTATCATTTGGGCTGGCTATAAATTCAGATCTTCGATGGGTGTGTTTCTGTATTCCATCGTTGAGATGTAAATTTCATCCCACTCCAATGTCTTCCTGAGCATTGATTTCAGTATTACTACGGTTTTTTTCTGTCAACCCATTTGATTGGGGATAGCGTAGACTAGAAGTAATTGCTTCAAAACTCCAATCTTTTGAAACTAATTTAAACTTAAAACAAAACAAAAAACAAAAAGTATATTATCAGACATTACAGTTTCTGGAATGCCATATTTTGTAAACACGTATTTCAGTGTTTCAATCACCTCGTGGGTTGTTTTAGTCTTGAGCAGTTCTAATTCAATCCGTTTAGAAAATAGTCAATTACAACTAAGTATTCATTAGCTCCAAAACTAAGAATATCATTTGATACTTTCTGCAATGGCCTAGTATAGAATGATAAAGAGTAGCTCCTTAGTATTTAAGTTTCTATATTTTTCACATATGGTGCATTTAGACAAATTCTATTCTATGTCCTTGGACATTCCTGGCCATACATAATTTATTTAGCACGAGCATTGCATTTAGACATGCACAGATGTGACGCATGAATGAGGTCAAGCATCTGATTCCGAAAAGATTCAGGTACCACCAACTCGTCAACAAATACTACTAGATCATATTCAACATGAATGTAATAGCATGTGCTCCAAGAGGGCTTAACTTGGTGAGGAACATAATATAGATTTAAAGTGTTTGTGTTCAATCTAAATTTAAATTATTCTACCATATGTGTAGTCGTGGAGCTAAGTCGTTCTTTTTCAATTTGTACATTCCAATGCTCAGTTTCTGTAAGGGCTCGTGATGCAAATCCTACTGGGTGACCATTTGGAATAATACATGCATCTAAACTATCTTTAGATGCGTCCACTTGAACAGTATGGTGTATTTTGCAATCAAATATAGCAAGTACAGAATATTTAGTGGCTAAAGACTTGTTTGCTGATTGCTTGGGCATGTTCTGGAAGCCAGGACCATTCTGTATTCTTCTAAGTAAGGCAACTAAATGGTGCCAAAATTTGGCACAGACTGGGTATTAATTGTGAAAGATATTTGGCCATGTAAATGTACCTAAGTCTCTGCTTTACTTCACGGGGTTGGCATCTCAACAACTTGCTTACTTAAGTTGCTGTCAGGACGATCCCCCTGTTTTGATATGTCTTGTACAAAATATCGTATCTATGGGACTCTGAATTGAATCTTGTTGAAAATGAACCCAATTCTATTTGTCCCTGCTCTTTGAAGAACCTTGATATAGCGTCGTGATCAGCTATAGTTGAACCAGCGACAGTGATGTTGTCAAAATATATCTCACATACTTCAATGTCTACAAAAATTTGTGAATTCTTCTTTTGGAAAACCTCTGGAGCTGAACATATACCAAATTACATTCTTTGAAAATGATACCACCCAAACGGGGAATTAAAGCAAATTAGGTCGGAGCTTGGTTCATTTGACTTCACCTGCCAGAAGTCTTACTTCATGCCAATAACTGAAAAAACAAATTTCCCCGCTGTATTGGCAGTTAAGTCACCAGGTGTGGGACTCGTGTAATGTTCTCTCTTAATGGCTTTAATAAGATTCCTGAGATCCATGCACATACGTAGATTCCCATTTGGTTTTTAAACTAGTATTAAAATACTAACACAATCAGTGGGTGTGCCGGGACGATAATTTAGAGATTACTTCGAGAAATATCATTTGATAGGGTTAACAAGTTTAAATTTTTAGGAACCATTTTAAAATCATCGTTTGATGAATGAATTAATACAGTTTTACGCCATTAAGTATTTATAAAGTTGAATATTTGAATATCTTAAGTTAAAAATATACAATTAAAGTTTAATATTGTATCTATGCCGAAAAATTGTTACCAAAATTTTATTTCAGATATAAAGTAGAATAATATTAGTGTACTGATAATGTTTTCGAGTTATATATATACACACATTTAAGTGCGTTTTACAATATTTCTATAACCAATCACTTGTTGTCATCTATATATAGTTTATATTATTTCCAAACGCTAATAAAGCAAATGAAAAAATAATTGTAAAACAGTGAGGTGCTAGAATTTTAATCTTTTCCTCTTAAATGATGAAAAAATATATTAGAAATTAATGCATTGAAACAACACTCCACATTTACAATTCTCTCATATTCCAGGACCTACAGAAATTTATGGACGATGCCAAAGAAGGAGTCGTTTACTTCAGCTTAGGATCCAATTTGCAAAGCTCTGACTTGCCCGAATACACGAGAGAAGCTTTTCTTAAAGCGTTCTCGAAACTGAAACAAAAGGTACTTTGGAAGTTTGAAGCAGACAATCTACCAGGACAACCAGCTAATGTCAAAATACAGAAGTGGCTGCCACAGTCAGATATTCTTGGTAAGTTTTCGTATATGTTTTTTAAATATTGAATTAACTGTTTTAGCTTCTATACTAGTGTTTCTCAAACTTTTTCCAATAGCGGATACTAATATAATCGTTCGATTCATATACGGACCACCCACATTAATATACTACCTACAACCCTACATGTACCATTTCCGAATTAGACATTATATAAATATACATACTGTATTTATCAATCAATAAAATACAACAATTTACCCTACTTTGTCTTTCATGCACATTTTACATGTAGTGCTACTATTGACTTATTGGACTTGGCTTGCCAATTTTATACTCATTAGATCTTTCTTACACACACACACACACATATATATATATGGCACATATATATATATATATATATAATATATATATATATGTGGCACATAAACATGCATCACATCTATAAGATATAGCTTATTGTCACTAGTATAATATGAGCTAGAGTATTGGTTCTCAAAGGTTGTGTAGTGGCAATTTTGTGTACCGAGAAATTAACACAAAAAAGGGCATGGGCAAAACAATCCGTGTTAAAAAAAATATTTGTTTGGGTTTTAACGTGTTCATTTAAAGTTCACACAAACAAAAGTAGCTCGTTAAAATGAGCGTATTCTTTTCGAGCACAGACCTTAAAATGCCACACTATATCCTTTAACTCTGTGGTTCTCACTCAACCTCTTTTTGTTGATAGAACACTTTTCTTTGTCGTGAGTCCTCGGCCGCACATTGAACGTGCAAGTCGACGACACTACAAGAGAATCGAACATACTCATGTTATAGAGTCTTCTCTCACTTGAACAGGAAATGCGCGTGTGTTCTCTATTCGAACACTAATTGAACTTGCTAAACAAAATTATAAAGTCGAGAATTTCACGGAATACACAGTGATTTTCTCGGTACACAAGAGTGTCACGACACAACCTTTGAGAACCACTGCTCTAGCTCATATTAGACTGGTGACAATAAGCTATATCTTATAGCTGTGATCCACGGTTATGTGCCACGTGTGAAAAATATATAAATATAGGATGGGGTCGAAACAATTTGACGATTAGTAACTTGAAATTTAGCACTTTAATTGAAAGGTATAAATATAAACTATCTAGATACAAGCAAACTACAGTCAACTCTGCATATAATTAACCTCTACGGACTCAGATATTTTTTTCACCATGTCCAAAACTCACTAAAATAGATTAATTTTTTTAATCTGAAGGTAATGGGTTAGCGACAAACAAAATAATAGTTCAAATACAATCTCTCTTTATAGAAATTGAATCTGTTGTATGCTGTTGTTTATTGTATATTGTTTTAGTTAATATTTTTCCATATCCTTCTGTAGAGTCAGTCCTTTTTCCACACTGGATTCCATACATTCAAAAAAACTAAACTGGTTAGAAAAGTATAGTTTTTTGAAATCCATATATTCTATTGAAGAAGGGGATTAGTGAAAACCATTAGTCTACTGAATATCCACAGACCGTCATATTAATATAAACTCAGAAGAATGTCTTCCTTTACTTTGAAACGTTCTGATAATTACGGGTCCCTACGTTGTGCGCCAATTATGTTGTTCTGATATTTTACTGCCGCGATGGACGCCAATTGAAGAATTATAATTAATAAACACTTATTATTTTGACATGTTTTTTATTTCTGAATCTGTTTATTTAATGAGAAAATAGATCATGTCGTTGAAATATATACGTGGCCTATTGTATGAGTGCGGACAGGTGTTGCTGGACCCCATGTGCCCAAGTGAGTTCTGGACACCAACTGCCTTTACGTTGCTCCATTCTTTGTATATATCGCTTGCTCATGGAAGCTTCGAGAAGGTTTATTTTAGAAAAACAAAATACAAGACAAAAACATCTCTGTTTTACTGGGAGGTTCTAGAGCCGGAAACTGACTCAAGCTATATTTAAAAATCTCTCTTCGAACCTTCGAGAGGAGGAAGTTATTATTTGAAATATATATATATATATTGTCAACCTGACTTGGCTGGTGTCACGTGCGTGACGTCACTGTTCAGTGGCTTTTGCCTTCTTAGAAGAAGAAGTGCTTTAAGCGCCATTTAATATACTATATAATTTAAATTAAATAAGATACGTTTATAAAATTAGGACGATATTCTTGTCAATGCTTTCACATACTTTTCAGGGGCAAATCAGTTACATTACAACTTGTCTCAAACCGATATATTAAAACTTAAGCCAGGTCAATGCGTACAGTGACTGTTTAAGCTAAAGCCTCCCCCCTGCATTTTTTACCCAAATTCCATACATTCAGTCATGCTTTGTGCTACCTAAACAAGAACTCAAGCAGAGAATCGGTATTTTCAAGTTTAAACAATCAAAACGTTATACAGGTGTGTTTCTAAGGAATTCCTTTTTTTGAAGATAATGTCCCTCAGGTTAGCTTCACCGGACGTCACACAAACCTCAACAAGTTGTCCATCACTTTCCTTAGATCGTTTAACTGTTTCCGCCTCACCTTGTGTGTGTGTGTGTGTGTATATATATATATATGAAAGATTTAATGAGTAAAAAAGTGCAAAATATATTGACCAGTTTTTTTCAACCTTTATAAAAAGGGAGCTAACTTTGTTTCAGGTCACCCTAATATTCGTCTGTTTATAACTCATGGAGGTCTTCTCAGCACCCAGGAAGCGATCTATCACGGTGTTCCTCTTGTTGGAATACCAGTATTTGCAGACCAGAAAAACAATGTCTTGAAATCTGAAGAGAATGGACTTGCTAAACTAATGAAATTTCAAAACATCACGGAATCTTCTTTAGATTGGGTCCTCAATGAAGTACTCAACAAACCCACGTAAGTATAGAATAAAGTTTTCTGGACAAATAAAGAAAACAATATAATTATGTATTTCTAGCTATCGAATAGTTTACTTAAATTAAAATATACATAGGGACATTTTTAATTAACCCTATAGTATTTCCCAACATATGAAGCCGTTAAATACCCTCGTGCAAACGTGTTGAATGTAGACCTACACCCCGTTTATTCCGAAAGGTAGAAGATTTTCCTTGATGAATTATATTATAATAATATCTTATACGGTATGGCATAGTGGAACCATGGAGGGTAATCTTTCTACCTTTCAAGGTTAGCAAGGCGTACCAAAAAATCAATTTAAAAGAATGCAAACTTTATATTTTATTTTAATTAAAAGTACAAATTAAAAATGTTAAGTATGTTGTTGTTGTTAAAAACATCCTTTGAAGAGCTGTCTTTCCTACTAAAAGTAAATAATAATTTCCTCAAATGATTTTGTTTCGAAAATAATTTGGGAAAATATCAACAACTTGATTTAAAATTCAAATAATGTCTACATTTGTATTTAAGATGCATAATGTATTAGGCTCTAGTTACTTTTAAAAATACAATCTATATACGTGTATTTAGTAACTACATTGTTTAAATGTCTGTAGGTACCTCAGCAACGCCAAACGTATCTCTAAAATCTATCTGGATCAACCCAAGCCTCCCATGGAACTAGCTGTATACTGGACAGAATACGTAATACGTCACAAGGGAGCACCGCACCTGCGCAGTGCTGCTCTTGATCTAAACTGGTTCCAGCTCCACCTGCTAGACGTCGCCGTTGTGCTTTTTTTAATCATAGCTATTGTCATAATCGGTCTTGTGTTCATAATTAGAACTCTTGTTCGACTGGTTGCCACCAAAAAGAAACCACAAACGAAGAGTAGTAAAAAGAAAAACTGAAACAAACTTTAATTTCCTAGAACGTCATTACAAAAACGACTTCATAGCATCTCTACAGTGTTATAAATTATAATGCAGTAAGCATAATGAATCATTTTTATCTTTGTCATTGATAAATTGATGTTTTGATATAAAATAAAGTATTTTAAACAAGCAAATGCCTTAATTAATGTAATTATTCAACTGAATCATCAAAGAATGGTGTGAGTCTACTAATAGATTAATCATTACTACAACATTATATAACCAGGGCCTGATTTAAGAGGGGCTATCATTCCGGGGAGACGACTGAATTGTATCCATTCTGAATGGTAGCCATTCAGACATTTTCTTAAATACGCATTTCAGATAAGAAGTCTGATTTGTATCCATTTTCATAATGTCCTGAAAATCCTGAATTGTATCCATTCTGAATGTTAGCCATTCAGACATTTTTTTTAAACGAGCACCACAAATAAAATGTCTGAATTTTATCCACTAGAAATATTTGCATTATACCCACAGAATCCTGAATTGTATACATTTAATTACGGTACCACTTGTCTGATAGATGGCAGCAAAAAAACTCGCCTTAACTCATTCTATGTTTACTAGAGAGCAGTACTTATCCTTAACTCATTCCGAGGTAACTAGAGAGCAGCACTATCTCTATATTAATATAAAAATATAATATTTTTAATTATTATTGTCTTATTACTTTAAAACCTAAACACGGATTTTCCGACTTATTTTTTAAAACATTACAGAATATATCTGTGATTAAGGTGCTTGTTCTATATATATATAATATATATATATATATATATATATATATATATATATATATATATATATATATATAAATCCTACTATCATCTTGTTGGCAATCCTGTATTTAAATACTATTATTATGACAATTGACAGCAGTAGATACTTTAACGACGCCATATTATTTGCTCACAGAAATCTATCACTTACTCTAAGCAAAGGTTAAAGTAACTTAAATCTAATATAGGGCATGGCAATAAAGAAACAATATTTTTGTAATTAGCGGGCCTATATGCTTTTAATCTTTATAGATTTGTTTTAAAGTGTCATGTCCCATTATCTACAGATAATTTCATCAGTTTATAATGTAGGTCTATCTGGGTTGGTTTTGAAGTTGAAGTTATAGGTTCAACTCCAACACCACACACATTTCAACACAGAACTACATTTTATGTACTAGTTTTGTTAAGTTTGATTGAAAAACCCCGTAAGTGTGTATATTTACCACTCCTCAACAGCTACATCTCCAAACAATATTATTTTATCTATAGCCCTTTATCATTATGCCCACTATAAGTAGAAATGCCTAACCATTTATCCAGCTAAAGTCAAAAGAGATGGAGGGCAGTGTAAAAAAAATAAAAATCTTTTCTTCTAACTACTAAATAATAAAATTCATCTGATGATTTGAAGGGAATTCTTGAGACTATGGTTAAAAGTGATAATGTACCAGTAAAATGAGAGCGGGATTCCTTGTTTTTTTTATCACCGTATAAACTTGTCTTATATTTTTTGCCCTCTCTACACACCTACACGCATAAAAAAACAAATATACATTGATAACAAAATGAATTTGGTAAATTAAGGAGGCCTATATAATTTTTTTTTAAATCAACAAATAACACATCAATCACAGATAAACATTATTTATAATATGAATATTCAAAGAATGTCACAACATGGCACCAAAGTATTTAAAGTATTTAATAAGATATAGTTCTAATTTTTAATATTATAAACGAACCCCTGTGAACAAAACTTAACCTTTCAGGCGTCAACACATTTTACATTAGATTTCGGGATCCTGAAATATTATTTTTTAAACTAACGGTACTATTTAAAATATTAATTTTGCCACCATTGGAAATTTGCCTACTTTGTGTCTATGAATGGTAAAAAATATTAAATTTCTCATAATAGTATAAAAATGTCACTGTGTTTAAGCTCAAGGAAAGAGCTCTTCTCTGAAGGTTATTCAGAAAATCCTAGAAAAAACCCAAACTATATAAGGGCTAGGCCCTACTAATGTGTGTGGTACAATATAATATAAGTTAGGTATCAGAATATACGAAGGCTCAATAACGCTAATACGATTTTTTTTTTTTATTATTTTTTTCTGTAACAAAGACTTTTATAGTTAATGTACTGTAAGATATAAAAAATGTAAGACATCCATATTCTTAGAATATTTAATTAATTAATCAGATTTTATCGGATTATTTATTAAACACACAAACATTTATTAGGTCTCTAATTAAACATAATAATATAAAAATAATATCTTTAAATGTTTGCAGTAAAAAAAAAGTAAGCCAAGTAACCTTCAAATCTATTAAAATTCAGTTCAAATAAATGTTTTGGTGGATTTTAACATTTAAAACGTTATTTCTATATGAAAGGTTGTCATGTATATATAACTTATCTGTATATTTTGACAAAATAGTATCAATAACAAAGAGGCCCAGTAAAGTGAATATGATAAAGTTATTTGATAAATATAACCTTTTTAATTGTTTATAAATAAACTAATCAACCAACTAACAAGTCTATGAAAATTAAATCACAGTACAATTTTAGATAGGTTAATACATTTAGAAGAAAAATTATCAATTGCAACATAAACATTTTGATTAATTATTCATAAACTTAACCGAAACTAGCATGTTAATGGCTTACATATTTTTCTTATAAGATTAATGTGTATAGCCCTCCTCCCCCGAGTTAATGTCGGTACCGGTAATATAAATCTTAAAACTTAAAAATTTACTAGGAAGTCTTACCTGCTATGTATACGTAAAGTAGCCAAAGAATCTTCAGCCTCTTGTACTCATCCATTCGACAAGAAACAATAAAATTACTTTCAGTGCATATACGAGAAACCGATAACGAGATGTATTATTTTCACAGCCAGGAACATAATATTGTTGGCACCCAACATTAAATTAAATGTTCAATTTCCCACCTTAAAACACAGATTGTTAAAATAATATAACCCTACGTCTTCATTTCTTAGAGCATAAATTAACAGTTTGAAATGTTGTTGTTTAAGGAAGCCAGTCAATTTGAATCAAGAAACTGCAATGATTGGTAAAGTACCCTTTTATTATTCTTTTAAAAGAAACACCAATAAGTATTTATCTTATATATTATTATATATATATATATATATATAAATATATTAAAATAGTGATAGTGCTGCTCTCTATCTCTAGTAAACACAAAATGAGTTAAGAATAAGTGCTGCTCTCTAGTAAACATGGAATGAGTTAAGACGAGTTTCTTCTGCTGCTATCTATCATCAAGTGGTACCGCAATTAAATGGATACAATTCAGGATTCTGTGGGTATAATGCAAATATTTCTAGTGGATAAAATTCAGACTTTTTATTTGTGGTGCTCGTTTAAAAAATGTCTGAATGGCTACCATTCAGAATGGATACAATTCAGGATTTTGTGGATATAATGCAAATAGTTACAGTGGATACAAATCAGAATTTTTGTTAAAGTCGTTTATTTGAAAACTGTCTGAATGGCTACCATTCAGAATGGATACAATTCAGGATTTTGTGGGTATTATGATAATGGATACAAATCAAACTTTTTATTTATGGTGCTTGTGTAAGAAATGTCTGAATGGCTACCATTCAGAATGGATACAATTCAGCTCCCCCATTCCGGGGCCCACGTAGACAGGGGTTCTGTAATCCTCCCCACCAATCCCGAATAAAAAATTAACTACAATTCTCTCGACACCTCGGAGAGAGAGTATTGTGATCCTCATAAAAAATCTAGCTCGAGATTTTGATAAATGTCGTCGTTTCATGATCCCTGAAAACAAAAAAGTGGTTTTCACAATACCTTATGTCCGTTCCTCGGGCTTGTATTTTACCGATTGGGTTAAAACTTAGTAACTTGGGTTTTCTAAGGTCTCCCCGCAGGATTTTTGGAAATAGATATCTAACCTTAAATTTAAGGGTAGTTTTGAAGGTGGAAAATAACAGCCAAAAAAAAGTTATCAAAATTAGTTTTAACGATTTTGATTATATTTTAAATATGGACACTGTTCATCATTATAAACAAGATAACAACTCTCATTTTCTCATAAAAATGACTTTGATGGTACTTTACATAGGGGATATTTTCCAATTTTCATACACGTAATTTACTTGCAACTATTTGCGATAAGAAATAACTCATAATTGTAAAGATGTAGTACTATTAAAGATACAAATCTTTTATCTGAAATATATTTTTAATAAAATCAAATCATTTCTTAGCTATAAGCAAATATATATACATTTTAATTAGGGTATCTGAAAATGAATTTGATTTTCCTAAATATAAATTATAAAATAATGGTTTCCAGAGTGTTTTCTTGTTTGTGTTAGTTACAATGTATTAAAGATTTTAAAAATTCAACAATAATGTATATCCACATCAGTGGCCGCATACTCTAAGGCGCTATTCTCGTGTCACTAGACCCTACTTAATGGCTTAGCTATTACATTGGTTAGAGTTAAATCCTAATTTAAAATTAATATAAACACAATGTTGCCACTTTTCGTCAAACGTCTTCTTGCTTGGAGTCTAGAAAAGGTTTCGTAACTCTTGTGGTTAAAATCTTGCATATGGTGTTGGGAAATAGGACGGGAGGGGAGACTGTTTGTTCTATAAGCCTCGTTACAATGTGGGGGTTTCTGTTTGATTAAATAAACAAACTGTAGGATTATCAACACTCTCACACATGCCAAATATTGTTCATGTTTATTAGTCGGATACACACGTGACGGGATCACTTACAAGAGTGGACAAAGGGTTCTTTGGCAAACATAAAGGCTGCCAGATCTGTACAGTACAGCGTCGTTGACAAACTTAGCTTAGTAAGCTTAAGATGCATTGCACTTTAAGAGGGTAGCACAAGTTTCTTGGTATTTTGAATTTAAACGAGGTGATATTTCTTTGGGAGCCACCTGGACAGGAATAGGCTTGGGATGATACTGTAATCAATATTGTACTGAAGTACAGTGTGAGAGGGGTAACTTGATTTCTTCTTGGGCACCATGAGGGAAGGGTTGAGGTATGAAAGAGCTAAGATTGTTTTGGGGAGCTGAAGATAGATAAAGCATCCCGAATGGGTCTCAACACTATTTAGTGGAGGGAGTTAGTATCAGTAGCAGAAGCTGGTATGTTTCTTCGTTATTCTAAGTCTTGACAAAAACAAACTTAATATATCAGTAGATCTTAGATAATGCCTCGTAAACAAGAGAAACGTTTTCGTACATGTCTCAATTAAAGTAAAAAACTATCGCGTGAATGGTGATATTAGCAAAACAAGTAAATACTATGGAAATATGCATGTAATTATTTAGTAGCAGCATCCAATAAAGAGTTAAGGTTAGTATTTTGACAAAAAAAAGTTATTCGTTCTCTCAATGTTTGTTCCCAGAACAGTGGCGGTGGAACGTTTTAGAGCCGGGGGAAGCGGGGGTGAAGGATACGTAATAAATGTTCAAATAAAAAATTGTAATGTAAAATAACATTTTGGACAATAACACTCGATTAGTCCTAAACGCATAACTTTATTAAGGTATGATAAGAACCGTTCTACCATATCGGCCTAATTAATTACTCACCCGCAGCGGTGGTCTAGGGTTAGAGTCGTTGTCTCATATTCCTTAGTTAACCATTGATGGGGAGGTCAAGGTTCGGATATTGGCCGGGCGAACTGAGGGTGGTTTTCTACAAGTAATTTATCACTGAGATTTTTCATCTTCCCTCAACCACCTCCACGAAAGAGCGGGTTCATTTCCTCCTAACTGCCTTCCTCATCCCTACACCATTATATTAATCAATTGTTTGCCCATGTGCTAATAAACGTAACAATCAATAAAAATCTAGGCCTGTCTGAAAGTTCTGTAGTTGAATATACAACACATAATTTGAAGTGATCGACAAAGCCACTGTGCCCGTTAAATGTTTTTGTTGATCTGTGTCTAACGAACATCAGGTAAATTGAATCAGTCTCAAGAACATTAACCCATCTAGCAAGTGCCAGATTAGGATAGGTGGACATACACGATCAAACATACGCGTGAATAAAATCAATGTAAATTCAATCAATCATAATATGGTAATAATTGTAGTACCTCAACAAAAGCTCTTCTCACGCATATACTTCATAGTTTGCCGTTAAATTTATATTAAAACCAAGTTAACCAACACAAAATTATACCTAATAAAATGATACCACACTTGGAGAGGTCTGTAACCAACTTAGTGATGGGCACAATCGACTAAAAATAATCAAGTAACTCGATTGTATTGTAAAATCGGCAGTACTCGATTCTTCCGGGATTACTCGAGTAACTTTACTCGGACCTTGTTATTCCTTTATTTTCTCTTTGCTTACCGGCTAAGTAAGATCGACCTTTATGGCTGAATTATTTACCATTATATTTCCATCTAAAAGGCATATTCCCTTAGAGCTCATTTTTAATCAACAGTTTCTGCTGCTACGCAAAAATGAACCTTTATGGTTTAAATGTTGCGCGTGCATTTTCAATATAAAATATTTGCAGATGTAAGGTATATAATCGAAAAGCATGCTAACTAAGCGAATCACATTTCCGATTCTTTTTAAAAGTAGTCGATGAAAGTTACTCGATTATTTTTTATTCAGCACATCGGCAGTCTTATTTCCACAGTCGCATTGATTAAACTAATTATAGTCTTTCTTAATTATTTTATTGATTATAATTTCTCCTTAGTAAAATATGATCATTTATAAATTGAAACTAATTAGAATAAGTTACAAAATAGAAAAAAAAACTCCTTTCCCCTTTATAAAGGTACAATTATTTTTAATTTATTTAACATGAATGTATAAAGAAGTTCATTTTATTTAAAAGAGCACAATACATTTTTTTTGTGAGATACTTCTTAAAACGCATACTTTCATATTGATGTACATGCAACGTGAAACATGAAAATAAGGGGTCGGGGTCACCTGTCAGTGTCGAAAGACTACTACAGGAATAAATTATTGTCATGTTATTACTATTGAATTCCATTGCAAGACTCCCGAGTAATGTTGTCCAACCGATTGCTACGGGACGATATGAGTAGATGATTCGCTAAAAATTACTCGAGTAATTTTACTCGATTACTCGAAACTTTTTAAAGAAAATCGAGTAATTACTTGAGTGTTAGAATTATTTGATTGTGCCCATCGCTACGGCCAACTGCTTGGCGCATACTCAACTAGGAGTCAGCGCGTAATTTAAACAGCAATGATTAAGCTATGCCTTCATTCAAATTGTCATAGCTTTGGTATAAAAATAATTAAAATATAAAACATTTTCTCGATTTTCCATAATTTATATAGGCCACACTGGGATCTTTATAGCCCATGTCAGAAAGGGCTACTATCAAGGAGGCTATGCCCCAGGTGCCTCCCCATTCTGCCGCCTCTGTTCCAGAATAATATTGTTGAATGCTTTTGTTCACTGATTATACATTTTAATTAGGTTAGCCTACTGTTAGTGTTGGCGATTATGTAAATCCACTAATAACTTTTCGAGTATTTTAGTACAGTATATAAAGTATAACTTACCACGTTGTTATTCTGAAACAGCTTTAAAACATATTTTTATTTACTCAATTGTATAATCTATATTCTTATGTGTAGTGATAAACTTTTTAACGATTATCTTTTTTTAATATCCTAGCTATGATAAACGGTGTATTATTAAGTGATTTTCTTTACATTCGATAAACTCTAACATTATATTTAGTTTTAATTTTGACCTGTAGGTTATTTTTAAGCTTAGTTTGTATTGATACAGTTAAAAATATATTTAATCATATTACTGTATATTAAATTCTATTCACTTGTAATTGTGATTTGGTGGGGATGCATATTATTTATTGGCAATATTAATAAAAACAAATAGTCTGGTAGGTTGTTTTTAAATTTTATGATAGAACTGTATAGTATCGATATGGGTTGGGGGGCCTAGGAACTACTAGTCGAACGCCTGAAGAAATAGTCCAACGCTGAGGATACTAAAACTGCTAATGGTTTGAATCCACCAAAATTACATTTTGTAATTGGTGGCCCACGGATGCCTGATTTACTTGTGTCTTTGACTAATGCTGGTCAGATCAACACATTCACAAGAGATCTGGCATCCTCCTGCGGACGAAGGTCGTTTGTGTTGTTCAATGTCTTCCCTACACACGTCATTATCTTAGTTCAGTTCAGTACGACACGGTACAACCTGCCATCAACCCACGCTGAGGCCAGCCAGCTCCTAAATTCTGTGTATTCGGGTCTAGGTAAGTATTGTACTGTTGTTGTACTGTTTTAGTTCCCATTTGGTTCGACAAATAACCAACTGTTTAAGTGTTCAAATGACTTAAAATAGTGTAGGCACGAGAATATTAACAACATATTTTTAGTGTTAGTTTTAACGATGTCATTCTCAGCAAATATTTTGTCCGTCATGCCGTGTAGCGAGTATTATATCAGGTTCCAAAGATCACAAGATGTTTTCTCAGTTTTGAATGATAATTCAGTTTCATGATTACTTTCATTATGTAAGAGATAATTATTATCAAACAACTCTCTTGAACATAACTAATTCACGAAGTTTTCAGTTTGTTATTTTGTTTAATATAGTCAGAATTGTGTTTTTGATTTTCCTTGGTGCTTCGATTGATTCAAAGATTAGAATGTAAATACAACTAATAAAAAAAAGGCGAAGATTGATATATAAACTAATCAAAAAAGGCGATAGTTATATTACACTTGAGGAATAAATGGTATTGGGCTATTATAATTAGTCCCATGTATATGTGTATATATATATATATATACCAGTGGTATTAAACCTTTTCTTGTTCCTATACACCCATATATATTTTATCTTCTTCTTTGTACCACAAATTTGTTTGTGTGAAGTCCAAGTTGTACGTTCTCATAATCTACATTTGGAAAGAAAGATATAGATAAAATTATTTTTTATTGCTGTATGTTCTTTCATTATGATCTCATGTGGCTAACCCTAAATGTGGCCTTGATTATTCCTTGTTTATTATGAAATAATGTAAATAGTCAACTCTGGTTTTAGTGAATCCATTCGTAGGGAACATTCGGCTATAGTGAACCTAATTCATTGGTCCCAACCCACGTGCATTTCAATGTGTGTTAAAATATTCGTTTATAATTAAACCTCAACTTCGGTTTTAGTTAACGGAAAAATGGAACGTTTCGATAAGAAATGTCATTCTAACATAATTATACTTTAAAACATAACTTGTTGGTTGTTTAAACTTGAAGATACCGATTATCTACCCGAGTTCTTGTTTAGGTAGCACAAAGCTTGACTGAAAGTACGGAATGTGTAGGGAGATGGGGGAGGGTTGAGCTTAAACGGTCACTGTACTAATTTATCTGACTAAAGTATTACTTCCTTTGTCTGAGACAAGTAAAGAAAGAGACTCTCTTGAGTTGTATTAATACAACAGGAGTAACTGGACAGTGAATGACAAATACGCGACTAAACAAACCACTACGTACTGTACATATAAAATGCATAACAAATATTTGACGAAATTATTATTTTCTTTAGTTTGGCTGATTTCCATCCCACTTTAGCCAAGTTTTAGACTGGAAAATGACTATATCTTATTTATAGTCATATTGGTGTGTTTAAAATAAACTGTGGTTAAGCTCTCGTCATTTATTTTGTATGATTTAGAATTTTTTGTTATGCTAGATCAAGCATTTCTTCAGTCTCTTGATAGTTCTTTTTATTCATTCATCCCCAGACAGCATAGAAAGCATGAATAGTTCTTGAAACAAGCTCAGAAAGTCAAATGTACAAGATTGTTTTAAGATCAACAAGGTATTTGAGGGTATTCCAAAACTATTCACTATATTATAAAACAGGGTGCAAAGTTACCTTTGCCGTGAAGGTAGCCTAAAGTAAGCTGTAAACCTTGGTAATTGACGTGTCTTCTTCTCGAACCCTTTTCTTAGCCCCTTATATCCGCTCCTTCACTTCTAACTGAGCATCGTTCGGGACTCCACAAACGTGAACACTCGAAGGACCCTAGCCACTTTATTCTAACCTAACCTACCCTAACCTAACCTAATGGGATAAAACCTGCCGGCCATTGAGGGTGTGAGGGTGGAGAATACCCTGCCATCCTCCTGAGTGGTGAGTGGTAAGTTTTGTCGGTGGTACGTTAGGTCTGGATATTGTGAATGACAGTTTATGGCCCTTTAGCAATTGTTTTCACTAATACTTTTCTTCAAGAGGGTATATAAAATAAAAAAAATAGACTTTTCTACTAGGTGTAGTTTTTTTAATGCATGGATAATGTGGAATCAAATTTGGAAAAAGGACAAAAACTCTAGAGAATGATCTGGAAAAAAATGTTAATCAAAACAGTATGCAACAAACAGCAACATTCGATCGATTTTTTAAAAAGATTTATTTAATAAATTTCAATAAAAAGCGATTGTATTTGAACTCTTATTTTGTTTGTAACTTGCACACTACTTTCAGTTTTTTTTAAATATTAGTTTTTAGTGAACTTCGGAGATAGTAAACAAAATATATTAGTCCATAGAGATCCATTATAACTATAGTTGACTGTATATTTACCTGTTTCGTGGTCGCGTGGTCTAAGCCCTTCCTCTAAATTCAGACTTGCTCATCCTTGACTGCGTTATCAATACATAAGCCTATTACTTGAACAGGTAGTAAGACGCGGGGATAAGGAAAATAAAAAATACATAGTTTTAAACTGTACCTATCCCCTAAGATGTATTTGCATACCGCCAGAGGTATGCGTACCCAAGGTTGCCTTAGACTATAAAACACTTATGCAGTATCTTTTGAAGTATTTGTACTCTAAATTTCTCAAAGTTTAACCTGTTAGTGTTATTAGTTATAATACCAACAACATCTAAGGCTGTGTTAGCTTTCATAGTATTTTCAAAATTGTTATCTTGAGTTGAGTTATTTTAAATTTTTACTTTCTCTAGACATACTCGGAGAGAAAGTAGCCCATTGTGATTGTCAAAAAAATCGAATTTGAGATTTTGATAAATGTCGACGTTTCATGATCTTCTGAAAAAAAAAGTGGTATTCGCAATGCCGTCTGTTTGTACCTCGGCGTAGAGCCGAAACTATTTTACCGATTGAACTAAAACTTGGTATCTGGGATTTTCATAAGGTCCCCCAAGGGGTTTGCGGAATTAGATATATAACCATAAAATTAGGGGTAGTGAAGGGTTTGCGGAATTAGATATATAACCATAAAATTAGGGGTACTGAAGTTTGAAAAGAGAAAAATTAGATTTTATCAAAATTCGTTCTAACGACTTTGATTACATTTTATTTCTAGACACTTTTAGTCATATTATTTGAGTTAAGCTACTATGCCAAGTTTTACATACACTTTTTATTTGACACTTGGGCTCTTAAATTAATATTCTTTTGTCAAAGTAGGTTCCCGAAAGTTATGAAAACTTTAAATAGTTCTCGTTATGTTTGAGACTTGTTGAGAGACATATATTTTGATTTTGAAGGTATCTTGCACATATAGCTTGGTTTATGCTAAATGTTAGGAGTGAATCCTGAGTTTGTGTTAACCTTGGGTTTCTCTAAAATTAGTAGGATTTTATTATTTAATTATTAGTACCATTTAATGTTGATTTCCCCTGGGCAACTAATTATTTAGGACTTAATATTGGCTTAGTGTATTCATAATATTTATTGCCTTCAAATATGTGTCTGCGGATAGCTTCAAATGTATTGAACAAACTTTTAACGCATAGTTTATATAGTTACCATGATGAACTTAAATTATAATAAAAAGTAAAACTGAAATATTAGCTTAGGCGTAATTAGGATTTTTCTCTAACATAGAATTTTAAATATATTTAAATATCATATTTCTTGGATGAAGGATCTAAAATATTATTTGTTGTAGCAATAACTAATGCTTACAATTAAATTGCAATATCATATTTATATTCTACTATAATTTTGGTATCCCTTTTTTTTTATCTAATTTATGAACATTCTAAGGTATAAATTAGATCACTTCTGCTGTAAATTAATGAGGAAGGCTGTTGCCTTTTGTTAATTTCCTCAACCAGGTTGGTTGCGAGTCGCTGAGTAACAATCATTTGTTCTCAGATCATATTTACATATGCGCACCACTTTGATAATCTATTTTGTTTGTTTGTTATAGTTTGCACCTTTAAGTCATTTTGGGCTAGGAACGAGGTTGCAATATTCTTGTTTTAAACTAAACTGCCAATTACAAGTGTATTGAGATTCAAATCTCGTTCGGGTGTACTGTTGTTGGTTTGAACAAAATGGTTTTCCACTCTCCCTCTACGTTAATTCAGGCACACGTCCTCTAAATATAACACACCTTAAAACATTAAAATATTATACGATATATTAAATGTCGATGAAAAACAACGCACTAAATCTCAATTAATTACTATTTTCTCAAATCGATGATTATTTAAACGGCCAGTATAGTATAAAAAAAATTAACTTTACAAGTACGTTTATTTCGTATAAATAATTATGTTCATTTTTAAACTACAAAACGGCAACTCTACTGGAAATAAAAATAATAGTTCTAACAGGGAAACCAATGGCTTGGAAAGAGATGGTAAGTGTCTATAAGAGCCTGCACTGTACTTTGAGAGTGAAATTACCTTTAGGTAACTACATCTTTTGCCACAATGGCATTGTTTAAATCTCTAATTTTGTTCGGTAAATAAATAACTTTTGAGTGTTTAAACTTAAAATAATCCCTGAAGGTGATTAATAAGAAATTGTACTTTAAATGTAGGTTTCAACATTTTCACAGAGAGGTGACGTGTCCACTAATTTTTATCTATAAGCTCCACCTAGATTAATGCTAGATTATAATGTTGTGATAAAGGTATTTAACTCCAAAGCTTACCTATTAAGATGTTTGTTCGGTCTTAAACAGTTACTCAATACTCTTGAGTCTGTCATTCGACGAACTTTTCAGGTTAAACGTCTGATATGGGAATTTTATAATCAAGATTGCTTTCACTAGCAGACAGGAGTAAATTTCAGTCCTGAACATAATAACTCAAACTATCCCACAGAGTGTTTGGGTGGTAGTTTGGTATAATCTACCATTATTAATTAGTGTTTGGTGTTTCTGTAGATCAAAAAGGTAAACATTAAAATATCAATTATCACAGCTACTAGTTGTTATCAATAAGGCCATTGCCCTACCATAATGATAGTTTTTCATGGGCTTTGTATAGGTAGTTATAAGTAAAATTATTCCTAGTTCGAAATCAGTTAAGTG
This sequence comes from Timema cristinae, assembly GCA_039000515.1. Taxonomy (NCBI): domain Eukaryota; kingdom Metazoa; phylum Arthropoda; class Insecta; order Phasmatodea; family Timematidae; genus Timema; species Timema cristinae. The sequence continues at coordinate 47,251,536 of JBCFYV010011164.1, forward strand.
TAGCATACATGGGTAAGTGTTATTTCCTTATACGGATTTAAGTGTAAATATACAAAACATTATCACAAACATTGTGTAGTTGATTTTTGTATGAAAATAATATACAAACATTAAAAACATTATGTAACATTAAAAAAATCTAAGATTCTATTATTTTGTCTAAATTAACGTAAACGATTATATGATTTTGTATAATTAGCGTGCACAAGTGTAATTCAATAAAGTCATTTTAAAATTTACATTAATGTTTTCTTTTTGCTCAAACGTGGCGAGTTCGCGATTCATGCCCCGCGGAGATCACTAAATTTGTGGAGTTCTTTACCCGTGCCTACACGCTGGTCGCTAAATTAGTCGTGCAACGCGGAACTACACCACCCTCGAGGGGAGGGTATCATTTGGAGTTCTGATATTGTCTCTCTCCACGTAGGTATACTTTATAAAAAAAATAACAGGTCTATAATCAGGTTGTATTTATTCAACTGAAACGGCACATGTTCACACAGTTTAATTAAACACGGTCGGAACGACAAGTTATTAATGGGCAACAGCTTTGAAGTTTAAGTTTGATGTTAACGTACACGGACTTTACCTTTTGTGGGATTTCATGTCAATTGAAGCCGTGAGGGCACTTTTCTTTGTTATAGTCAAACAAAAAAGTATCTAGAACCTTCCAGTTTCAAGAAATTATACCATGTTTTATCAGATTTTGAAACGAACGTTAGGAAAAACAACCGCTCTATAGAACAGTAAGAACTGGTAGGCCTATTGGTTTATTGTGCACATATTTCTCGGAAGAGAGTTTGACAAAAGCTAATATTTTATGACGGTGGGTGTCACAGATACTTGTCAACGATATAAAAAATAAAAATAAATATTGATTCCCGACACTTTTGACTCTCCACTTGTATATTTATTGTCAAGTGATGTTATACGCATATGCACTAACTACGCTAATGAGTGAGGATGTGAGGAAAGTTGCATTTTATAGGTAATGTACCCGTGTTTACGTGGAGAAGAAGTGAAAAACAATTTTGGAAAAACCCGATTTAGTACACCCGACTGGAATTTGAGCCTAGATCTTCCTGTCTTCGGCAGTCTAGTCTGACATGAGAGTGACGCCTTAGACCATGCTGCCACTGAAGAAGGTCTCACAACAAATGTGTACGAAGAAGGGAATCTAGATACTGAGAGAAATAACACTATTTTTAAATATACCTATGAAAGTCTCGTGAAACCAGTTATAAAATGGTGCTTCTATTACTACCTTCAGACGATGGCGCTCCTTTTAAATCAACCAACTATAAGATATCCTAATAATTAAAATATTATTCTTATCTTTGGATTGACGTTTTTTCCTTATTGAAAATGTTATTGATTAAAACCCTGGATTAGCTCACATTTGAAAAAAAAAATTCACCTGGACCTATATTTTAAGTATAAAAAAGAGGACATGTCCTGGGAAAATAGGACGTGTGGTAATGGTAGCCCTACTGCCAACACACATTTTGTGCGACTTGTATAACTCAAACGTTACAATAACTCATAGATCATATTTTGATAATTTATCACGCAATAATAAAATCACCTAATTTTTAATTTGATCTATAGAACATTTTAATTTTATTACAATTTATAATTAATAGAAATTAATTTGTGGAGGGGGGGTTATGACCTCCAAACCTCCTTTCATTTTGGCTACATATTAAGTTCAGAATTATTAGCTACTCCAGTGCCAGTATTTGAGAATTCCTGGCCTATTGAATAATTTAGGGCCCTGTTTACTTTTCTATTGTAAGAAACCCGAGCCTTTATATAATACATCAGTTAGTGAATAGATAAGAAAAGATACTGGTTGGGGGAGAGTTAGTGATATTGAGGTCATTTGACTATCAAAATCATTCTGCACTATTTTAACAAGCGTATAAACATGAGCTATAAATAGCGATCTAATGGTTTCTTATCATAACAGGCTACGAGCTATAATGATTCAAATTGGCTATTCTATGCTTTTTCGTACACTTGCACCGGGAACTGTCCGAGTTCATTCCTTAGCTAACGTGCGCTCATCACTCCAAAAGAGAGAGAAAGGGTTCCCGTTCTCAGCTTGTTATCTTGGAACTCACTATGTAGATTGACCAATTACAGTGAGGGTCATGTGGTCACGAGACTCGTAAGAGGTGATAACAGTAGTTCTTAGAGAGGATACCACAGAGGTCTCAAAGCCCTACGTGAATAAATGGTCTGTGATCCTTGGCAATCATCAGAAGGCTTCTAGCACCACCTAAGTGTTGTGACAGCATTGACAATGTATGTATATATTATATTAAGAAAAAATAATAGTTTAGCCTGATTTTATTAAGAAAAACCATTTTAAATGCCTTGTTCCCTACCACACACAATCTTACCATATCACGGCTTCCTGATAGAAAAACAAGTCATTCGATGGATATTCGAAAACCAATCAGGTTATAGGTTATTTTCATCCAATCCCATTTAATAGCACTTATCCCCCGCACCCCAAACCACCCTCAAGCCTTTTTCACTATTTGAAAACCCGTCATATTAATGTACGGTAAAAAACATGGGGTTACCTGTAGTGTCAGTACCTACATGATTAAATTTACTCTCGTGCTTCTAATCTGAGAATGTGAATACTAATCAACCTTAATAAAGAAGTTAAGGCTATTGCCTATTATTAAATTTAACCAAAAATTACTCTTAGAATATTAGAGCATGCTTATGTCATGTAAGTATCACGAAAAGATAGCTACATTCAGTGCTTTAGCACCGACTGGTGCTATTAAATACTCAGCTTAAAGTCAACTTACACTGCTCTCCAGCTTCAGACTTACAAAGGGCGTAGTGGACACATCACAAGTTGAAACTCGTAAACACTAAGTTGAGAGCATTAAAATCATAGTTTAATGTTTAATGCCGCTATATGTTTTTTTTTTCTTTACTTAAAAAGCCAAAATTTTATTCGAAAATATTGTTTTACACGAACACTCCCACCACCAGAAAATACCCCAACTACGTACTGAAACGAACCATATTCAAACCAATGGAAAACTTCCTTCTGATTGGTTGAAATATTATCCTTTTAACTATAAAACATGGCTATATCCAATAGTGGCTTAAGTAACTGCTCCATCGTACGTGTCCAGTCAAATATTAGTACAAACCTAGTTTGTACGATAGCATTGAGTTTATATCTCTGTGGTCAACCTTTTAAGATTAATTTTTGATCATGAACTAATTCTAGACTTCCAAACAAACGTTATTTCTGTGTTTTATATATTTTTCTTTGATTAAATACGTATATTCTAGAATGTCTTCATCTCGGATATTTCACACGCTTAATTTCCTGTGTCCTCAAAATACCTAGGGTGTCCCACTTGCTACCGAACACGGAATTTCTTTAAATTTTTTAAGACTAATGCAGATATTGAAACTGAATTTGAACAGGAGTTTGTTTGTTGTTTAAAAAATGAAAGGAATGTGTCTTTGGCGTGGCACCTAATTGTTTCGACACGGACTGGTGGTCCAACACCCAGCCGGAATGACTCTCCACCCTGTTTCCGGCCTGACGCGCATCTCTACTTGTCTGTTGTTCGTTGAGTGTTAGTGACCATGTGAGCTCCCATAGAATAGTTGAAAAATGTATACTCTGGAGGAGCGAGTGTTTATTGTTCGTATTTATTGGAAAACAGAATCGACACAATCATGTCAACAGCAATTCCTGGAGAAGTTTGAAGGCAGACATCCACCGAGCAAGACCATCATTTGGCCCTTGACAAAGAAACTGGAAATCAAGGGGATTTTATTGGGCGAACATACAGGAGGTCGTCCGCAAATGTTGGGGTAAACGTTCCAGAATGGAAGAACCGACTACTGGCGTCTCCCAAGAAATCATTGCACGACTTTTACAGGAATCAGAGTTGCCCAGAAGCACTTGTCAACTAGCTGCGAAAAAAGTGACTCATCATGCGTTCCGTATCTCCGTGGTCGACGAATTAAAAGATACTGAAAAATGGAAAATAGTGCCATACTGTCGATGGTTTCAGACATTTCTTCAGGAAAATCCGGGCATTCTGGACTACAATGGTTTCTATGACGAGGCGTGGTTTCACCTGTAGTGATACGTTAATTCTTAAAATACCCGTATTTGGGTAAGTGAAAATCCCAATGCACACGCGATACATGAAGAACACCTTCATTCAAGAATATTGGTGTTTAGTTTGGTGTGTCCCGGTGGCACATAATTGGTCCCATCTTCTTCGAGAAAGCCTCCACAAAAGCTGCATGTATGGAAATCTTCAATACCTTTGTAAATCAATTAGAGGGCAAGGAACTCTTCACTGTATATTTCCAGTAGGATGGCACGACATCCCACACATCACACGCCAGCATATCCGAAATTCAGGCATTTTTCAGTTACCGCGTCATTTAAGGGACTTTGGCCACAGTGCTCACCTGATCTGATACCATCTTATTATCTTTATGGGGATATCTGAAAACAAACCATGAACCATAGACACCTTGAAAGCAAAAATCACCGAGGAAATACAGGCAGTGACAGCGTACGTACTGGCAGGGACTTTCCAAAATATGTTGCACAGGTTCAATCCTGTCTGGACGTAAATGGTGGCAACTTCCATCAAATATCATGATGTCATCACAGTTCTCACAAAATGAGGTAAATCCACTTCAAATTTCGTTGCAATATCCTCATTATTGTTATGACTATCAAAGAAAGGCCGGGTTCGGTAGCGAATGGAATGTTCATAGTTCGGACGTCAGTAGGATCCATTGCATACACATATATGTAAGAAATAATTTTACTACAGCATTTGTTTGTGTGTGAGAGAAGAACACACTGAATTCTAACTAAGATTAAGGATCAATTACAATTAGCTTCTAGAATAGTCTAATTTTTAAAATGTGTAAGGGGAGAACCACTTCAAATTATTGCCTCTGGAGGAAAAGGATTTTTAAACAAATTCAAATTAAGGACCATTCCAAAATGTCTCTATAGGTATCACACTTTCAATATTTTGTTGGTGGAGGGTAACTACAAATAAATGTAGTGTCCAGAAAATAAGGTCCAGTCAGTTATTTAAAAATACCAAAGAAAAGCATGACTTACTAGTGACTAAAGATATAGACATACACACATACATTATTTTTACGCATTGCCACCATTGAATTCCATGCATTTTGTATATCGTGACACCAGCACTCACTTCTTTACACTCGTGTCAAAGAAGTCCACCACTAGTAAGTTGAGCCACTTAGTCATTCCTGTCTTCAGTTTTCAATATTCGCAAAGCATTGAAAGGGAGCCACAACTGGAACCAGCGAAAGATCGGAGCTTTAGGGTGGGTGGTCAAAAACCTCCCAGACTAGCACTTTCTTGATATATTAGTTTATTCGATGGTGATCTTTTACAGAGTAATTGGTAATTACTTTATTTATCATGCATGGCATTGCCATACACCAACCTTTCCGTGTTCCTCCGAGGGAAATCCTTCCCAGCCCTTGAATTTGCTCAACAGTTATAAATGCAGTGTGAAGCAGCACTTTGTCGTGTTGTGAATAAATACCCTCTAGTCACGGCCGTCTTTAGTTAGAGGCCGGAAAACTGAAGTTTGGCAACACTGTGTTGAGGACGGCCAACAACACAGCCACGTACAGTATTGCTGATTTAGTTCAGTTTGTTTTACTATGCGCGATTTTTTTTTCCATGTAATTTACTTGATTTGAAATTTTGTGTGGTTCATTCTTCTAATGTTTTGGGTTATATAATAAAACAAACAGTAGATGGATATTTTGTGGATGTGATTAGTGATATTCAACAGCTGACGTGATTTCAGAGTCCTCCGTTTTTTACATTTGTGGTTATGCTCATTACAAAGGGTCTTTTTGTTTGGAATGCAGTTAATCCATTAATTTTTTTAATTGGGAATAATATAGATATAACTATTTCAATGATCTTACCAGAGGAGGACTAATAGTCTTTCAATAATCGTTTTGAGGATTGAATTATTATTATTAGCACCGCGTCTTACTACCCATTCGGGTTATACGCACTTGAGGATTGAAGTTCAAGAACATTCTATAATGAAATTTTAATAACAGAAATGTTCGAAAATATGTTTCTTCAGCACAAACATAAGAAGCAACTTTGCCTGTGCACTCACTTCTGTGGTCGCATGGTCTAAGGTGCTACTCTTGCAGTAGACTAGACTCCCGATGACGGCGAGATAGAGGTTTGAATCTCGGTCGGTTGTACTGAAATGCGGATACACTCCCCATGAGTATAACCTTCCTCAACCCTAAAATCTTTTATGTAATTAGTACTTAAGCGTATATTGAGACCGGGTCCTAAGAAAGTGCTAAATAAAATAAACAACTTATTTTGCGGTAATTCCTTGCGTGATTTTTTGTTTGTTTCGTCAACGCTTGGAAGTATATTTCCTATTTACTAATCAAGTATATGAATTATAAATCTCACAGTGAAAATTATTATTCATTAAAGAAGAAAAAGTTAAACTCCTTACAAAGTAATGTTTCAAAATTCTATATTCCAAGCTGGTAAGTGTTGAAAGCAATTATTAAATAACTTTGTCGATTTTATTGATTTTATTGGAAATGAGCATTGAACCCGAGACCCTGTGGTAGTGCAACAATTAATGCTCTTTATAGGCTACGAGCCATTGCCATGTTAATATATATTTTTTTTTTTAGCACCGCGTCTTACTACCCGTTCGGATTATACGAAGATATATTAATCTAATCATGTTTGTGAACGGTACATAATCCTTACTTAGCAAATCTATTTCAAAATTGTTATGTATGTACATTTTTGTTGTTGTATTTTTCAACATATAAAGTCATTCAAACTGACTCATCCGTTTTTAAATGAAGAAAACAGTAAATATTCACATAATTCCCCATAAGAACCAGCAGATTGATAGGCCTCATGACGTCACTAGAAGCGGAGAAGATCAGAGTTAAAGATTTAGGGCCCCTAGGCACCATCATACAGACTGCAGGAGTGTCGATAAATCCATCGTCAAATAAATGCTAATTTCAGTTAGTAGCAAGATTAATACTAAAGTAATGTGTTCTTATTGGTATTGATTGTATCCTTGTTTTTAATGTTAGATGATGATGGTACGCTCTGTCTGCTGTTGTTGCTAACAGCGCTTACATACCCCAGCATACACAGCGCGAATTCTAGGAGTCGCACCCTTTCCAGCACCAAGTCACCAAATTCTGCTCACATCATTGTTCAAAGAACTCGCCAATAGAGGTCACCACTTGACTGTCATCACTCCCTTGCCGCTGAAAGAAGGAAAACCACCCAACTATGTGGAAATAAATACAAGAGTCACCTTTCCGCCTGGGATTGGTGAGATTTTATGATCACGTGTATAACTGAGTCCATCTAGTTCTTCGCACGTGTAAAACGCATCAAACTATATCAAATCAGGCCGTTCAACTTTCGGCTGCCATCATTTTGATAGTTCCTCTGTTTACAATTCTGAGCTAACTTTGGCAGTCACAAATCCAATTGCGGCTTATAGTGAATTTAAAAACAAAATCTTATAAGAAAATATTACCTATCCACAAACTGAGTGCACAAATGAACACAATCCATTGACAACATAAGCTTTACATAAGCATAATCATTTTGTATTATGATCGGTCTTAGGCAAATATTGTGAAAAAATTGATTGTTTTTATTTGTGCACTCAGTTTGGGGCTAAGTAGAGATGAAAATCTTCCGGTAAATTTTTAATAGGAAAATTTTCCGCACTGGCGGCTTGCGGTGGAGGGATTCAAATTGTAGAAGTGGCACCTAGAGCCCATTATACTTCAAAATATAGTGCGTTAAGAGACGAGTGGTTATAAAAAGGGGAAGGGGTTGGGTGAGTGTTGATAGGAAGCAAGGGGGATAGGAATGGATAGCCAACCTAACATATTTTAATTAACTTATTGACGATAAAAAATAAAGTATATTTATGAACACAATGGGTCGACAAAGGCTGCATTCATTTGTTTCTTTACTTCTTTTTCTTAGCACCGCGTCTTACTATCCCTTCGGGTTGTACGCCTGTGTACTAATTACGCTAATTTTTAGGGATGAGTAAAGTTGAATTTAGAAGAAATGTACCTGTGAAAGTGAAACACTATTAGAAAAAATCCCTCAGTGCAACCAACTGGTATCGAACCCAAATTCTTGTTATCGACAGTCTAGTTTATTGTGAGAATGGCGCGTTAGACCATGCGGTCATTGAAGTCGTTTGATGATGTTTCTGATGTTAACGCCCTTAGGAGAAACTAATCTTAAGTATAAACGATGGCATTTGGAATATATATATATCTATTATATTATAGTTGCATTTAAAAAGTTGAAATTATTTTGCAGAAATAATAGTTGAAAATTTTTTGTTTTGGAAAATTTCAGGATAAAATTTAGGGAAAATTTTCCGTATCACATCTTTAGGGTTAAGAAAGATATTGTTATTATAATTTATTGATTGCCATAATTGGTTTTGGATAGTCATATTTGGATCAAGCTTTTCAGAAGCTCACGAAGAAACAGAATCAACACCCATATAGTTTTACTGTCAACAACTAGAAGAATATTTGATACCATGAGTGTTCGTGCCGCAGAATGAAATATAGAAATTGCGACACTTTTAAGTGGTACTACACAACTCAAAAATTTTGTTTAACTATATTAATACGTAATATTATATAAGACTTGGATGATAAATATTTAATTTAAGGAATGTTTGCTTTACAAAAGGTATGAATTATTGAAATATATAATTTGGAATACATTAGAGAAAGAATGACATGTAAACAAAATAGACACAGTAAAGTGATATGGAAAAAATTAAAATTGATAAGATTTGAAACAATGATTTAAAACAAATATTAATTAAATGAAAAGTCTGATAAACTACATCTGAAAAATAGACATAAAATAATTATAACATTGGAAAGTTAAATTTTTATAAAAAGCAATTTCATTAGATCTTACATGATAAACATCTGTGAGCCTATAGAATTTGCCATTTAACAACTATTGGTATCCCTTTTGATAAAATAATATAGCTTAACTTTACATTGAATAAATAAACCTAGGAATTTATCAAATATGTACAATTTAAATTGAATCAAGTAATCAATTAGTACCTATTGCGTTTTAACCTAATTTAAAAGTTTGCACAAACCCACTAAGCTAAGCATGACCGATATTGGCCTAATTTAACATAAAAGTTGCGTTGCAAATGGTTTTGTGGGAGGCTTTGTTTATCTCCTGTCTGGATGCTTTCTATAGATAAATTTATCGACTATTTAAACTTTTTAATTTGATTTCTTGAACCCTACAATTAAAATATCAGAATTGTTTATATTTAAAACAAAGTATTTTTTAAATCTTTATGATCAAAAATAATATTTGACAGTACTTTTTAAGTAGAATGAACTTACTGTGCTTACAACTTATTGAATTTTTTATTTTTAAATTACCATTACTAGATGTAACTAACAGCTGCTCCCCTTTTTTTAGCTGATTCAAACAATATGTTCAATGGTAAAGAGATCTCACGATATATGATTTTTCTAATGATGTGGAACATAGGACCAAAGTTACTGGAAAGTACGTTTGAAAATCCAGATGTACAAAATTTGCTACATTCAAAAACTGAGAAATTTGACCTTTTGTTAACGGAGACATTTTTCAACGAAGCTATTCTTGGGTTAGCTCACAAATTCAACGTTCCAATCATTTCGGTGTGCGCGTTTGCTGGTTTAGAAACTATTGGTGACGCTGTGGGCAATCCTTACCCATATTCTTATGTCCCTAATGCGTTAACTAAACTCAATACTCATATGTCCTTCCTTGAACGCTTTCAAAACACCCTCTTGAATACATACGTCAAATTGGGCCATTATTTGTATTACTTGCCCAAACAAAACGAACTATTGGAGAAATACTTCAAGGACACGACGGAAAACTTGCCTTATGTGGATGATCTGGTGAAGAGAACCTCTTTGGTGTTCCTCAACAATCACTTCAGCTACAGCTTCCCTCGTCCCTACGTGCCCAACATTGTGGAGGTTGGGGGGTTGCACGTAAAGCCAGCTAAGAAACTTCCTCAGGTAAATAGATCGTAGCCAACATTCATACTGATTAAAGTAAATTTAATTGTTTTTCACTAACGTTATTTAGTTAGCTACAATAGCCTACGCACTTACGCTAATTATTATTGGTAGGGTGATTCTGAGATAAAATGGAGGACCTACAGTATAACGTGGGATATAGACCACGGTGTAGGCCTGGCATTCCACACATTCACAAATTGTGATTAGTACGCGTCGTCTTATCAGAGTCGAAGGAAGTATTTGACAATCATATAAATCTTTGCCGGGACCAAGTATTGAACCCCTAACCCTCAGCACAGAAGTTCAACAACTTACCCTTAGACTGCCAGTTCACCCGATACAAATTAAATCAAATAATATAATGATAGGGGTGTTGAACCTACAAAAGTGACGCCATTATTTCTGAAAGCTTAATATTTCCCAGGAAAACATTTTCCTGGAAGCTTCTCTTCCCGAGGTGTTTATATTTTTTAGAAAAATGTTTTGAAATAGCTCACGCGTAGCCATCTTTTCATTTTGTATATATTTTCATAGCAACGGATCCTTTCTCTGCTATTCGTTCTTTTATTTCCATACACATGCACATATTTACTAAATTGTGATTAGTAGTCCGTACAAAATAGTCCTTAGAAACTTAAAGTTTATAACTTCTACTTACAAACCTACGGATAAGGACACTGTGGCCAGAGCAATTCAATGATGTGGCATCAATTACTTACGGACCACGGGCCTACGGATACGGAGTGTGTGTGTGTGGTGTCAGGGCCTATACAATAATACGTGAAATGTGTTTGTTTCGTGGTCGTTGCTTTGTTATGATGACGTCCTTCGATCTAGCTCTGTGGTTAGATTGATGTATTGTGACTCATGTGCTGTTGGGTTCCACACGTTTCTGCATACTGGGCTGCGCGGATCCTCTTTAATCCCTTTGTACTTTATTACCTTGGGTGTTTCGTGGAGAAGTTGGTGGGGTATTGGTGAGGGAGATACTGAGTGTTGTGAAGTCTGCGGTGGTTGGGTGGTGCAGAAGAGATAAAAGAATGAGTGGCTCGGAAAGAAGGAGGGGGTAATGGTGTCAGTAACCCTCAATGTTTCTTAGGTGCTTGAGGGGAATGAGTAAGAATGTCAGCGACCAGAATGTTTCATAATATGTACTTTGATAAGAGTAATGTTTTTAATAAAATGGTAATTCGCTTTGACTTCTCTGACGCTTGTGTGAACTCACTGATGAAGATTACCATTTATTATCTTCTCTTAAATATTATGTTTGGCTGAACCATATATATATAGTCTTTATGTTGCCTAGCATTGCAATTAAATTTCTCTGTGTTAGTCCTAATATTATGGTTTCTTACATATAATATGATTAGTTAAAATTATTATCCTTTAAATTTACGTAAGCAAAAAAAAAACCATTATATTTGCATGTTTATGAAATAAGACAAATTTGTTTTTTGTCCCTGATAGTTTTTGATTAGTTTATTACATTACCCTCTGTTTAGGAGTAGTTGTATTAGGGGCGCTAGACCACGCTGGTCGCGGTAGCTGAGAGGGTGAGTTCCTTCTGACCTTGGTTTTGGGGGCGCTCATATAAGGTCGCGTAACAGGCTTACAGTTCGACAACAAATTACTGATATCCATGAACACTTTTATTTTTCGACCATACCATGTTTTCTTTAGGGATTTAGGTAGGTTATGATTGTTGAGGCATCTCCTGTTACTGAGGAGCATGTTTTTCAGGTGTATTTATGACAGAAGGGGATGATGCGATAGGATAAGTAGATGGTATGAAATCCTTATCAATTAACTCAAAGTATGAGTTCCAAATAAGGATGCAGTTATTGTCGTAGAAGCTTACTGTTTTAATGGTATTTCATTTCACAAGAGCATAGGTGCCCGCAGAAATTTTTCCAGGGAGGATCAAAATATATGACTTCACGGTGGCCCCTTTACACCTTTCCACAGAAATATATATATATATACAGCAATCGTTAATCTGATGATTGTTAAATGTTGAAATAAATAAATTAGAAGGCAAACTAGAATATTAAAAAATGTTAATAATATTTTATTGTCAAAGAAAATATAATTCCAGAGTGGGGGACAAATCCCCCCCCCCCTTCCCCCCAGTTTTTCCCGTTACTGTAGGTGACCATAGCATGAGAGTCCTTGACTAGATAACACCTTATAGCTGTATGTTTTTACTACCACTGCTGGCTCCCAAATCTTACCTTGCTGTAACCATATTCTATCACCCTTACCAAAATAGGGACGTTAAACCACACTCCTATCATATATATGTTTTGGTTTCCCTTGGCCTAGAACGAGTTTCCTTTTAAATTATTATTGGTCCATAGGTGGTCTTAGAATCTATCCTTTATTGGTAGCTTTGTGCGTACTCTTCGTTCATCATTTAGGCTAACTATAAATTCAGATCTTCGATGGGTGTGTTTCTGTATTCCATCGATGAGATGTATATTTCATCTCCCTATAGTGTCTTTCTGAGCATTGATTTCACTATTACTACGTTTTTTTCTGTCAACCCATTTGATTGGGGATAACGTAGACTAGAAGTTATTGCTTCAAAACTTCATTCTTTTGAAACTAATTTAAACTTAAAACTTGAAAAAGGTATATTATCATACATTACAGTTTCTGGAACGCTATATTTTGTAAACACGGATTTCAGTGTTTCAATCACCTCGTGGGTTGTTTTAGTCTTGAGCAGTTCTAATTAAATCCGTTTAGAAAATAGTCAATTACAACTAAGTATTCATTAGCTCCAAAACTAAGAATATCATTTGATACTTTCTGCAATGGCCTAGTATAGAATGATAAAGAGTAGCTCCTTAGTATTTGAGTTTCTATATTTTTCACATATGGTGCATTTAGACAAATTATATTCTATGTCCTTGGACATTCCTGGCCATACATAATTTATTTAGCACGGGCCTTGCATTTAGACATGCACAGATGTGACGCATGAATGAGGTCAAGCATCTGATTCCGAAAAGATTCAGGTACCACCAACTTGCCAACAAATACTACTAGATCATATTCAAAAAGAATGTTATGGAACGTGCTCCAAAAAGGTTTAACTTGGCCAGGAACATTACTTTTCGCCTTAGGCCACCCATCTCGATGAAACCCTATTATTGACCGAAGATATTTATCAATATTAGGCCATTCTACGAAATTTTCTCTTTTTCTTGTGAAGTAGAAAAATATTTTGACATGGAGTAAGCAACATATAGAAGTTTCGGGTCATCTTCAACTTTATCTAGCAGATACAAATTTACAAAAATAGTATTAGCCAAAAACATATGATTATCAGGCAATTATTTACTTTAAGTGCTATGTGTATATTTAAGAAGTTTGAGGAGCATTCGTTGAAGGTATTTAATACTTTGCTGATATCCTTTTTAAAGATAGAATTAAGGGGTTTGTGTTCAATCTAAATTTAAATTATTCTGCCATATGTGTAGTCGTGGAGATAAGTCGTTCTTTTTCAATTTGAACATTCCAATGCTCTGTTTCTCTAAAGGCTCGTGATGCAAATCCTCCTTGGTGACCGTTTGGAATAATACATGCATCTAAACTATCTTTAGATGTGTCAACTTGAACAGTATGGTGTATTTTGCAATCAAATATAGCAAGTATAGAAGATTTAGTGGCTAAATACTTGTTTGCTGATTGCTTGGGCATGTTCTGGAAGCCAGGACCATTCTGTATTCTTCCTCGTAAGCCAAAATAATGGTGCCAAAATTTGAGACAGACTGGGTATTAATTGTGAAAGATATTTGGCCATGCAAATGCACCAAGTATCTCTGCTTTACTTCACGGGGTTGGCATCTCAACAACTTGCTTACTTAAGTTGCTGTCAGGACGATCCCCCTGTTTTGATATGTCTTGTACAAAATATCGTATCTATGGGACTCTGAATTGAATCTTGTTGAAAATGAAACCAATTCTATTTGTCCTTGCTCTTTGAAGAACCTTGATATAGCGTCGTGACCAGCTATAGTTGAACCAGCGACAGTGATGTTGTCAAAATATATCTCACATACTTCAATGTCTACAAAAATGTGTGAACTCTTCTTTTGGAATACCTCTGGAGCTGAACAAATACCAACTTGCATTCTTTGAAAATGATACCATCCAAACGGGGAATTAAAGCAAATTAGGTCGGAGCTTGGTTAATTTGTCTTCACCTGCCAGAAGTCTTACTTCATGCCAATAACTGAAAAAACAAATTTCCCTGATAGATTGGCAGTTAAGTCACCAGGTGTGGGACTCATTTAATGTTCTCTCTTAATGGCTTTAATAAGATTCCTGAGATCCATGCATATGTGTAGATTCCCATTTGGTTTTTAAACTAGTATTAAAATACTAGCCCAATGAGTGGGTGTGTTGATTTTCTAGAAATTATTTCTAATTTTTCCAGGATATCCCAAGTTGACTTTAGCTTCCTAAAATACTACCAGGGATTCACCCACAGTGGATCTTAAAAATCACACCGAGTATATTTATACAACGTCACATAATATTTCTTGGACTACCAATTTAACAGCTAGTAAGGAGAGAGGTTTAGATGCGAACGCTGAAAAGACTTAATTATGTGATCACACAGAAAACACAGGTTTGGGACGATAATTTAGAGATTACTTCGAGAAACATATCATTTGACAGCGTTAACAAGTTTAAATTTTTAGGAACCATTTAAAAATAATCGTTTGATTAATGAATTAATACAGTATTAAACCACTAAACATTTCTGAAGTTGAATATTTTGAATATCTGAAGTTAAAAATGTATAATTAAAGTTTAATTTTGTATTGATGAGGAAAACTTGTTATCCAAAATTTATTTCAGATATAGGGTAGAAAAATATTAGTGAGCTGATAATGTTTTTGAGTTACATATATATATATAAATATATATATATTTTTAAGTGTGTTTTCCATTATTTCTATAATACATCACGTGTTCTCATAAATATTTTATATCATTTATAAATGCTAATAAAGCAAATGAAAAAACTAATTGTTAAACAGCAAGGTGCTAAAATTTCAATCTTTTCCTCTTAGATGGTGAAAAAATATATTAGAAATTAATGCATTGAAACAACACCACAAATTTAAAATTTTCTCGTATTCCAGGACCTACAGAAGTTTATGGACGATGCCAAAGAAGGAGTCGTTTATTTCAGTTTAGGATCCAACTTGAAAAGCTCTGCCTTGCCAGAATACAGGAAAGAAGCTTTTCTTAAAGCGTTCTCTAAGCTGAAACAAAAGGTACTTTGGAAGTTTGAAGCAGACAATCTTCCAGGACTACCAGCTAATGTCAAAATACAGAAGTGGCTGCCACAGTCAGATATTCTTGGTAAGTTTTCATATATATTATTTTGAAAGAATATTAAATTATCTGTTTTAGTTTATTTACTAGTGTTTATCAAACTTTTTCCAACTTATATAAGGGTTCGATTCATATGCGGACCACCCACATTAATATACTACCTAGAACCCTACATGTACCATTTCCGAATTAGACATTATATAAATATACATACTGTATTTATCAATCAATAAAATACAACAATTTACCCTACTTTGTCTTTCATGCACATTTTACATGTAATGCTACTATTGACTTAGTGGACTTGGCTTGCCAATTTTATACTCATTAGATCTTTCTTACGCACACACACACACACCACACACACCCCACACACACACACACACACACACACAATATATATATATATACATATATATATATATATATATATATATATATATATATATATATATATGGCACATAACCGTGCATCACATCTATAAGATATAGCTTATTGTCACTAGTCTAATATGAGCTAGAGTATTGGTTCTCAAAGGTTGTGCCGTGGCAATCTTGTGTACACGGAAATTAACAACAAAAAAGGGCATGGGCAAAACAATCCGTGTTAAAATAAAATGTTTGGTTTTGAACGTGTTTATTTAAAGTTCACACAAACAAAAGTAGCTCGTTAAAATGAGCGTATTCTTTTCAAGCACAGAACTTAAAATGCCACACTATATCCTTTAACTCTGTGGTTCTCACTCAACCTCTTTTTGTTGATAGAACACTTTTCTTTGTCGTGAGTCCTCGGCCGCACATTGAACGTGGAAGTCGACGACACTACAAGAGAATCGAACATACTCATGTTATAGAGTCTTCTCTCACTTGAACAGGAAATGCGCGTGTGTTCTCAATTCGAACACTAATTGAACTTGCTAAACAAAATTATAAAGTCGAGAATTTCACGGAATACACAGTGATTTTCTCGGTACACAAGAGTGTCACGACACAACCTTTGAGAACCACTGCTCTAGCTCATATTAGACTAGTGACAATAAGCTATATCTTATAGCTGTGATCCACGGCTATGTGCCACGTGTGCAAAATATATAAATATAGAATGGGGTTCGAAACAGTTTGATGATTAGTAACTTAAAATATAACAATTTAATTGAAAGGTATAAATATAAACTAGCTAGATACAAGCAAACTACAGTCAACTCTGCCTATAATTAACCTCTACGGACTCAGATATTGGTTAACCTTGTCCGAAATTCACTAAAATAGATTTATTTTCTTAATCTGAAGGTAATGTTTTAGCGACAAACAAAATAATAGTTCAAATACAATCTCTCTTTATAGAAATTTAATCTGTTATATGCTGTCGTTTATTGTATATTGTTTTAGTTAATATTTTTCCATATCCTTCTTTAGAGTCAGTCCTTTTTCACACTGGATTCCATACATTAAAAAAAACTGATAGAAAAGTATAGTTTTTTGAAATCCATAATATGGATATATATATTATACTATTGAAGAAGGGGAGCAGTGAAAACCATTAGTCTACTAAATGTCCACAGACCATCATTTACTGTCCTTTAACTCCTGTCATATTAATATAACTCAAAAGAATGTCTTCCTTTACTTGTCTCAGACAAAGGTATTAAAGCTTAAGACAGGTCAATACTTACAGTGAATGTTTAAGCTCAAGCCTCCCCCCTGCATTTCTTATCCAAATTCCATACATTCAGTCATGCTTTGTGCTACCTAAACAAGAACTCAAGTAGAGAATCGGTGTCTTCAAGGATTAAACAACCAAAACGTTATACAGGTGTGTTTCTAAAGAATTCCTTTTTTTGAAGATAATGTCCCTCAGGTGAGCTTCACCGGACGTCAGACAAACCTCAACAAGTTGTCCATCACTTTCCTTAGATCGTTTAACTGTTTCCGCCTCACCTTGTATATATATATTTTGTGTGTGTGTGTGTATATGAAAGATTTAATGAGTAAAAAAGCGCCAAATATATTGACCAGTTTTTTTCAACCTGTATTAAAAGGGAGCTAACTTTGTTTCAGGACACCCTAATATTCGTCTGTTTATAACTCATGGAGGTCTTCTCAGCACCCAGGAAGCGGTCTATCACGGTGTTCCTCTCGTTGGAATACCATTATTTGCAGACCAGAAAAACAATGTCTTGAAGTCTGAAGAGAATGGACTTGCTAAACTGATGGACTTTCAAAACATCACGGAATCTTCTTTAGATTGGGTCCTTAATGAAGTACTCAACAAACCCACGTGAGTATAGAATAAAGTTTTCTGGACAAATAAAGGAAAAAATATAATTATGTATTTCTAACTATCGAATAGTTTACTTAAATTAAAATACACATGGGGGCATTTTAAATTAACCCTATAGTATTTCCCAATCATATGAAGCCGTTAAATACCCTCGTGTTTACGTGTTGAATGTAGCCTACACCCCGTTTATTCAGAAAGGTAGAAGATTTTCCTTGATGAATTATATTATAATCATATCTTATAAGGTATGGCATAGTGGAACCATGGAGGGTAATCTTTCTACCTTTCAAGGTAAGCGGAACCATGGAGGGTAATCTTTCTACCTTTCAAGTAAGCGGACCATGGAGGGTAAGCTTTCTACTCTCAAGTTAAGCAAGTGTACTAAAAAAATCAATTTAAAAGAATGCAAAATTGGATTTTATTTTAATTCAAAGTACAAATTAAAAATGTTAAGTATGTTGTTGTTGTTGTTGTTATTGTTGAAAACATCCTTTGAAGAGCTGCTTTTCCTACTAAAAGTAAATAATTATTATCTCAAATGATTTTGTTTCGAAAATAGTTTGGAAAAATGTCAACAACTTGATTTAAAATTCAAATAATGTCTACATTTGTATTTAAGATGGATAATGTATTAGGCTTTAGTTACTTTTAAAAATACAATCTATATACGTGTATTTAGTAACTATATTGTTTAAATGTCTGTAGGTACCTCAGCAACGCCAAACGTATCTCTAAAATCTATCTGGATCAGCCCAAGCCTCCCATGGATCTAGCTGTATACTGGACAGAATACGTAATACGTCACAAGGGAGCACCGCACCTGCGCAGTGCTGCTCTTGATCTAAACTGGTTCCAGCTCCACCTGCTAGACGTCGCCACTGTGCTTTTTTTAACTATAGCTATTGTCATAATCGGCCTTGTGTTCATAATTAGAACTCTTGTTCGACTGGTTGCCCCCAAAAAGAAACCACAAACGAAGAGTAGTAAAAAGAAAAACTGAAACAAACTTCTTCATAGCATCTCTGCAGTGTTATGAATTATAATGCAGTACGCATAATGAATAATTTTTATCTTTGTCATGTTTATATTGATGTTTTGCTATAAAATAAAGTATTATAAACAAGCAAATTCCTTAATTAATGTAATTATTCAACTGAAATGTCAAAGATAGGTGTAAGTCTATTAATAGATTAATCATTACTACAATATTATTTAACCAGGGCCTGATTTAAGAGGGGCTATCATTCCGGGGCCCACGTAGACAGGGGTCTACCCGAGGGTTTTTGGGAATTAGATATCTAACCTTAAATTTAAGGGTAGTTTACTGAAGGTGTAAAAAAATCTCGAAATTCGTTTTAACGATTTTAATTAAATTTTATATCTGGACAATGTTTATCTTTATAAACAGGATAGCAGCTCTCATTTACTCATGAAAATGACTTTGAAGGTACTTTACATAGGGGAGATTTTCCAATTTTCACACTCGTAATTTACTCGCAACTATTTGAGATAAGAAATAACTCATCATTGTAAAGATGCAGTACTATTAAAGATACAATCTTTTATCTGAAATATTTTTTTTTTATAAAACCAATCATTTCTTAGCTATAAGCAATAATATATTCATATATATATATATAATATATATATATATATATTAATTAAGGTCTCTGAAAATGAATTTGATTTTATGCTCTTTGGCAGACTGGAATTATTCTCTTTTCTCAATTTTTCTGTATTACTGTTCCTAATTCCTAATCCCATAAAGTAGGTAACAGTCAGGAATTACATTAATAACTTTTGTTAAGTGTTTCTACAACAACATTATATAGACCTATTCATTTCACAAATCCTACGAGTTTTAGTAAATGTCTTATTAAGATAAAAGTATTTGTGGTGTACCGTATAATTTTTTTCCCTTCATTTATTTGAGGTAGTATTTAACTTAGCTTTCTGAACCAACTGTTTATGTGTGCGCAATCTAAATAAAACATAAAAATCCTTCTGACATGTCTTGAAATATCGACATGAAGGTCCCCGTTGATCATTAACAAATTTTGGCACTAACTATGCCTTTGGTTCCTGTCTAGGTGCTGCGGCGCAGCGGTTCCTATCTAGGGCCCTTTTATGAACGCGTTTAGTGTCGGGCGACATACAACAGATTGCCGCGCGTTTTGTAGGTTTATTTAATGCAAGCAGCATTTGTCGTTCATTGATAATAAATTAGTAGTGGGGACTGAACAAATTATAACAGTTTGTAATGATTTCTCGCGTCTATTCATTGGTAGACATAATTGTAGTGCTAAGGTTCGAGGTTTATGCCCCACGGAGCGTAACATATTTATAATACTACATCTCATGGTTCGGGTACCAGCCTATCGTTCTTTCGTGCTACCACTTGGGCAGATATATTTGAAATGTTCGTGTTCACGGTTCATGAGTTTTGATAGTATAGGCCTACTAATTATATTGATGTGATTTTTTGTCAGTTTATAATTGAAATCACTAATTTTTATAATAAAGTGTTTATTCAGTGTGATTGCTGTACTGGACATGGTGAATATGCTAGCAGATATTACACGCACTAGTATTTCACTTCTTAGTGAACCGGAAGGATTAAAATAGGATTGAATCAAGAATGACCGGCGCGGAATAATTATGAACTTGACTCCGATTTGACGACTATTAAAAAAAGTTTTCTCTCGATGAAAGAAGGTCCTAGCCGCTCGGTGACTATTACCCGAGTGGTATCCTCTCCATTTTCCAACAGGGTTGTTTACGAAGACTTTGCTTTTGGAAAGTTCGAATAACGTGATGAATTCGTCCTTCGTCTCGCCCCCCTTGTCCTTGTTCTTGCTTAAGTGGCTGATAGAGAGAGACAGAAGTATGTTGAGCCATGTAGATATGTATTGTGAAATATATTATAGATTACATTTGAAATATTATTATGTTGTATTCGATCTGATTATCTCTTTTAATAATTCATCAAAATGATTTGTAAAATAAAATCGTTACAAGTGCTGCCAGTGTCTTTTGAGTGGTGTAGGCCTACAGTTCAATGTACATTCAACATAATCATCTTCATCATCATGAACAGTTTCAACCCACTGAATGGTGGTGAGCCTCTCCACCGCCTCTTTCCTCCCACCACCTTGACCCAGTCCTCTCTTCTCCTCACTCCTTCTTACTCTCTTCAACCAACTATCCCTTGATCTTCCTCTCGGCCTCCTGCCCTCACCCACATATACAACATCCTCCTGGGCATCCTTTTCCTCTCCATTCTTCTCACATAGCCATACCACCTTAGTCGTGCCTTCTCCAGCGCCCCATAACCCACTAGGCAGACTAGCCACGTATCTAGGGCGCGAGATTTTTAGGGGCGCAACATTAAAACTTTTTTTTTACAGCAATGGCCTTTACGAAGTACGACGTCACGGGATATGAAACCGAAACCTTTGTCTTCAAAATGGATGAACATAATTTTAACTAAAACAACACACACGGGCTCAACTGTAGCTTACGCTCGCTTGTTATAAACAGTTAGTGTATTGTTAGAGTTCTATTTTGTATACTATGGTAATATGTCTGCTTGTAATTGAGTCACTCATATGTGAATTGCAAAGCCGTGCCAGACATAAACGAGCACAACCATTTTGCACACGGGTCATGTAATTATAGGGGATGTACTGTAAATAGTAGCAATAAATAGGCTAACAACAATTATTATTTGTGTTTATTAACATATTACAAAATTATGTTTTGGTGGGGTTGGGCTGTGAGGGGGGAGGGGGAGTGACTCTTGCAGCTCATCTGCCTAGGGTGTCATATTTCTAAATGCGTACCTGGCCTTCTCTATCCAGTCTTGAACTGGCTCTTCCTTTACTATTCATTTTACACTTTCATTTTTCATTCGATCAAATTCTGTCGCACCTATTCTTCTCAGAAATATAATTTCACTCGCATGCATCCTACTTTAATCCCGTTCCTTCATTACACACAATAAATAAATATTCCATAGTGATTTATTGCCGTATTCTTCTTTAGATTTCTATTTTTGTACTCTTTCAAAACACAGCTATCGGTCTAGGACAGATGCTTGTATCCTACACCACGTCGAAATCACAATGGACATGGAAAAAGCGGTATTTTCCCTCTCGTCTGAAACCAACGTAAGAATTGATCACGCGAATCAAAGTTCAAGCGAAAGAAACATCGCGCGATAAAATACCTCTCGTGTGAAACGGCACTTACCACTAACCGGGTGACAGCGCCGCTATCTCAGCGGTGCCTTTGATATAATTGTTTTAAAGATTAAAATTAGTTTTTGTGATGTAAAATTGTAGTAGGAAAAGGTCAGTTCCAAAAATGAAGTGATAAAAAACTGTCTTTGTACATTCATGGACCAAGATCGTCTAACATAACTTTCCTTAATTAACATAATGAAAGTTTTTAAGTCTTCGTGTAGTCTGCTATTACTTTGTTACTATTAGAGTTGTGTAAAATAAAACAATTACTTAATATTTACCTTTCCTCAAATACGCTATGATGTAATTTACACGGGTTTATGAGGGACCTCTCACTGTATGCTTCCCCAAGGCCCCCACATCCGGTCCTGTATATAACAAAATACATCAATATGAATTACATTATATGTATTTGGAACGATATAAACACATGTTTATCTCAAATATATATAAAAGAAATCGTAGTGTATTAATGAGAGATATCATTGTCTAGGTAAGGTATTAACTTCTGTAGGAGTCTCTTGTTATGTCTATTATGTTATTTTAAGTTTTGCGTGATATACCTCTATGAATGTTGTAACGATATTGATTTGGACCCCTCTCATATATTAAACCATTCATTGATGAAGTGCATTTTTCTTTAAAGTATTGTATGTAAAATATCCTTTCATTACTTAATCCATGGAGAAATCACGCGCTTTTCAGAAAATAATTTCAAAGTCTTGCACCATTAAATATATTTTTTCTTTCAAGGACCAATTCCGTAGTGTTTACCAAAAAGGCTAGCCAGGCTAGCTCCCTCTACCCAATAGGAAGCTAGCCTTCATAACCCTGTCGTCAGGACTCTTTCTATTTGTTGGTTTTGACACTGGGACAAGAGGTCCAAGAGGTAAGGGGAAGGTCATATATAAGCCGCTTGTGCGTATTAATATATATGACTAAACGTAACACAGCACAAGGTACTCAAAACACGGAGCGTGTAATGTCACAGAAAAATAATCTGTAGTTCAACTAAACCTGTAACGTCTAATATTATATCTTCAGTGCCGAAGGTGAAATAATCTTAATAAATCGTGTGAAATATTGAAAGTCTTATTTATTTTATTAAAATAAAAAATCAGAGGTATTCAGATCGTATAATCACGTGAGTGCGCAGTAAGGCACGCTAGCGTCGACATAATAGAAAATAGCTGACATCAAGATAATTGGCACTCGATCACGGGTCTATAAATACCAATATTAAATTGTACCGTTTTAATCGGCACCCATCGTGGACGCGTATCATCTTAATTAGCGCTCAAACGTGTGGCACTATAATCCAAACAAAAACCGAAACGTTTTAATGTAAAAGAAATAAAATAGTACCTAAATATAAATTTTAAAATAATGGTTTCCACAGTGTTTTCTTGTTTGTGTTAGTTAAATGTATTAAAGATTTTAAATATTCAAACGACATTTTATACCCACTTCAGTGGCCGCATAGTCTAAGGCGCTATTCTTTTGTCACTAGACCTTTCTTTAATGGCTTAGCCATGGCAATGGTTAGAGTTAAATTCTAATTTAAAATTAATACAAACACAATGTTGCTACTATTCGTCAAACGTCTTCTTGTTTGATTTCTAGAAAAGGTTTCGTAACTCTTGTGGTTGAAATACTGCATATGGTGTTGGGAAATAGGATGGGAGGGGAGACTATTTGTTCTATAAAACCTCGTTAAACTGTGGGGGTTTCTGTTTGATTAAATAAACAAACTGTAGGATTATCAACACTCTCACACATGCTAAATATTGTTCACGATTATTAGTCGGATACACATGTGACTTGATCACTTACAAGAGTGGACAAAGGGTTCTTTGGCAAACATAAAGGCTGCCAGATCTGTACAGTGCATCGTCGTTGACAAACTTAGCTTAGTAATCTTATGATGCATTTCACTTTAAGAGGGTAGCACAAGTTTCTTGGTATTTTGAATTTAAACGAGGTGATATTTCTTTGGGAGCCACCTGGATAGGAATAGGCTTAGGATGATACTGTAATAAATATTGTACTGAAGTACAGTGTGAGAGGGGTAACTTGATTTCTTCTTGGGCACCATGAGGGAAGGGTTGAGGTATGAAAGAGCTAAGATTGTTTTGGGGAGCTGAGGATAGATAAAGCAGCCCGAATGGGTCTCAACACTATTTAGTGGAGGGAGTTAGTATCAATAGCAAAAGCTGGTGGGTTACTTCGCTATTCTAAGTCTTGACAAAAACAAACGTAATATATCAGTAGATCTTAGATAATGCCTCGTACACACGAGAAACGTTTTCGTACATGTCTCAATTAAAGTAAAAAACTATCGCGGAAATGGTGACTATTAGCAAAACAAGTAAATACTATGGAAATATCATGTAATTATTTAGTAGCAGCATCCAATAAAGAGTTTAGGTTAGTACTTTGACAAAAAAAGTTATTCGTTCTCTCAATGTTTGTTTCCAGAACAGTGGTGGTGGAACGTTTTAGAGCCGGGGGAGGGGGGTTGTAAGGGAAGGGAGCAGGCAAACATGTCCAAATAAAAATTGTAATATAAAAAACATTTTTGACAATAACACTCTATTAGTCCTAAACGCATAACTTTATTTGGGTATGATAAGAACCTTTATAGCATATCGGCCTAAGTAATTACTCACCGCAGTGGTGGTCTAGGGGTAGAGTCGTTGGCTCACACTCCTTAGTTAATCGTTGATGGGAATGTCAAGGTTCGGATCTTAGCCGGGCGAACTGAGGGTGTTTTTCGACAAATAATTTATTACTGCGATTTTTCATCTTCCCTCAACCACCTCCAAGCAAATGCGGGTTCACTTCCTCCTAACTGCCTTCCTCATCCCTACCCAATTAGATTAAGCCTTTAATAGTCCATGTGCTAATAAAGGTAACAATCAATAAAAAAAAACTAGGCCTGTCTGAAAGTTCTGTAGTTGAATATACAACACATAATTTGAAGTGATCGACCAAGCCACTGTGCCCGTTAAATGTTTTTGTTGATCTGTGTCTAACGAACATCAGGTAAATTGAATCAGTCTCAAGAACATTAACCCATCTAGCAAGTGCCAGATTAGGATAGGTGGACATACACGATCAAACATACACGTGAATAAAATCAATGTAAATTCAATCAATCATAATATGGTAATAATTATATTACTTCAAGCAAAAGCTCTTCTCACACATATACTTTATAGTTTGCCGTTCAATTTATGTTAAAAACAAGTTAACCAACACAAAATTATACCTAATAAAATGATACCACACTCGGAGAGGTCAGTAACCAACTTAGTGATGGGTACAATCGAGTAAAAATAATCGAGTAACTCGATTGTGTTGTGTTCGGGAGTACTCGATTTTTCCGGGATTACTCGAGTAACTTTACTCGGACCTTGTTATTCCTTTATTATCTCTTTGCTTACCGGCTAAGTAAGAATCGACCTTTATGGCTGAATTATTTACCTTCTTTTTTCATCTAAAAGGCATATTCTCTTAGAGCTCATTTTTCATCAAAAGTTTTGGTGGAAAAACTCTACACAAAAATGAACCTTTATGGTTTAAATGTTGAACGTGCATTTTCAATACAAAATACTAGCAGGTGTAAAGTACACAATCGTAAAGCATGCTAACTAAACGTATCACATTTCTGATTCTTTTTAAAAGTACTCTAAAGTTACTTGATTTTTTTTTTACACGGCAATGCGGCAGTCTTATTTCCATAATCGCATATATGAAACCATATTATTTTGATTATAGTTTATCTTTGTAAAATATGATCAATTATAAATTGAAACTAATTAGAGTAAGTCACAAAATTGAAAAAAACTCCTTTCACTTTTAAAATGGTTCAATTATTATCAATTTATTTAACATGAATTTATAAAGTAAAGTTTATTTTATTAAAAAGAGCACAACAAACTTTTTTTAGATACTTCATAAAACGCATACTTTCATATTGACTGTACATTCAACGTGAAACATGAAAATAAGGGGGTGGAGGTCACCTGTCAGTGTCAACTGGCTAATACATGAAGAAATTATTAACATGTTATTATTATCAAATTCCATTGCAAGACTCCCGAGTAATGTTCTCAAACGGTTGCCACGGGACGATTCGAGTAGATGATTCGCTAAAAATTACTCGAGTGATTTTACTCGATTAATCGATATTTTTTAAAGAAAATCGAGTAATTACTTGAGTGTTAGAATTACTTGATTGTGCCAACTGCTTGGCGCATACTCAACTAGGAGTCAGCGGTAATTTAAACAGCAATGATTCAGCTATGCCTTCATTCAAATTGTTATAGCTTTGGTATAAAAATAATTAAAATATAAAAATTTTCTCGATTTTCTATAATTTATATAGGCCACACTGAGATCTTTATAGCCCATCTCAGAAAGGGCTACTATCAAGGAGGCTATGCCCCAGGTGCCTCCCCATTCTGCCGCCTCTGTTCCAGAATAATATTGTTGAATGCTTTTGTTCACTGATCATACATTTTAATTCGGTTAGCCTACTGTTAGTGTTGGCGATTATGTAAATCCACTAATAACTTTTCGAGTATTTTGGTACAGTGCATAAAGTATAACTTTCCACGTTGTTGTAATACATTCTGAAACTTCTTTAAAACATTTTTTTATTTACTCAATTGTATAATCTATATTCTTATGTGTAGTGATAAACTTTTTAACGATTATCTTTTTTTAATATCTAGCTATGATAAACGGTGTATTATTAAGTGATTTTTTTTTACATTCGATAAACTGTAACATTATATTTAGTTTTAATTTTGACACGTCAGTTATTTTTAAGCTTAGTTTGTATAGATACAGTTAAAAATATTTAATTAAATTACTGTATATTAAATTATATTCACTTGTAATTGTGATTTGGTGGGGATGCATATTATTTATTGGCAATATTAATAAAAACAAATAGTCTGGTAGGTTGTTTTTAAATTTTATGATAGAACTGTATAGTATCGATATGGGTTGGGGGCCTAAGAACTACTAGTCGAGCGCCTGAAGAAATAATCCAACGCTGAGGATACTAAAACTGCTAATGGTTTGAATCCACCAAAATAGTTATATAGTTAAAATAGTTACATTTTGTAGTTGCTGGCCTAGGGATGCCTGATTTACTTGTGTCCTTGACTAATGCCGGACAGATCAACACATTCACAAGAGATCTGGCATCCTCCTGCGGACGAAGGTCGTTTGTGTTGTTCAACGTCTTCCTCACACACGTCATTATCTTAGTTCAGTTCAGTACGACACGGTACAACCTGCCATCAACCCACGCTGAGGCCAGCCAGCTCCTAAATTCTGTGTATTCGGGTCTAGGTAAGTATTGTACTGTTGTTGTACTGTTTTAGTTCCCATTTGGTTCGACAAATAACCAACTGTTTAAGTGTTCAAATGACTTAAAATAGTGTAGGCACGAGAATATTAACAACATATTTTTAGTGTTAGTTTTAACGGTGTCATGCTCAACTAATATTTTGTCGTCATGGAGTGTAGCGAGTATTATATCAGGTTCCAAAGATCACAAGATGTTCACTCAGTTTTTAATGATAATTCAGATTCATAATTATTTTTGTTATATATAGGTGACCTGGCGGTCTAGGGTAAGGTGTCGGACTTCAGTGCTGGGTCCGGGGTTCAATCCTCGGTCCCGGCACAGATTTATCTGATTACCAAACCCTTCCTTCACCTCTGATTGACAAGACATCTTGTGAATGTAGGGAATGCCAGGCCTCCACCGTGGTTCGGATTCCACGTTAAACTGTAGGTCCTCCATTTCATCTCACAATCACCCTATCATTACACATTAGCATAAGTGCGTATAACCCGAACGGGTAGTGAGACGCGGTGCTAATAATAATAATAATAATAATAAAATAATAATAATAATAATAATAATAATAATAAAAATAATAAAATATAATATATTATTCATTATATAATATAAAATTATTATCAAACATCTCTCTAAAACATAACTAATCCACGAAGTGTTTAGTTTGTGGATTTTGTTTAATATAGTCAAAATTGTGTTTTTTTATTTTCCTTGTGCTTCGATTGATTCAAAGGTTAGAATGTAAATACAACTAATAAAATAAAGGCGAGGATTGAAATATAACTAATAAAAAAAGTGATAGTTGGAAATATACTTGAGGAATAAATGTATTGTTGTATTATAACTAGTCACGTGTGTGTGTGTATATTATATATATATTATATATATATATATATATATATAATCATAATAGTGCATTGTTATGTTTTTCTGGTATGTATATATATATATATATATATATAATCATAATAGTGCATTGTTATGTTTTTCTGGTATGTTTTTAGTGCTGTAGAAAGTTTTATAATAAAGGATTCTTAATTATAACTCATGTAAATATTGTCTGTACTCTCCGAACTATATGAATAGATCGGCACACGGTTTATGTAAAATACCCATTAGTAAAGACAAAACAGTCACAGTCCCTCGTCCGTTGAATAATTATAGCTAAAATCTACCTTTGTGGGCACGCTGACTAAATTTTTGGTTCATGTCTAAATTCCCGATAGTGCAGCAGTCAGTGTTTGAATCCCTGCTAGGTGCAACAAACTTAGAGTGTTTTTTTTTTAAAAGTTTTATTAACATCCCTACTAATGTGGAACATTTCCTCTAAACTCTACATTTATCATAAACTAACTCAATAGTGTAATTAAAAATGGGCATAGCTTTAACGGGTAGTAATATGCAGTGAAAATAATAATAATAATGTTCAAGTGAACTCGTAATTTCCCCATTTAATCCGCCCTGCCACTAGTATGGCGTGTGTATTGGTAAATATTGATAGTCTAGCTAGAGCTAGTTTCTAAATCAACGGATGAATTAACCCTATTTTTAGTGAATTTTGTGCACCACCGCTTACTTCCCGTTCTGTGTATTCACATATCCACATTAATGGAGTAGAGAGGAAGAAGGTTGAATTTAGAGGACGTACTCGCTCTTTCTGGGAAGAAGAGTGATAAGATATTTAGTAAAGAATTATTCTCTATAAATACGACCGAAATTCGAACCTTGACCTCCCCATCACCAGAAATATGGTCTGTTGAGAGAGTGATGCTTTATACCAGTGGTATTGAACCTTTTCCTGTTCTCACACCCCCAGATATAGTTTATCTTCTTCTTTGTACCACAAATTTGATTGTGTGAAGTCCAAGTTGTACGTTCTCATAATCTACATCTTGGAAAGAAAGATATAGATACAATTATTTTTTATTGCTGTATGTTCTTTCATTATGATCTCATGTGGCTAACCCTAAATGTGGCCTTGATTATTCCGTGTTTATTATGAAATAATGTAAATAGTCAACTCTGGTTTTAGTGAATCCGGTCGTAGTCAACATTCGGCTATAGTGAACCTAATTCATTGGTCCCAACCCACGTGCATTTCGATGTGTGTTAAAAAATTCGTTTATAATGAAACTTCAAATTCTGTTTTAGTGAACGGAAAAATGGAAAGTTTCGATAAGAAATATCATTCTAACATAATTATACTTTAAAACATAACTTGTTGGTTGTTTAAACTTGAAGATACCGATTATCTACCCGAGTTCTTGTTTAGGTAGCACAAAGCTTGACTGAAAGTACGGAATGTGTAGGGAGATGGGGGAGGGTTGAGCTTAAACGGTCACTGTACTCATTGATCTGACTAAAGTTTTGATAACTTTGTCTGAGACAAGTAAAGAAAGAGAGTCTCTCGAGTTGTATTAATACGACAGGAGTAACTGGACAGTGAATGACAAATACGCGACTAAACAAACCACTACGTACTGTACATATAAAATACATAACAAATATTTGACGAAATTATTATTTTCTTTAGTTTGGCTGATTTCCATCCCACTTTAGCCAAGTTTTAGACTGGAAAATGACTATATCTTATTTATAGTCATATTGGGTGTGTTTAAAATAAACTGTGGTTAAGCTCTCGTCATTTATTTTTGTGTGATTTAGAATTTTTTGTTATGCTAGATCAAGCATTTCTTCAGTCTCTTGATAGTTCCTTTTATTCATTCATCCCCAGACAGCATAGAAAGCATGAATAGTTCTTGAAACAAGCTCAGAAAGTCAAATGTACAAGATTGTTTTAAGATCAACAAGGTATTTGAGGGTATTCTAAAACTATACAATATATTATAAAACAGGGTGCAAAGTTACCTTTGTCGTGAAGGTAGCCTAGGGCCTCTTGTATCCTCTCCTTCACCTCTGAGCATCGTTCGGGACTCCACAAACGTGATCACTCGAAGGGCCCTAGCCACTTTATTCAAACCTAACTTTACCCTAACCTAATGGGATAAAACCTTCTGGCCACTAAGAGTTTGAGGGTGGAGAATACCCTGCCATCCTCCTGAGTGGTGAGTGGTAAGTTTTGTCGGTGGTACGTTAGGTCTGGATATTATGAATGACAGTTTGTGGCCCTTTAGCAATTGTTTTCACTAATCCTTTTCTTCAAGAGGGTATATAAAATTAAAAAATTAGATTTTTCTACTAGGTGTAGTTTTTTTGAATGCATGGATCGTGTGGAATCAAGTGTGGAAAAAGGACAAAAACTCTAGAGAATGATCTGGAAAAAGTGTTAATCAAAACAGTATGCAATAAACAGCAACATCCAATCGATTTTTTAAATATATTTATTTAATAAATTTCAATAAAAAGCGATTGTATTTGAACTCTTATTTTGTTTGTAACTTGCACACTACTTTCAGGTTTTTTTTTAAATATTGTTTTAGTGAACTTCGGAGATAGTAAACAAAATATATTAGTCCATAGAGATCCATTGTAACTCTAGTTGACTGTATATTTACCTGTTTCGTGGTCGCGTGGTCTAAGCCCTTCCTCTAAATTCAGACTTTCTCATCCTTGACTGCGTTATCAATACATAAGCGTATAACCTGAACAGGTAGTAAGAAGCGGGGATAAATAAAATAAAAAATACATATTTTTAAATTGTACGTACCCTCTAAAATGTCTTCGCATTCCACCAGAAGTATGCGTACTTAAGGTTGAATACCAATGCCTTAGACTATAAAACACTGATGCAGTATCTTTCGAAGTATTTGTACTCTAAATTTCTCAAAGTTTAACCTGTTAGTGTTATTAGTTATAATACCAACAGCATCTAAGGCTGTGTTAGCTTTCATAGTATTTTCAAAATTGTTATCTTGAGTTGAGTTATTTAAAATTTTTACTTTCTCTAGACATCCTCGGAGAGAAAGTAGCTCATTGTGATCGTCAAAAAAATCAAACTTGAGATTTTGATAAATATCGACGTTTCACGACCCCTGAAAACAAAAAAGTAGTTTTCGCAATGCCCTCCGTCTGTCTGTCTGTACCTCGGTCTAGAGCCGAAACTATTTTACCGATTGAACTAAAAAAGGTATCTGGGATTTTCATAAGGTCCCCCAAGGGGTTTTTGGAATTAGATATATAACTATAAAATTAAGGGTAGTTTACTGAAGTGTGAAAAGAGAAAAATTCGATTTTACCAAAATCCGCTCTAACGATTTTGTTTAAATTTTATATATAGACACTGTTTATCTTTATAAACAAGATGGTGACTCTCATTTTCTTATGAAAATGAGTTTAATAGTACTTTACTTATGGGAAATTTTCCAATGTTCATAGTTTCTCCTCAACTATTTGAGATACGCACTAACTTATTATTGTAAAATTGTAGTACTATTAAAATAAAAAGTTTTTATTTGAAGTGTAAATTTATAAAACCAATAGTTTCTGAACTATAAACAAATACATATACTTTTTAATTCAGCTTTTTGAAAATTAAATTGATTCTCATGGCCTTCGGCGAACAAAGATGTTTCTCTTTTCTCAATTTTTCTGTAACAGTGTTCTTAGTTCATAACACCATTATAGTAATTAACCACGGGCGTCGTTAGCGGTGATGCAGAGGGTAACCCCCACCCCCCTTCTCCCCAGCCAATAATCTGGTCAAATAGGCAACGTTGAATAGAGTATTGAATTTTGGAAAGGCTGGTTCTCACAGTGGGGATGTAAATAAGTCAATTTCAATGTTTAAAATGCTAGTACAACATATTTTATTAATAATATAGTATATATTTTGGAATTTCTTAGCTATCAATGATTTACACTTTACTTTCTAAGTGCAGATAAATCATTGGACAAGACCAACCACTTGTAATTTATATTTGTCTTGGAAATCTTTCTCTTTTCTTCCTAAACCCTCCGTTTTCCTAGAAGAAACTATACCAATTTATTTCTTCTCAATATTTTCAGTGACAGTGCGTAGACTAAAAATCTACTTAAGATCAAGTATGACACAAAAACGACTAAATCACGTTCACTTTGTCATCTGCACAAATACATATTGGATAGCATCGATATAAAAGAAACAGTGAGGTGTTTTATTCAGAAAATACTAAAAAGTATATCCATGTTTGGATCATTGTATTAGAGATTCAGGTAGTTTATCTATATGACAGATACAATGGCTAAATAAGTTGTATCGAATGTTTGTTATTCAGTTGGTAAAAAATTATTATTTTCTCTTTGATGTGAAGGAAAAATTGGTTATTTCCAGGGCCGTAACAGGGAAAGGAAGTTTCAAAATTATGAATAGTTTTTTTTTCCCTCGTCAATATCTAGGCGTGTAGATTATTGGAGTCTATTGAATTTTCTAATAGCTACAAGCTTAAATGTATTAGAACACTTAAAATGCTTCATAAAATATTTAACGTTAAAAACATTGATAACGCAATTTGGGGACATCACCATGAGCCACTTCAAGTATCCTCCACCCCCCCTTTACCTCTCACCCCTTCCACCCCAAAAAACTGGCTACGGACTTGGTTAAATCCGTCCCCCCGAATAAATAAGAGCAGCGACGCCATGTAAGTAACAGTGTATATTATATTCATTTGTGATTTTGGTTAATGCTTACAACAATGTGTTGACCTATTATTTTGTTTCACAAATCTTACAAGTTCTTAGTAAATGTTTATTTTAAGATAAAGGAGAGAAAGAACCTGTGTGGTGCACCATACATTTTTTTTCTGTGATAGATTTGTCAGTTCTACGTTCTTCTGCCCGTTAATACTATCCAAAATGTGTACTTACTCATCCAGCACACAGGGCGAGAAGGATTAGAAATGTACACTATTCAGCAGAAGATGGAATAGAAACCCTCTGTGGAATTAAAATAGTGCCGTCAACCGGGATTGAAGACCTGAACTTTCAGACCAGAAAATTATAGAACTAGCTTTGAACCAATTAAGGTTGTTTAACTAATGATCAAAAAAGTTACCTAAATATTTATTTGAATATTTAATTAAGAATTGTAGCATTGGGCCACAAGAAATAAAATTGAAATAAGTCTTCTTTCCAAGAATAAGTAATCTTACTGTAACTTGCAGTATTAAAATTTACAACAAAACAGAACAAATATTATCATCGTGGGCTGGTTTTGGGTTCTTCGCTACTCTAGTTCTTGAGTCGTCTGCTGATCTGTGCGATCCCAACCAGGTTGTCACATGAAGCTCGGATTCCCAGGTTGAGACCAGGGCCGTGAAGTTTGATGAATAATAAAGATGAGATGTGATGAAATAATAGGTTGGTTCTTGTTGAAGTAATTAGTATATTCATAAGACTAAAGCCTCTCTCACATTCTGTTGAACTGCAAGTTATTATTTCTGAACAGTTCACCAGCTCTTTATAGGCATCAGGCAAACGTCTACTCTTGTCCAGGTAGTTTCTAAGTCCATTTATTGATTTACTTGAACTTATTTGAACTCGTTTACAAAGCCGTTCTACTTCTGTTTCTCCATGCTTAACTGGAATATTTGTTGGCCAGTCAACAGATTAAAGTACTTTTAAGTCTTCCAAAAGCAGCTGTTACTCTTCTTCTGATGAAGATAAATTTACTGAAAACAACTGAGATTTGAGATTATTTACCACACATGAAAGCGATTGTTGTTGCTTATTATTGATTACCATTCTTCTATTGTCAATTAAAGTTAATGAATTAAACTCACCCTCTTCTATTGCTATTTTACTCTCTAAGACTATAGTACCAGGGGTTTTCCCAAGCATTACACTAGTCCCGCCACTTGTAAAATACACTAGATTTTGCTTAAGATATTCATGGTCAAAACCACGCTTATCAAGGCATTTGACAACATCGTTATAGATTGTTTCAGCTTTTTGATTTTCAAGTTCAACCAAATCTAAAAATAAATGGTTTGGTAAACGTTCCTTACGGATTTCACAACTTAAATAAAGAACTAGTACAGATTTTGAACTTAGGCTAATAGATTTATCGATAATAACAGAAATTTTCCCCATATTTCATTGATTAAAAAGAAATATATTGATTTCATGTCTTTAGAAACACACTCTATGATCTCAGTTGCACTAAACCTATAATGAAGACCGATTATAAGATCCACCCCATTTAGTTTTTGAATGTCTAGCAAACCAGAATGGTCGAAGTAAAGTCGGTCAGTTTTCGCTAGATAATATTCCGATCTAAAAACAGCCTTAGTTGATTCCTTATAGATGTATTCATAGTATCACATACCCCTCCATGGATTGTTTTTTCGATACATCTAAGATATTCTGGGTCATTACATGAGCACTTGAAATCTTGTACAGAAGTTTTCTTTTTCTTAATGATTCAAGGTGATACGATTTATTTGAACCATAAAAAGTAACCTGGTAAGAAAGCCATTCAGTAGACAAATACGTTCTTTTTTAAAGCTCCAGAACTAGACCCTTCCAAACAAGGCTCACATCATAATTCACCGTTTCTGCAGTCGATCCAAGGAAATTATTCTTTTTCCCGCTCCCACAAATCAGCTATAACGTCCATATCTTGGCCACTAGCCTTGTGTTTTAGCTAACTTTCAATACTTTTCTGACTCTTCATTTTTATCGGTGTCCACAACAACGTCAACACTTTCATTAACATTAGTATCCCTTGATGCACTTGGTACCGATATAAAATGTCCATCTGGTTTGCTAGAGGGTCCTCTTGACGCCTCGAGTCTTTCTTTATCCAAACAGATCACCAAAAGAATGAGGTTAATGTTTTATGTTTGTTTTTAATGGCTTCCATTATTATAGTTAAACGTTTTAATCTTAGATATGGGCAAACACATTTGAAAACACCTAAAAACCTTATTTTGAAAGAAACTCGTAATAACTTGACGAAAGAATAAAACACCAATCAAGATTAGCGCGCACGCTGTTGATTTGATTATGACCGGACCGGAGTGACTCACTCTCACTCTAGAAGCATCAGCCTGACACTGGCACAGTTATGGTGGAAGGGTTGAGTGAGGGTGCCTTACCGCCACTACCTCCCTTTCAAGACACACCAACACTGGCACAGGGGTTGAGGGCACCTTACCACCACACCACTCCCTCCCTGTCAAGACACACCAGCCTGGCACTGGCACAGGGGCGGTGGAAGGGTTGAGGGCACCTTACCGCCACACCACTCCCTCCCTCTCAAGACACACCAGCCTGGCACTAGCACAGGGGTGGTGGAGGGGTTGAGGGTGTCTTACAACCCCACCACTCCCTCCCTCTCAAGACACACCAGCCTGGCACTAGCACAGGGGTGGTGGAGGGGTTGAGGGTGTCTTACAACCCACCACTCCCTCCCTCTCAAGACACACCAGCCTGGCACTAGCACAGGGGCGGTGGAAGGGTTGAGGGCACCTTACCGCCACACCACTCCCTCCCTCTCAAGACACACCAGCCTGGCACTGGCACAGGGGCGGTGGAAGGGTTGAGGGCACCTTACCGCCACACCACTCCCTCCCTCTCAAGACACACCAGCCTGGCACTGGCACAGGGGCGGTGGAAGGGTTGAGGGCACCTTACCGCCACACCACTCCCTCCCTCTCAAGACACACCAGCCTGGCACTAGCACAGGGGTGGTGGAGGGGTTGAGGGTGTCTTACAACCCCACCACTCCCTCCCTCTCAAGACACACCAGCCTGGCACTGGCACAGGGGCGGTGGAAGGGTTGAGGGCACCTTACCGCCACACCACTCCTCCCTCTCAAGACACACCAGCCTGGCACTAGCACAGGGGCGGTGGAAGGGTTGAGGGCACCTTACCGCCACACCACTCCCTCCCTGTCAAGACACACCAGCCTGGCACTGGCACAGGGGCGGTGGAAGGGTTGAGGGCACCTTACCGCCACACCACTCCCTCCCTCTCAAGACACACCAGCCTGGCACTGGCACAGGGGCATTGGAGGGGTTTAGGGTGCTTTACCACCACGCCACTCACTCTCATTGTCAAAACAAAACCAAACGTTCCGCTAGGTGTCTCATAAAAATATTTAGGCCTACTTTAGTTACAACTAAAACTTATTTATACTGTAAATTGTTTGTTTTTACTCTAATAGTACGGTATCATTATAATAATCAACTAAGGAAGTGATCAAAAAATATTTGTGATTGTGAGCATAAAACCAAAGTTTAATTACTGATATTGCTAAATAAGAACAGTATTAATTTTGCGAACAAAACAGATTTTTTTTCAAACAAGTGTGGGAGCGCCGCTCCACTGTCAAAAGCAATGTGGGAGCGCCGCTACCACCCATTCCCGCTCCACCCCTGAATATGATTAGATTTTTGAAGAACCCATCAAAGTCGGCATGACCTTGTGGTTTAGGCTTGAAGTTCTTTAAAACTCTAGAATCTTATTTATCGTACCCCGGACTCCCGGAGAGCTACCCTAAACAATTTATACTCAGACCCAAGACCAACAAATTAATATATTTACCTAGCCTTAACATGACGGCTGGATTTATGTAAAACAAATTTAAACTACTAATTCACGAAGAAAAAGCGCCAACAATGACATTAAAGTGGTTCTGCAGTTCTCTGTCATCTAGTAGATGGTTTAAAAACTATTAGCAGCTTTCAAACTGTCATCCTTGAGTTTACAAGCACAATTTTTTCCTTATCTGTGGGTCTAAGAATAGTTATAGAAATAAGATCCTGATGTTTGTGCATGAAATTCTTTAACATTAAAATATTTTTTATCGTACCAGTGAGAGCTACCCTAAACGATTTGACTTTAGAACAGTTTTAAAAATGGTTTCTAGATCAATATTATTCCTCAAGTATGATAGGATACAAAGTCAAAGATATGTCTTCTTGCATAGTTTTGAAATGTGTGAACCGACATTATTTTTAATAGAGAGAAATTATACTTTGAGCAGTGACGACTCGTCCTAAAGGGCACAAGAGCAAGTGCCCTCCTACCCAAACGCCACGTTATACATACAAACAATATTATAAGTACACTAATATTATATAAGTTATATGAACAAGGGATATATTACAATTATAATAAGCTTACATTACAAAATATAAATAACAGTTAAGTTTTCATTATTACCATTATTTTTTATTTTCAATTTTCTATTCTCTAAAGAATTTTTTTTTCGCGAGCCGCCACTGAATTGATTAATTGGTTTCATTGATACGTACCATTAAAAGAGTGACAAAGCGTGCAGGAATGATCTTTTCAACAATAATTAATATTGGAATAATATGAACTGGTTTCTTGCTATTTCGAGAAAAATATGTTGGGACAATCGTCTGTATACTGAGCATGATCGTGTTGGGAAACCATTTTTACTCTATTGATTAACAAACGTTTGTTCTAAAATAAACATTTTTGAAGTACCTTCTCAACGTAATGGTTTAATTGCTGTAATATACCAAACACTTTCATATGATTATTGAAGTATTAATTATGTATTAGTAAAATCTAAATAAACCTCTATATATATTTGTTAAAGTTGCTTTTAAAGCAATAAAAATACTAAAAATGCTCCCTGACAGTTTTTATTTTACAAAATACGTTTTTTAATCGAGAAATTACTTTTAATTGTTTTCCTTACAAATAAATAAATGCTAAAAAAAAGTTCAAGATTTGTCTGGACACCCTCAACCATTTTAAAATAATTCTAGACTTGAGCCCTTTAAAATGGTATATCTTATCTGTTAAGTATGATTTTACATGCAATACTTTTCCAATAGTCTCTACGGACATTTCAAAATATATAAAACAATACGTCATCACTTACTTCTAGGATTAAGCTTTATCTAGTCTGTACCTTCTCCAGGAATATGATTCTACCACGCATTCTGAGTCTCCTTAGTCATCTTCTACCTTGAGGTTTATACACCTGTAAAACAATACAGTTCAATTTTAATAAAAAAATAAGACACTGTCATGTAGAACCTACCCCCGATGAGTAAATGCACGGTAACATCATGTTAGTGATACGAGTGAATTGTTTAGTTAGTGTCATTTAAAAATACATCTTTGATGATTCCAATCTTACATTGGTGTAGCCGTGAATTACGATTGTTTGTATTGTAATTAATATACTAAGCTTATCTCCTAGCTATCTCTCCCTTTTCTCTCTCTCTCTCTTCTCACATACACATACAGCATTATTTTGTTTTGAATCAACTAGAACTGTCACTCTAAAAGCATTACATGTTATAAAATAAAATATTAATTAAATAAATGATATGTTTGTAGATTAAATAAAATGAACTAAGTTTAGGATATTTTTATAATTACTAATTGATAGGATTTCCATTATTGGTAGAGGTACTTTCAGCATACATTTTCTGAGCAAATGCAAGAACTTATTAAAATTGATTTGGCACAGTTGTTATTAGCTATATACATTCTTAATTTTGCATTCGAACAGGTAGAATTCCAGACAGTATGGCTTCCTGTGAGTAGTTTTGGTGCAGAAGTCAATGCACGGCTATTCTCAAATGACCAAAAGAGTGGTTTAACTAAGGGGAACATTGAGGATTTGTAGTATGTTGAAATTAAACTAATAAGTGTGTTTTACTGTATGACTAAAACAATTAAGTAGAATGGCTTAGTATATATTAGGGTACATTGACTTTGAATACTAACTAAAAATAAAATGCTACAAAATGTGATTTCGAAAACTAACAGGCAACAATTTTAATTTGACCACGCTTATTTGTCATTTCTCTAGCCAAGGGTATTGACTTGATTATGACTGTAAACACGGGAATTAATTGCTAACCGACTCCCCCGTAGTAGTGTAGATCTTCCATACTATAGTTTAGAGCTATTTTCAACACCCACGTGGTTACAGTTTCTTGAAAAGAATCCCGCAAATTATGTCTCCCTAAGTTAAATTAGCCTATGTAAGCCACTGGCTTCGTGTTATGAACTAAATTGACAGGATACCTAGCCTATATTTGTTGATTCACATGTGAAAGGGTCCAGGTGATAATAGGCTGAATTTTGGTGGAAGATTACCCTTAGTACTTACAATTGAGACTCAAACTAAGCAAAATCTCGACCTAAAAGTCAGAGCTAGGAGGATAAATCAAATTTGCCGTAGGAAAAACTCCATATTTAGATACACCCTAAATAAAATGGATAGGTTTTGTTTAGCAACAGAATTATTACTAAAATATTTGTATTATAATAAATTATGGTTTCCTTGTTTTTAATGTTAGATAATGGCTGGTACGCTCTGTCTGCTGTTGTTGCTAACAGCGCTTACTACCCCAGCATACACAGCGAGAATTCTAGGAGTCGCACCCTTTCCAGCCACGAGTCACAACATTCTGCTCACATCATTGTTCAAAGAGCTCGCCAATAGAGGTCACCACTTGACTGTCATCACTCCCTTGCCGCTGAAAGAAGGAAAACCACCCAACTATGTGGAAATACAGACAGGAGTCACCATGCAGGACGTGTTTGGTGAGATTATCAAGTTTTAAATTTCCATCAAATAAAAGGAAAAATCGTAACATGTTAAATTAATTATAATTTATTTGTAGAAACAAATAGGAGTAATGAAAATTATTCTTTATCCATTTTTTGTTCAAATCATTCTGCCCTTCTTTCCTTTCTCCTCAGCTGCTTCTTTAGTGCTTTTCATTCTTTCCTGTTTCATGTTTATTAATACTTTAAAAAAGTTTTACTCTTAGTTGTTTTCTAAATGTAATATAAATACAGTAAATTCAACTTTAAATAATGTCATTATCTTTTTCATTAATTAATTGTTTTAAACAATAAAATTACTGATTCTGTCTTCATATGTTCTTGGGGCAAAACATTTTTTTTTTTTTTTTTTTTTTATGAATTCAACCACTAGACTTGGCATATGGTAAATAGTTTAGATTTGTAGTCAACCGATCTTTAATGCACGAAATAACAACTAATTCATTTAGACTGGGGGTACCCCTTTGACACTCGTGAGACGATGAAACAAAAAAGTCCTAGTATCTTGGTATTTTTCCACGCGCGCAATTCAAATATTGTAGAAAAATCTGATTTAACACGTTTTCATTCTAAGGTTTTATTTAATATAGTGAGTAGCAAAAATAATTAAGATGACCAATAAATGACCCTATTAGTAAAATACATATCAACTACAGTAGACCTTATTTAATTTGAAGTCTAAAGGATATAAAAAATATATTGGAAATATGCCTCAAAATATGCTAAGTATAAACACACATATTTTATATATTCTATATAATACACACATACACAATATATAGTTTGCACACATGAGAAATCCGGCCCCGTGGTAAAGTGGTCAGTGCATCTGGCTGCAAACCTAGAGTTTCCAGGTCCGTTTTCCGGCTGACACCATGAGTATTTTTCCCAATAGGGTAATTCTCCCAATGTTTACCAAGTTGGTTAGTTAGGCCAGAGCTAGGTTTAAGATCACTCTTGGCTCCACACCTTCATAATAACTATCATCACAGCACATCATTGAGGGTACGACGTGTAGACAATCTCTAAGTGTAATGATAATGAATTGTACCCCTCTCATATATTCAAAAAGTCATTGATGAAATGTATTTTCTTTAAAGAACTGTATGTAAAGTTTCCTTTTGATACTTCATCCATGGAGAATCACGTGTTTTCAGAAGTAATTTCAATACACTAAGTTTTAAAAACTTTTTTCTTTAAAAGCTCAACTCCGTTGTATTAGAAAAATCATGTGACACTCTGACTCCCTCTAACCAATAGGAAGCTAGCCTTCACAACATCAGGTTGCCAGGAAATTTTCTATTGGTTAGTTTCGACACTGGTGACAAGGGGTCCAAGAAGCAAGGGGTAGGTCATATATAAGCAGCTTGTGCGTATGAATCCACAAACAGAGAAACAGCACACAGTACTCAGAACATGGAACACGTAATATCACAGAAAAACAATCCCTAAATTAATAAAAACTATATCATTTAATATCATATCTTCAGTACCGAAGGTGTGATCATTTAAATAAATCGCGTGCAATATCAAAAGTCTTACTCATTTCATAATAATAAATATCACATATAATAAAATAACATAACTGTGTGATAAGTGCACAGTAAGGCATGTACGCGTCATCCTCATAAAACCCGGTATCGTCCACACCCGCATCAAATAACACAATATATCCGAAATATTAATAATTGATACCCAATCGCGGTGCAATATAAACCGTATCATATTACAAGGTATAACTTGAAAAACGCTCTGCACCACCAGAGCGGCTAAAGGTCACACACACACAAGTGACCGAACTATACGCTAAAAAAACAAATGAAAAATTAGAAAAATTGTAATTTTAAAAAATTGAGAAATTAAGTTATGAAAATTGCAGAACTAATTGATGAGGTCGTGCCAAATGGCATTATACTCCTTCCATGCTGGGTATTACAAGTCATGATTGATTACATTGTCACATGGAAGTGATTAAAGCTGAGCCAACAAATCCCCTATTATAGAAAACCCTCCCCACACAATTTCAGAGTTAACCCCCCTCCCCCTCCGCTATCTTTTACTATGCGTCAACAACTCTTAACTTTATTTTTTATTTGACATTCTTGGCAAGGCCGTGTCAGTTCAAAATTTTAGGGTGAGTTTGAGGGGGTACGGCCCCCAAACGGTCACGGCCAAATAAATATTAAAAATATTAAATGGCTTAAGAATTAATTTTTATGGTAACTAATGGCAGGTATTAAATGGGCTACAAATGTTTAAATTTGTTAAGCATTTTGAAACTTACAAAGAACCACCTCCTCTCTAACTCTGAAAATGTATTTTGAGCACTTGTTGAAAGAAATTAAGTGTTGGCTAACTGGGTTGGGGTGCTTAAAGTAGGGGAGTGGGACTTTAAGGGGGGTAATAATTTCCCCTTTCTCTAAATTTATTTCATTCCCTTCGTATATTTTCAAATCTACTATGTTTTAAAAAATTCAAATAGCTTTTAAATCTAAAGGCATTGATTGAATTTGTAACAAGTTACAAGTTAAAGTTATTTCAAATGGAGCAACACTCACCAAACCCCCTTGATGAACCCCAGCACAAGAGCACGTGCACCGACCTCCGCTCTCTGACGCTCTACTCAACAGACTAAGTGGAGCTTTCGATCGACTGGCTGCTCGGGAATCAATCCATGCCCGGCCGGCAACAAAGAATGAGGTTCGGCGTGGCCAGACTAAGTGGAGCTTTCGATCGACTGGCTGCTCGAGAATCAATCCACGCCGGCCGGCAACAAAGAATGAGGTTCGGCGTGGCCAGACTAGTGGAGCTTTCGATCGACTGGCTGCTCGAAAATCAATCCACGCCCGGCCGCAACAAAGAATGAGGTTCGGCGTGGCCAGACTAAGTGGAGCTTTCGATCGACTGCTGCTCGAAAATCAATCCACGCCCGGCCGGCAACAAAGAATGAGGTTCGGCGTGGCCAGACTAAGTTGCAGTTCCGGCGTTATGATTGTCTAGAACAATCTTTCTGTTACCAGGTCCTTCTTTTCTTGTCGTGTTTGTTCTTTCGACCTACCCCCTCCTTCCCTTGCCCCTTCTCTCTGTGAATACAATTATGGGTATATATTGGGACGTTTGTTTTCAATGGTGACTCATTATACCACCGAATGACCATTTATGATTTTTTTTTTAACTTTGATGCTCTTTTTTACAAATTTTGTTTAGTAATCTATACTTATAAAATAACATGTCCTGACTGACTGACTGATTCATCATCGCCGAGCGCAAACTATCAAGGCTACAAGCATGAAATTCGACTGTATATTCATTTTGTTATGTAGGCACCCACTAAGAAAGGATTTTAGAAAATTCCACCCCAAAGGGGTCCAAATAGGGGATGATAATATGTATAAAAGTCCGTCATTTTGAAAGTTACATAAACAAAATTTTGTATTTCGGTTATTGACGTAAAACAGATAAATGCGTGTTTCAGGAATTTTGGAAATTTTATTTAATAAGGGATGAAAAAGGGGGTGAAAGTTTGTATCGGACTTGCATTATTTTTGATCTGAGGTCAAGTTATGGTCATCAACGTAACGTAATATTTTAAATTAATCTGTAAATACATATGTATATTTTCGTATTTGTATATAATCAACTTCCACGCGAGCAAAGCCGCGGGCAACAGCTATCTAGTAATGTATATAACAACATTATATTTCTATTATGATCGCTTTTATGAAAAGATTTTTGGATTACAGTAAATCTCTATTTTGATATAATGTTTTGTCAGTCTGCCTATTTTTCACGTTTAGTCACATCATTCAAACCAATAAATGATTAATATTTAAAATTATATAATTTTTTTGATACGTTTACCTTTGGTTAATTTTATATTATAATTAAATATAAAGCTTCTTAAAGATTCTCCGTGCGATGAACGGGCACAAAAGTAAGTTAGTTCTAATAACAGATATACGCCACACTCAGATTCTAACAAAAATAAAACCTATAACATGGTTAAATATTGTGTGCAGACTACTAAATTGGTAGGGTTTGTACACGCAAAGTATGAACGATTATTTGAACTAATCACTCCCTTTCTATACCTGGGCTCAAGCAGCATTAGGGGTTTACTAGGTCTAATATTTTAAGTATGGTTAGTTAAATCCCTAATTTATTTTATTTTTTACTACTGCGTCTTACTACCTGTTCAGGCTATACGCATAGATGATAATTACTCTAATGGGGTAGGGATGTGAAAGGAAGAGTCTTAGAGGTAATCTACCCACATTCGCTTGGAAGGAGAGTGGGAAACTATTTAGGAAAATCCACCCCAATAGACACGACTGGGATTTGAACCCCTATTTATTCGTTAGCAGCAGGCCAATCTAACAATAGAGTGACGTCTTAGACCGTTAGACCACTGAAGTGGGTATCGATTAATAATTAATCTATATACATACAATTTCACGTCAGCTTGGGTTTGGTAAAATACAATATAAACAATAATGAACATCGGGCTAATTTAAAAGTGCATAATTCATTAATGAATTAGACACCCTTTGGTTTGGGTTTGTTTTGTTTAGTGATGACTGGTGTGGGAATATCTTGTGTGTCAGCCAAAGCAAGGTAACAGATGGGAGTGGCCTAACCAACTCTTGGCTCCACCCCTCTGTAGTTCAATGATCCATCAAGAGATAGCTCTAGTAACAAGGGGTGAGATTTTAGCGCTACAGCCTTTAAGTAGATAACAAATTACTCAATAATTAAGCTTGTGGTTATAAATATTTTTTTAATAAATTG
The DNA here is from genome assembly GCA_039000515.1 of Timema cristinae. Lineage (NCBI taxonomy): Eukaryota > Metazoa > Arthropoda > Insecta > Phasmatodea > Timematidae > Timema > Timema cristinae. The sequence goes on from JBCFYV010011164.1 coordinate 47,296,276, forward strand.
CTCTTAAATAATTTAAAAGTGGTAGCTCTTTTTATAAAAAGTCAAAACGCTACGTTATTAAATTTTTATGAATTTGTCCAAAATAGTCAATTTTAGCATATTTTCACAAATGATAAAAAATAAAGTAAGTAAAAAACATCAAACGTTAAAAACAGGTCTTACTTTTACATCCTTCCGTTACAAAATAAAACCAATTCCTTGTTCCTGCGATGTATTTACGATGCTGTATAGGTTACATAGTTTGGTCATGTAATTAGCAAATACATCGCTCTGAAATGGGTTCTTAAGGTTATTTTTTAAGTTTTAATTATTTTCTCTGATCACCACATTGCCTAAAAGTTAAAACAATGAAATTAAAGGTTTGTGGTTCAAACTTATCTACACTATTTGAATTGCACTCGTGATAATATGCAAAGATAGAGATTTTTGGCTTCAATCTCTAATCACTAGAACTAAAGAGTAGCCAGAATCGTATATCTTAGAGTTAAACCTTGGGTCAGTCTCATAGTCAGATTTAGTACGCCTCAACTACGGTGCTATACTAAATACTAGACAATACCTAGCTAGACCAGAATGTAATGGAAACTTGATCATTTAATTCAAGTTTAGGTTGGTGTCGTCTTGTATTAGTAAAGCCCCGCATTTGAGGCGTACTTAGTCTGACTATGAAACTGGCCCTTTGACTGGGGGCTGACCAACGAATCTCAATCAGCAATTTACGGAAGGGGGGAGGGGAAGGAGAGCTGTGAGGTTTAATGTTTACCAAATTCCCCTATGTATTTTTTGAACCAACAGTCATGAAACCTTGAAATTTAAAATTAAGGTTCTTTTCTAGAATTTGGTGAGCTATTTTTTTAAATGATGTTTCCAATTTCAACCATTAGGACCTTCTATATGGGCAGAAGGGATAGGAAGTTTCATGTCCTCCAATCTCTGTAACATTATATATTTGGGGGTTTCACGGGTCGTAGAATATGGTATGTCATTAATTTGTGTACGACAACCACACAATGAGCTCCAAGGTCTGAGCGCAGGGGGTGGCAGGACTCAAAATTTACAAAATTAATAGAAAAAGCTACTTCTCAATGTGGTAGAAAGCTTAAATTGGAAGGTAAGTATAGGAACCACTTCAAATAACCATAACAGTCTTGAAATGGGAGAGTAAGAGTTAGTATGTCTGAAAAATAATAATTTTTAGATGAGGTAAAAAATTTAAGTTTGCCAGAAAAAATCCAAATCTGAGAAAAATATGTTTTTCAGTTTGATTTTTATTTTCTTTATTTTAACTTTTTAATATACTTTGATATTATAATATATTGAATAAAGAATCAGAAAGCGAATTTTGAATCAAGGATGAGTCTAATCAATTTTGTTCAAAACTACTGGTTGCGAGAATTTTAAATAAATTGATTAAAAAACAATTTTCACCGAGACCCTGGCCCCCTTTGTAATAAAACAAAATAATATACCCATGCCGCCCTTCCCCCGGTTCCGATTCCCATGCATCCAATACCTATCTTGACACCCAAACTTCTTCAAATCCATTTTCAAATTATTTTCCTATAAATGTATGTCTACAAAAGGGTATTGTTTCTTTAGGCTCCCCTACTAAAACTGCGTATACTCTCATACATGCCATACACACCACCTCAGCCTGTGCACCCTGATCATACTTAATATGTTTTTATTTATGTAACTTCGCCATTTTCCTGAACTTTGTCTAATTTTTCTAAACTACGCCAAGCTTAGCTTAATATTTATAATTAAAACAATCTATAAGTGAGATTGTCAATAAATATATCTCAAGACTATAAATCTGAGTTAGATAATGTTGTCAAACTTTTTAAATAACAAATTTTATTTATTGAAACTAACACCAGAGATATATGAACTTTATGAAAAAAAAAAAAATTGTGTGTGTGTGTTTGTAGGATAAAATCTTGTTTTAAATTTTAACAATAATTTTGAGTTGAATGAACGTCAAATTTAACTAATTGATGAATTATTAGCATCGTTTAGTGGTGAGCATTCTCAAAGTAACAAAAACTCTCTCTCCTTTTTTCTAGGTGATTCAACCAAGTTGTTTGAAATCGGAGAAATATCACCATATTTGCTTATGCTTTTGATGTGGCAAGTTGGACCTAAGGTGGTGGAAAGTACATTTGAAAATCCAGATGTACAAAAACTCTTACATTCAAATATCGAGAAATTTGACCTTTTACTAACGGAGACATTTTTCAATGAAGGTTTACTCGGATTAGCTCTTAAGTTCAACGTTCCAATTATTTCTGTGTGCACGTACGCTGGTATAGAAGCTACTGGTGATAGTGTGGGCAATCCATACCCATATGCATACATTCCTAATCCGTTCACACGTTTCAATACTCATATGTCCTTCCTTGAACGCCTTCAAAACACACTCTTAAATACATACTCAAATTTGGGCCATTATTTGTATTACTTGCCCAAACAAAACGAGCTATTGGTTAAATACTTCAAGGACACGATGGAAAACTTGCCTTATGTGGATGATCTGGTGAAGAGAACCTCTTTGGTGTTCCTCAACAATCACTTCAGCTACAGCTTCCCTCGTCCCTACGTGCCCAACATTGTGGAGGTTGGGGGTTGCACGTAAAGCCAGCTAAGAAACTTCCTCAGGTAAATACTTTTTAGAATCATATTATTTACCAATGTTATTGTAGAACACTCGATTAACTGATGAAATTAAGTACGCTAAAAGGCTCCACAAATCCTTTTGTTTAGCTGGTGCTATTCAATATTTCTCAAGTAAAGTTGAGGAGGTTTAGTTTCCCTTGGGAGAGGTGTCTTATTCCTAACGATACTTGTACTTGTACCATAATAGGAAGTTATTGTTCTTACAATGATGTTTCATTCATTGATTTGTATCATCCTGATTGCCTTGAGTTGTAGTGGAGGTTTTGGTGTTTTAAAGAAGAAGGGTTCAATACCTGTCCTAATATCGTTAATATCAGAAAAGTTCATCTTTCTTAGGGTGAAAAGTACACACCTGATACAGGTGACAACAAAATGGAGTGTCTACTCTAGCGCTACGCGTGAGACTTTCAGAAACAGCTGGACTAGTACAGTTTTTGCTGTAAGGAAGTTGGACTAGTTTATGTTTTTTCTGGTAAAACAGTGGACTAGTCCGATTTTTGCAGAAATATAGTATTCTCTCAGTTAATTTGCTAATAGACTTGTTCAATTTTAGCAGAGTATTATTCACCCAGATGTAACTTTACCTATAAGAAATACATTGATGCTATTATCTCAATCTATCATTTTTTGGACTTGTCCGGTTTTTGCAATAAACTCTTTTAATTATCTGATATTATTTAGAAGTAGAGTTCCATCGTTCATGTTAAACAGGTTAAGGGTTTTACATATTGCGGTTATGTTCCCATCATAACGTACACCGTAAACTTTATCCAAACGATCGTGAGGTGTGTAAAGATAGGTCCCAACATTTACTTGCTACGCCAATACTCGACCGGAACATTATCCTTTCTCCTCTTTTTACTCAATTTCAGGTTCAGATCTTGCAGTGGATATATTTACCATCTTGTTTCGCGGTTCTGTGATTGGTTTAAAAGTTTTCTGAATGGTAAACTCGGACTCGTGAAATTCAGCACGCAACTGTTTATACTTCCTCCTAACAATCTTATTAGCTTTGATGATTTCCTCTGTAACCTTCATTGCCATAATTTAGGCTAATAATAATGAGTGTCATGAACGAACCAGTCATTTTATTTAAACATAGGCAAGACATAGATCTACATATTGTTTTAGAAATGCTGTTGAGCTTTTCCCCACTTTACTACTTTAAAACCGTACCGATATAAACTTTAATGTCAGTTCAATAATTTCGAAACAGGAATTTTAAAAGGTTATAAATATTTTTTAAGTAAATAGTAGGTTCGTTATTACTAATTTTATATATTTAACTAAATAAATGTGTCTTGGAAGTTTATATATCCCTGCAGGAATTTCAAGGTATATAAAGTTTGTATTAAGTTAATATGTTATATTTATATATTCCTTTTTATATACTGGCATGTTAAATTAAATAACCTCTTGAGGTACTTGTGGTAAGTGTTTAGATGCGGAAATAAAAAGAAAAAGTATTTACATGTAAGAAGATACGTGACTGTAAAAATATCCTGGATGTCCTGGGTACCTGTATGGAAGAGGTTACTTGTTGCCTCAAAGGCTTGTAGTGAATTGGTGAAATGTAGCTGTAAGAGACCAAGTGGATGTGTGGTAGGTTTACATGCGTAAAGGCAGGATGGAAGTGTACAGAACTCTGCGGATGTCATTGTTTGAATACGGCAAAAGCAATGGCATCTTTAATATAATACGCCATCTTTCACTTAAGAATGTTTTTCAAAAAAGAAATTGGCGCATAGTTTCTAAAGGATACACCGGTAGGCTACACCAGTAAAATATATTTGGAATAAATATATGATCTGATGCATTTAAAAATGGTATATTTGTATTCCCTGACCCAAATTTGGTGCGTCTGTCCACATGTTAACGCTAAGTTGCCGTACTATAAGATTTAATTTATTTACTGCAGTTAAAGTATTCTAAAATTTCATATCACACCCTTTATTACCAATCCTTTTGTCTAATAACATATAACGATTAAAATATTATAATTTAACAAATCGTAAAAGAGTACGTAAGATAGAGAAGTGGTGGTGGGGTGGGGGCAACGGTAAGTCTTAAGATCATTTACATGGGGTCAGGAGGTCCTAAGTCACAAAAAAATCCTTACGTAATTTAAGGATTGCGCCCTTTGATGTTACCAAAAATAATATGTTTATGAAAATCTATCTATTGGTAGAGATTACTAATCAGTGACTACAAGTTAAACTAGAATACTCTTAAAAGTGGGGAACAAATAGATTAGTAATAAATTTGCTAGAGAAATTCACACTTAAATTATGTTCCAGGACCTACAGAAATTTATGGACGATGCCAAAGAAGGAGTTGTTTATTCAGTTTAGGATCCAACTTGAAAAGTTCTGACATGCCCGAATACAAGAGAGAAGCTTTTCTTAAAGCGTTCTCGAAACTGAAACAAAGGTACTTTGGAAGTTTGAAGCTGACAATCTTCCGGGACAACCACTAATGTCAAAATAGAGAAGTGGCTGCCCCAATCAGATATTTTAGGTAGGTCTGACTTTATATTTCATGAAAGATTGAATCAAAATACATACCCATATACAGGGCCAACCACAGAAAAAAGATGTCAGTGACTGGGGCTACCAAATTAATAACAGTGAATCACCGATGGCCACTTGAAAATTTGGGGTCCTTCAAGCATATTTTGTTCCAAATTAAATTCTACCAGTAAAATAAAACATATCACCCAGGTCCTCTTCCCCGTGAAACAAGCATGAGCTAGAAACTAATGTACTTAAATAATTGTACATTTTCTTCTTATGACTAATATTTAAAATACACATTATACAACAACAGGTGGCCTGGTGGTCTAGGGATAAGGTGTCGGACTTCTGTGCTGGCGGCCGGGGTTCAATCCTCGGTCCCGGCAAAGATTTATCTGATTACCAAACCCTTCCTTCACCTCTGACAAGATATCTTGTGAATGTGGGGAATGCCAGGCCTCCACCGTGGTTCGGATTCCACGTTAAACTGTAGGTCCTTCATTTCATCTCACAATCACCCTACCATTACACATTAGCGTGTGAGTATAACCCGAACGGGTAGTAAGACGCGGTGCTAATAATAATATACAACAACAAAAAATCAGTGGTAATCTGATATAATAGTTTTCCATCAGGCAACAACTTCTCCAAACTCTCAACCACGTTTATGTTTCAATTTCATTCACTCACTAATATTCATAGCACTTTCATCTGTTAAGTTACTCACTGTCTTAAATTCCATTTGTTGAAAATAAAAATGCAAGACTTTAAGGCTGCAACGCAAAGTGATTTATTAGCAGTTTTATTAACTGGTTTTCAAAAGCTCTATCGACTTCTTAGTACTTAAACCTTTGTGTACACTTAATAGTTCCATACTGCTGAGCTGTCTGTGACTCATCGAACTCCTCAGCCAGGTTTTCAGTCTTCGAAATGTAATAAACTATCGCTCTGCAGAACAAGAAGTTTCTGGAAGCATCACCGCGATTTTGATTGCTTTTTCAACAGGTGGAATTTATTCCTTAGTCCTTGCAGTCATTGCTTTCAAGAAGGTCCCTCAATTTAACTGTTTATCTGTTTGACTTAACTTGTTAAATTTGATACTTTCTTCTTTGAAGTTGTCAAGTACACCTCCATAAATAGTCATTATATCTTCAACAGCATTTCCAAATTCTTCGTCTGCATTGATCAAGTTTGCTGTTATTTTACTATTTTAAAATTTGTGTCTGCATTTTCCCTGTCTTGCTGAAACACAAATAAAAGTTCCTGCATGTGAGTTGAATCTTGCAGCAAATTAATGGAAACATTCTGTAATAAAATAGTGATGGGGTCAAATTATGCTGAATATTTTGCCATAATTTTTGTAGTGACTATTGATGTCAGAGTGATGACAGCACAAAGAAGCTCGTTTGCTCGCTGCCACAGTTTGATATTATTGCTAATGATATTTATCGTAGTCCTTCCATAACATTTTTAAGGTTCACGCTAAAATAACTAAATCTTTTATATTTCTCAGTCCATCGTGTGGCAGGGCTGGATGAGACAATCATCATTCACATTCATTACATTGCATTACTTTACTAACCAATATTTACAAAATTTTTAACCCTCCCAAATTGACCATATTTGAGACCAAAATTTCTTTGATATGAAAGGTGACCTGGTGGTCCAGGGGTAAGGTGTCGGGCTCCTGTGCTTGAAGTCCTGGGTTCAATCCTAAGTCCCAGCACAGATTTATCTGAATGCCAAACCCTTCCTTCACCTCTGATAAGACGTGTATTAATCATAATTTGTGAATGTGTGGAATACCCGGCCTCCACCGTGGTTTGGATCCCACGTTGAACTGTAGGTCCTCCATTTCATATCACAATCACCCTACCATTACACATTACGTAGGTGCGTATAACCCGAACGGGTAGTAAGGCGTGGTGCTAATAATGATGATCTTAGTTATGGGAAAGAATCTCAAATCTCACTGATTGCATTTGCAGTTACTGGCAGCCCCCTGCGGTTGGCCCTGTATATATAAGAAGTGACTGTCAATATCTTAAAGTGGCAACGAGAAACTACAGATATTAGTGTTGTTACATCTGACCCTCACTAGGGGAGTGTTTGCTACAGGAAAAAACAATTAAGTAGTTATTAACAAAAGGTATAGCACAAGATATACATATAGGCTTTAATCAGTCAGCTTGACTGGGTCTTAATACAATATTCCTAAAAACACTTTGGATAATTAAAAAACAATAGAAAGATCTGTAAATCTTAGTGGTATATGGCTAGCAAACAGATGTCGATTAATAGGTAGTATGGCTGGTCCCTTTCCCTATCGATACTGCCAGAGCATTCAATAGTATTAACAATACTAATTTGAATTACATTAAAAGCAACACAAAAAACAATAGGAGCCAAAAACACAAGTAAAGAAAAAGGGTATTATTCTCGCCGACCCCATTATGACACAAACACAGTTCCGCAGTTTGCTCACCCTAGCTAATACCGTACGGGAAGCATGACTTCTTGACTAACTCAAAACATATATCTCTAATAACCCAACAGTGATTTGGAAAACAGGACAGACAACCTGGTTGTAGCCATACAAATATTAAACAAATGCACGTGACGTTCACAGCGTCATGAGAGACATTGACTCAGAATAAATAAATGGAACTTGTGGAGGTTAGCAAGTCTATGACTAAGACCTTACTACATTCGAAGCCAAAGGCTCATAATGTAAAGACTGTATCATAAGGATACAGAGAAACATAGTCGCTACGACTGATATACCACGTCTAAGGACGCTAAATATTAGTCATAATGACACTTGTCCTTCAGACAGGAGGACACAATTTTAACCAATTAAATAAACTCTTTTCATCTTGAAGTCAACAAGACTTGAAATGGATTAACTGTCCATTCGACATAATATTAAACTATCAAACAAAATTAAGGACGGCTTCGAATATAGACACAGAACATATAGGATATCAAAAATGTCTAGGTAGACATCGTCTAGTATTTTAACAAAACCAAGACTCCACGTCATAAGGACTTAACGATGTTGCCAGAATACTTAAGTATTTCCTCTTGGCCAGTGCCACTTCATGGTGTCCGTTTCCTTCGTTGAGTAACGTTGTAGAGGTTTCCTCCTTCGATGCTGGGTTGTAGTAGATTGGGTATATTGTGAACCTGAGCAGCAGCCTTTATATACTTTCAAATCTGACTTGAACGGAACAAAACAAAATGGGTGATAAACTCAGAAATAGGGGAAAAGAGAGAGACGGACGAATGCTGGGAGAAAGAAAAACAAAGCTGGGAGAACCGCTAGCGGGGAAGGGGGAAAACATGGTTCCTTGGACTGCCGCTAGTCTTCTCTGCCAGGTAGGTGATCACTGGGTCAAGTCCATTCTATATTTCTTTCGTTATCAGGTGTTGTAATGAAAGAACGTGTGGCTGCAGTTAGGCCGCCTTTATTGAATAATTTTCTTTTCTAACAAGCGGTGAATAAATCACAAAATATCATGAAATGGTGAGTATATACCAAAGCATCTTCTATCTAAATATATTCGTTTTGATTATATTCTTTAGGCTCAGCTATTATTTTTAGAAAATTTACAATATAGACGTCCTTTACTATATTTGCTTGTAGGCAGCATGGCAAATCTATGTAAATCCATCCGACATCATCCAATGGCAAAGAGGATGCGCTAAAGTATTTTATTCATATATATGATAATGTTAATCCTCTTCTTTGATATCTGCTACAGTAATTATCAAAATATTGATATTTAATTGTAGCTGTCCAATCTGCCTTATTGACATGCTACAGTGTCTAGTCTGTGGACGACAAATGTGTACGATCAACAAACAAAGTAAATTATTTAATATGTTAAATATTTATGTACACAATATCTTATACCGAAGAGCTAATAATAAGATTTTTGTAACTTCTACTCTTGGATACATCATGCATGGTAAAATAAAGATCAAAATTAATAATTCGTCTTCCGAATGATTCAACTTCAACCATACCAGATAAAATGTCCCTAATATAATTTTAAGTAACGGGGAAAGTATTACACTTGATTCATTTTACTAGTCTATGGCTATAGTTATAGATATACGTGTTTATTTTAAACGATATAAAATATTATGTAAAATAATGAAATATTTTTATTTACTTTTATTGTTTTTTTCATTATAGCAGTCTCATTTCTGAGGAAGATACCACATGGCATTGAAAGACAAATGTTCTTGAATCTGATTTTTAACAAATAGTTTTATATTTTTATATTTTGTGCTTCGTGTTTATTTAATAACATTTTATAGCAAGATATTTTACTTATTCATAAAATATTATTTACTTTAAATTCCATCTTTAAGCTGTTTAAAAGCTTTCCAAAACGTTGTATATCTCTGAATACAAGAAAATGTGCTTTGCAATATTATGTAGGGGGTCTTCATACTGTTATAGAAGTTAACTTTGTTTCAGGACACCCTAATATTCGACTGTTTATAACTCATGGAGGTCTTCTCAGCACCCAGGAAGCGATCTATCACGGTGTTCCTCTCGTTGGGATACCGATATTTGCAGACCAAAAAGTCAATGTCTTGAAGTCTGAAGAGAGCGGGTTTGCTAAGATGGTAGACTTCCAAAATATCACTGAAGCCTCTTTAGATTTGGTCCTCAATGAAGTGCTCAGCAACCCAACGTAAGAAAATTGGGAACCTTTTCTTTCCAGAATCGATACAAAACTAAGTAAATGATATATAGCTCAATCTGAACTGGCTAAGTTTTTCATCTTGTGATTAATTCCAAGATTTATTTTCACACTCCTCCAATGAAAGAATTCATAATGCTATTTTAAACTACTCGCATCATACATATCTTATTCAAGGCCATTGTGTTGCATTTGGGGACGTGGCAGAAAGCCTAAACTAAATTGACCAGGGGCGGCTCGTCCCTAAGGCGCGGAGGCGCGCGCCCCCATTCCCACGAATCCCCAGTTCCTTTTAAAGTTATTATTCGCACTCTCACGACAATTTTATCTTGCCATAATAGTTTCAAGAAAAATATGTTTTTGGTTTAAGTAATAGCAGGCAATGTTTTTAAAATGGCATGCGGTTGGGCGCGAGGCGGTCAGCACCTGATATTGGAAACCAAACCTTCCCACCTCTTCACCTCTTATCTTCAAATGGCATGCAGTTGGGCGCGAGGCGGTCAGCCCCTGATATTGGAAACCAAACCTTCCCACCTCTTCACTTCTTATCTTCAAATGGCATGCAGTTGGGCGCGCGACGGTCAGCGCCTGACATAGAGAAACCAAACCTTCCCTCCCCTTAACCCGTTGTCCCATCCTGCTAGAGCTAGCATTATTTAGCATTGCTTATTCTTCTTTTGAAGGCGCACTTTCATACGCGCCCTAAGGTTGAAAGCTTGTGAAATGTGTATAGCGTGAACCAGCAATAATTGATGTCATTCATCCTGCGTGCTCCTGCATCTTGAGGATGTGTGTGGCGTGTGTGTTTTATAATAATATTATGTAGGGTTATTTTAGGATAATGTTTATTTGAGTTATATGTTTTAAAACTTTTTGTAACTAGGCTTAATATGAATAGTTCAATTCAGGCGCTTAAGACAACGAATATTGCAAGATTAACTCTTGATCAAAAAAGAGATTAGAATTCATTAGGTAGGTCATGTCCTGAATTTTGTATGGAACAAAGTGAAAACATACATACCTATATATGTATGCACATTACACAGCTGCAGTTTTTCTACAACACATCCACGTCCTTTAGAGAAAGTTTTTTTATCTTTCCATCTTGTTTGTGATATTAATTTTTGAGTTTAACTAAATGAATATTTAGCAAAACATATTCACAAAATTTGTGTCTTCTTTTAAATATATTATTTAGAAATAATTTATTAATTAAACAGGCTGCGCCCTCCAGCTTCTAAAGTGACGAGCCGCCACTGAAATTGACCTAAGCCGTAAGACCTCAAATAGATTTTTGGCCTTAAGTCAGTAATCCTAAACGCAATTCGCCTATAATGAATTTAAACACTTGGCCTAAGGTAATTTAGTCTAAAATACAAATTAAAAATATTCGGGTGAATTTGTTAAGTAAAAATTGTTAATTTTTCATTTGAATAAAAATAGCACAAGATACGCTAGCTGTTATTATTATGATACTTTCAAAATATTTAATAGTACTTCTAAATCAAGTTTTATAATATATTTCTTGGAAGCGATACAATTATATATATATATATATATATAATATATATATATATATATATATATATATATAAAATCTAAACTAAAGCACAATATATTATGCAGTTTGCATTTCATTATTTTTTTAACATAGCTATTTCCTAAATATAATTATAGCTGTGACCAATGAAATGTGGTATGTTGTTGAACATTTATACAAGAGCTAGAACTATTATTCACTTTAAAAACACCAACATTATAATGACGTGTTCTTTATTTATCATCATATAAATAGTCAACATATAACAGTCTAAATAAGGGGAATAGGGTGGGGGGCATTAAATAAAAGCAAAGATTTATGTTTTAAAATTTGAAAGTTTATGATAGTTTTAGAAATACAAACACACATATAGGTCTTGAATTTATTTATTATAATCAGGCTATTTAGTTTTAAAATTCAAAAATAAAAGACACTGTTTTATCTTTAATAAAATAATAATATGAAACAGCTTTTAATGTCCCTATGCCACAATGCCTTGTATGCGTGTAGGAAAAAAATTTGTAACCGAAAGTTTCTCTCTCTCTCGTTTGCTCATTTGTGTGAGTCTTTCAATTTGAACATATCCCCCATAAATGTTATCTAGCACACAATGTTCAACAGAAACTTAACAGCTCAATATTTGAGCAGGAATAAATTTCCATGACAATGCAGTATTTCCAACTGTGTTATCTTCTCTTTTATAATAGCCAAAGATATTGAAAATAGTAGCTTCCTGCTAATATTCTAAAAGGCACAAAAAAATTTCAGCAATCTAATCTGGATATGCCAATTTGAGCATCTGTTTGGATGTAGATTTACAAAGTTTTGATTTTGTAATGATTCTGCAAGTATATTTTAGCTGTGAGTGTAACCAATTTCGCAGTAATGTGAACGGGATGGATGTATTAAGTTTTTCTTTCATAATGATGGTGGATACATCCAGTTCTGCTTCTGTTGTGAGATTTTGGAGTCGATTTATAATAGGATGAAAGCAGTTTTGCATTGGTTTTGTAACACTACATCATAGAGGACCATGTAAGGAATGAGATGTACGAGAATACCTCATTTTTGTCCAAAATTGAATTTACCGAACTTTGTATCTGGACGCCTCAGTCTCATTGACAGACTCGTTTTAATACCTTCATAGGGCATATTCACATATACTTCTAGTGGCTTGTTTGTTCAATAGGTTTACTTATGCTCATGCTAATTTATTTATCTTAAAAATACTCGAAATGTTAATGTATCATGAACACCTCTGAATCCCTGCTTTCATGAAATTCTGGGTCCACTGTTGGATCGCGATGAGTGCATTGAAACTATACATGAGGTTCTACTAATCAATAACGTTTGTTTTAGGTACCTCAAGAACGCCAAACGTATCTCTAAAATCTATCTGGATCAGCCCAAGCCTCCCATGGATCTAGCTGTATACTGGACAGAATACGTAATACGTCACAAGGGAGCACCGCACTTGCGCAGTGCTGCTCTTGATCTAAACTGGTTCCAGCTCCACTTGCTAGACGTCGCCGCTGTGCTTTTTTTAATTATAGCTATTGTCATAATCGGCCTTCTGTTCATAATTAGAGCTCTTGTTCGACTGGTTTCAAGAAGAACCACCAAAAAGAAACCACAAACGAAGAGTAGTAAAAAGAAAAACTAAAACAAGCTTTAATCTCTTAGATAAATTAGTTTTTTTCTACACACAATTTAGTATAATCAACATAGGCCAATTCTATTTGATGTGCCATAAATAAATATACTATGTTTTGCCTCGATACACATTCAAATAACATAAATTAATTAATATGTAATTATAATTTAAAAAAAATTGTTATAAGTGTTATCGTATTTGTAATAAGCTATCTGAGCAGTGAGGGAAAGTTGCCAATTCCTTATAAATAATTAATTAATGCTCCAGGATTACAATATACCCGTTGGCCTAGAAACGAGGAAAACAATTGTTTTTTAATGTATTAACTTTTATGGGTAGATCCAGAATATTTTCATCATATGTATTATTATTATTATTATTATTATTATTATTATTATTATTATTATTATTATTATTATTATTATATTATTATTATTATTAGCATCGCGTCTTACTACCCGTTCGGGTTATATGCACTTACGCTAATGTGTAATGGTTGCGTGATTGTGAGATGAAATGGAGGACCTACAGTTTAAAGTGGGATCCGAACTACGGTGGATACCTGGCATTTCACACATTTATAAGTTGTGATTAATACACGTCTTGTCAAAGGTGAAGGAAGAGTTTGGCAATCAGATAAATCTGTGCCGGGACCGAGGATTGAACCCAGCACTGAAGTGTGACACCTCACCCCTAGACCACCAGGTCACGCCATTAGATGTAATTATATATACAATTAATTATAAAAAAACCCACCACCCATGAAAATATATTACAGTTCTATATATTCTGTTTAAGACCATTTATATCACTTATGAGTAAATCAGTGGCAGCTCGTAGCTAAAATTAGTGGGGGTGCTGCTCCAGAAATTTTTTAGCCTTTGTTTTAAAATTGTGTAAAAGGAAAAAAACTTGTATAAAAAGAAGACTTATTCAGGAACTTGATAAAATCTTAACAAAAAATTCAATTTTTACCTACTTCAACTTAAATGGATACAGTTCAAGATTGATCTATTCATTTAAAATTGAAATCCATTCTTCTGTTTTAATCTACGCAAAAAGTTCAATAATTTTCTCTTTGATCTCTGGATGATCATTGAGGAAATTTTTCTCTATTTAAAGTGCTGCATGCGCATTTAGTCTTTCCGAATTCATAGTGTTCTTAAAAAAGTTTTTATTCTTTTCAATGTTGAAAAATAGCGCTTTGCCTCTGATGTAGTCATGGGATTTGTCAAGAGAATTATTATCAGTTTCGTAAGTTCACTAAAAATATCATCTAGATTATTTTACAAGAAAAATTTCAGCAGCACAATTAAATTGCAATATTCATGAATATCATGAATATTGAATACTTTTAGTTCAGTTTCAATCTTTTCTTTGTCAATCATGGGATAAGCTTTAGTGATCAGTACTAACTCTTTTGTGGGATATTCATTCTTAAATCTAGTGAAGAAATTCTTGTTGAACAATTTAGCAGCTGCTAAATGTTTAGTGGAAGAATATTTGCCCATTATATCAACACATATATAGTCACTCACTTCCTTAGCTTCTGCCATGAGTGTCTTTGAAGGATTCTCACAGTACTTTTAGTTTCTCAATTCTAAAATAGCAGTTTTGAAATTTGTTATATATTCATTCACTTTAAACACACTAATTTTTCGAGATTGCATTTGGTTATAAATTATTTCAACATGAGCCGTAATCTGATAAAAAAAAAGCTCTAACCAAGACTTGAAATTATAATCATTCAGGTATTTTAAAATTCCTGTTGCTTCTGCAATGGTTTGATCTGCATTTGATGTTGACTGAATTTCAGTAAGGCGGTTTTTGAAAGGTTGTAAATTTTCATGAACTTTGTTTATGGTATGTATGTTGAAATTCCACCGGTTAAAGGATGGACGTGGAATGCTGACATCAATACATTTCTTGAGAATGGACACACGTTGTGGTGATCTTGAGAAGAATGTTGGAATATCCAGAATGTCAGAGAAAAAAATTCTTGCGTTTCGTTTAATACTTGCTGCATTTTTCATTATTAAATAAAGTTATGTGCATAACAGTGAATGAAATGTACAATACTATAAACTGCTTTTATTTTTGATTTAGCTCCTTTTTTTTTCATGACATTTGCATCATCAAATGTCTGAGCTATCAGTTTTTGTCCATTTTCTTGAAGGATTATGTCCAATTGTTCTAAAATACGTTTTGATATGCCATCTGCAGTTTGATTTTCTGGAATAAAGACTCCCCAAAAACGCTTAAATATATCTCCATTCAATACGTATCGTAAAACAAGGACCATTTGAGTGTGTTCCGAAACATCTGTTGTGTCATCTGCCATGACAACTACAAAGGAAGCTTTTCTAATCTCCATCCTTATCTCCTCATGGTATATTTGTAGCAGACAATCAAGTATCTCATTCTGAATGGTTTTAGAAACACCTTTGAAGACTGCATTGGTTTTTAAGTGATTCTTCAAATCTGAATCTAATTTAGATGCAAAATTTACTAATACTCTAAATATCCCTGTATATACTGAATCGTCTTTTTCATCATGTCCACATAAGGGAGTTTCAAAGTTTCCACAAAAGTAAATGCAGTCTATTATTTTGGACAAAATTTCACGGTTCTTTTTAAATGTTATATTATACTCATTGATTGAAAGACTATGCCTCACTAAGTTTTTCCTTAATACTTACGGCTCCTAAAAGTGACAGTGATACAACATTATTAACGTACTTCTTTGACTTCTCATGCTTTTCAGTTTTTTCTTTAATTTTGTTTATAATTCTAAAACCATCTTTTATCCACAGTACATCACTTCCAAACAGCAAACACAGGAAGCAAAACAGTGCATTTTTAACTTCACAGCCGCAAAGCCAACTTTTCCGTTGGTACCATTCAAAATTAAAGCTACGTATATATTTCTTGTTGTTGCTTTTGCCTGGCTGAGATATTAGAATATCAGGTGTTGAACAATCTCTTTTCTTAACTGTAACTTTCTCATGGAGAAATAGCTGTGAAAACTTAAGCTGTTGAAGTTCAATTTCAGTCATAGAACTTATTTCTTGGGATGCAAGGCCATGGTTAAAGTCTTATATCAAATAAAATAACCGAAAAAATATGAATCAAATAGAGTAGCTGGAAGCAGAATGATAATCTAACTCTACACTCTTCTACACTTTATCACATTCAAGAATTTGGTACATGGTTTTTAAGCACAACACACGCTGAGTAAAAAAAACTTCCTTCCACCATCATGCCAGAGCCGGCACTGCGAGAGTAACAGTGCTCTCTCTACCTGGCAGTCCCACCTTCCTCCCCACCTCCTTCCTATGTGCGCATGCGCACAACAGTCAAACACCACATCGTTGAAACTGTGAAGTGCACAGTTCCATACAAATATTTTTGTATCTTTTTCATAAACTGGAGGATAGCTACTGAAGTACTGACATTAAGCTTAAGGAATACATATTGTACTATAAAAATAAAGAAAGAATTAAAGAAAAAAGGACTAATTATATTAAATGTTATCGAAAATATCAAGTGGAAATAGGGGGTGCTGCAGTTCCGCAGTGCCTCTACACGAGCCGCCACTGGAGTATATACTCATATTTCTTTAAGGAAAATCTCTTTGGGTTTTTGAGTTATTTGGTAATATTTGGGATAAAATACAGGAAAGGTGGATATATAGGGTGAATAAGGTGTACGAAAAAATATGGTATTTTAGATTAAAAGGAGAACACAGTTCACACTTTATATTGCTGTTTCCATCTACCTTTCCAGTACCTTCATCTAAATATAACATAATGATTATAGGCACCGTGTTTTGGTGTATGTAGTGCTGGTAGTGGAAGAATCTCGAAACATTTGAATGAAGGTGATTGCTGAAACATATGTATCATAGCTTATTAGTAGCATCTCGTGACCAACATTCTTGGGCAAGCTTAGAAGGGGAGGTCCCTGTAATGTTTCTAAATTAGTTTAGATTTGTAGGTTCTCACAGCATAATCTGTTAACTGTTTATTTTACATGACATCCATAATTAATTCCATTTAAACATAACCTCCTAGCTCACTGTTCCCAAACACAATGATCATCAGACATCAACATATGTTTTACCATGTCATGGATTACAGATATCACAGCACTGTTCAAGATATTAAAGTTAAGGTCCAATCATTGAACATTCCAGTCCCGGATTAGAAAAACAAAAATGTATGCTTCAAGAAGCTATTTGGAGGATTTTTTTAAAATTATTGTTGTGGCTTTAGTCGTGCTTCTGTTCTGTGATTTACATTTTTATGTTATTACTTATTATGGACAAATACTTATAAACTTTCGTTTTCTAGCTTTCACACTAGTGGTTAAAATGCTAGCAGTTAAAAAGCTAGCAACCACGCCTTTGAATGAAATCCTTGTTATCAAGTTAGAAAATAAGTGTTCGTCTAGACCAGCGTTTTAAGCGCTACCTCTGGAGTTGTTAAAACCACCTTGCGGTAGAAACGCGAAACAAATTACACCAGGCGTTAACAGGCAGTTAGTTGTGCTTCAATGTCACAACATGTCTTTCAGCAGGAATAATAAATACTCTTCCTCAAGATGGTATCACGTTTTGCAATATTTTCATTCACTAAACCAAGTAGTTTATCAAATGAAACCACATACATTCTATAGTACAAAAAAGAACTTCTCTGTGTACATTCTGTGATTCATAAACATATTACATAATATAAAACTGTCCTGTTGAGAGACGGTTCAATAATGTGGGGTGAGTCCACCAACGTTTCTTTTGACGTTTTTTTTTTTTTTTTTCCTCCTACAAAATAAGTCCCGTAATACATGTCCATTTTAAAACCATTCTGCACAAGTGGAAGAAACAACTGCAGCATTTAAATTGCTAGTGTAGAGTGAGTAGCGTTTTTATTGCTGTTTTACAGTCGCGTTTTGACAGTCAGATTTAGATTCAAGATTTTGGAGGCGTAAGCTAGTGGCAAATTCGCCGCGTTCTACACGCCAGTGTAGAATGGGCCTTAGGCTTTGCCGTCAGGCCTAAGAGAGATCCATCGCGAATGTTGTAGTTGTTGAACGACCGCGTACTATTTTACTAATGTCAATTTCAATTCATTTAAACACATAAAATGAAAGGCTTCCCTTTCAACTTGTTTGAGTCATCGTATTTTTAACCAGTTTATTTTTCGGCCTGTACTATCAACTTTACGGTTTACTTTCAACTATTGAAACTCTCTCATTAAAGTTATTGTTGCTAATTTCTAGCTTAAATTTTTCGGCTACAGTTCCTCATTTATTCCATCTATTCATCTTCCTAAAACTAACTAACTCACAAATGTCAGCACAAAAAAGGATTAATTACTATGTAACTTATAAGAATCAAACCCAAAAATAAAAACAGCTACAGGTAAATATGTATCCTACCTCTTTCATCATCCCACACAAATAACAAACAGAGGTAGAGACAAGAGATTTATACATTTTATTCAAAACAATCAAGATACACCTCATTGAGGAAGCGGAACATACAAGCGTTAGGCGCTGAGCAAGTAAACAAGCCAAATGGGCTGGCAGGTGCATAGGTAACCAACCACCAAGGCCAGAAGGTCATGTAAACAGCAACAATGGGTGGCAACTAATTTAAGCACCAAAAATGGTATGATCAGAAAACAACAATAATACACTAATAATTGACCTCCAAGTTAATATTAATTACACCTCTCATAATCAAAGGTTAAGATCCAAGAACAGGCTTGTGCCCTAGCATTAAATCTAAGGTGAGAATAGGATCACAAGTTGTCGTCATCTGACAAACCCTAACTAATCTAAACATCGGTATGAAACCTTTCATTACTTATATATAGAGCTCAAAATACCCAACAATAATAAATAATCGGAATATCTAATAACAAGTAGAATGTCTACCAGAGAAATATTTACTTGGCGGCGCGTGGTCCCTTCTTTAACTAACATATAGATATAAGTGGTACAACAATATTAAACTATATCAAATTTAATAACAAACAAAATGTACACATTAGAAATATTATCCATGCTGGCTCACGGTGCCATATTTAACTAACATCTAAACGTAAATTGCCCACCAATAATAAATTATCCCAATCCTTTTTGACATCAAATAGATCATGACAACAGAAAATAATACAGAACATTTTGTTACTGTCTCCCTACTAGCTGAAGCAGGCCATAAAACTTTCCGTGAAGTGGATATAATAAATTTAAGATAAAGACAATCAGGTCAAAAGGTCTTCCCAAAACACCCAAAGGAACGAGTACAGCTACGGGCTTGTCGCCGATGGTATCCAAATATCAAATAGTCTTAAAGGCAGAAAACCATAAAATAAATAATAATAATAATAATCAAAAATATGTGTAAGTCCTAAACAGTAAATTTAGAATAATAAAGATTTAGCTGTTGCACCCTCTCTGAGTCCTGTACCCCCCGACCATAAAAAGGGATAAAAGGGAGAGGATGAACTTAACATACATAAAATGGAAATTATAAAAAATATATAGATTCAACAAAATGAGCAGTTTATTCAATTAAATGACAATAGCGCAGATAACAAAAATTGGTCTCATTATATCATTATGAGTACAGTTGGAAATTATGCTCGAAGCCAACAACTTTATATCATTAAAGTTGCGCAAGTGTTTAAACAAAAGGAAACATGAAATCCATCATAATATTGATAGTCCAGTCTATAAGAGACAATATCAAAACGAATATTTTTAAATGCGATACAAAATATATAAGGGCCTAATCGGCACCTTGATATGGTTCCAAAGGTTTCGTAATTCACAGAAAACGATATCATAAATATAAAGATTTAAATTTGACGATTACACAACGTGAGGGTTTGACTACCAGACATAAGCCAAACTCCCACGAAACTATCAGATCTGACTGAGAATATGGAACAAACAGTTCCATCAATTAACAAAACTTTAGTTGTTCAAACAGAACTTACGTTACAAAAGATTAAAGTCATCCTAATTCAAATTCCAATAAAAAGTTACATCACGTTACGTTAATTCAAACCATAATTTTAAATATGAAAAGTTACTTAAAAAAAAAGGAAATACTCTACAATTCCAAACAATATAATATTAACAAGTCAAACTTCTAATCAGCACATAACTGAGGATATTTACGAGAATAAAAATATAAGCAAAAGTTACAGCGCCCGAGCGGCGACCTATCTAAGATAGAATGTTTAGACATAGTTTGACGATCAAACTCTCAATACGTTAGATTTTGAAACTGAATATTATATACAAAAAGTTTAAAGTTTATAAAGAAGTTAGAGTTCATAACTTCACCCGTCTAAGCGACGATTTTGATACATTTTACAAGTTTTCTCCAGCCATTGTCCAGGTCCATGACAATGGTCTGTCGTCGATCGTTGATCGTAGGATAGTCCATTATGGCAAGCTTGCACGGCCATTATATAGGGATTTCGTTGTTATGGAAGGGAGTGGGAATTCACCAAACATACGCATGATGACGTCAACGATGCCTTCAAACAGACACGTAGACCATTGTTGATTCCGCTTGCTCCATCGGAATATCCGTGAATATCTCCAATCACCCGATGTTTTGAAGGAGGTTCCTCTAGTCTCCGTCAGGGGTCGGATACATAATTGTCTTCTAGTTGATGTTGATAGTTCTTGGTTCATTTCACACTAGTACAGTCGGAGTGCCGGGTCGTTTTGTTGACCCACTGGATCTCCCTTGACCCACTCGCCAGTCTAGGATTCCAGGTGCCGGCCAGCCTTGCAGGATTCTATTGTGAGCAGATTAGTATTGTAAGTACACGAACAAATTAATACTTAGAATTGGATTGAGTAATAAATATATTGTCCAGCATTGTTTCTATTAAGTCTTCTTAGCCTACAAGAACTACAACAGAGAAAAATACTATTGTAGGGATCCTAATTGAGTTGAGTTTATTGGAGCGGGTAGTAAGCTTGTTGTCCAGTTTTAACATTATACCACGTAATGTTACAAATCTCTAATCACGTCAGTATGGGGCGGGGTCCAGTTGTAACATTATACCACGTAATGTTACATAGCGACAAAGAGAATTTTGAGAAACATGTCGAGCCTACTTAATAGTCAGTCCTCTCACCTCGAAAGCCCAGAGTGTAATGCGTTATCACATTCTGGACTCCAACCGTTATATATCCTAAGGAAATCATGTGTTCTCGGGACGCGGAGAGCAACAGAGAGGAAAGGGGTAAGGGTTCCAGAACAATCTCCTCTCGTCCACACGCATTTAGGTCTATACACAATCACAGTTCGTAGAAGTTCTGGATACGCCCACCAACGTGCGCTGAGCTCACGCGCAACGCTGCTCATTTGCTTTGGGGAGCGGTTCAACCAACACGGCTGGCAGTGAACCTCGGACCTTGAGCTAGTTCAACGTTGACAGTGCTGCGGTGTGTATGTCGAATTGTAGTCGTGCCAGAATGAGTCAACTGGGGCTGTCTTGGTGAGTTATACGACTTCTCCGAATTTATGTTGTAATATGATTACAAATAAAGCCGGAAATTGTGTCGTTTAGTTGTTTGTTGCTTATCACCAAATGAAGGCATACATTGGCTTTACCGCATTCTGGAAGTTAGATGTTTGTTGCTAAAATATGAATAACCTCACAAAATTGAATTATGTGGATAGATAATAGAGCAATAATAGAGTGACAATATGCTTCTAGAAGCTTCCACCATCAAGGGGATATTTACCCTTTTCTAATTTGTGGTGGTTACCACTTCCCAGTATATTCTAAAGAACACATTTTGATTATTACAGCCACATATTTGATCATTTGAAATCAATTTGAATCCTCACTTCTCCTATCATGTAGAAGAAGTGACGATTACTAATACAATATTATAACATGAAGGTTTGGGGATGATAAGTCATAAGAGAAATATACAAGTTTAATAAATCAGTTTATTTAAATCCAAACAAGATTATAGAATTACATATAGTTTAATAGATCTTGCACTAAACAGTCCTTAGCTTATTCAGAGAAAATTAAATTAGTTACCATATACGCATACATACTAACTGGGAACTAGGAATCAAAACAAATAAAGATTAGCCTAAAGTATAGAGTAGTAACTTCAAACTAATACTAAAGTACATTCTGCTACGAAGGAGTGTCTGCCTCAATAAGGCGGAAAGATAAATAGCAAGCAAATTTTAATTCAAAGGCAACAATATACGATATCTATCTAGCCTCGCGAGTCACGACATAGACTAGAAAAACATATACATTAATTATAGTTAAATAATAGTTAACGATATCAAATTCTGGTCATAATTTAAAGAGTTACGAAAATGGTAGTTAAATGAGCTAGCTAGCAAGAGTTAACTCCAATGAGAGTTACAAAATACAAAGATTAATCTCCTAGAAGAGGAACTATCATTTTACAAATAGTAGATGGCAAGCTACCAGGAATCTAGGCTGTAAAAATACTATGGCCTGTCTTTTCCTAATTAGTACTGCCAGAGCATTCAATAGTAAGTACGTTTATACTTCAACCCAATCTTGGGCACACAATAATTAGTGCAAACAATGTATGTATCATCATAAACAAACGGCGCCTAAAGGGGGCTGGAAACTAAGCACTATCCCCTCGGGGCACTACTATGAAACTGTTGTGCTCCCACAGGTTGCGCACCATAAAAAGTAAACTAAAAAGGAACAATAGTGATTGTTATCTGTCACAGACCTAATTAGGTTGTTGAACAAAGCTTTAGATAACCTGATATCCACTATAAAGAGACCCTAAACATGGCCACACCTTTTAGGGAGTCATTATTATTCCCTGATATATAAAACTATGTACTAATAACTTATAAAAAGAAGTCAGACACACTGGCATAGTAAATAAAGTCGTATGGACCAAGATAAATAAAGCATTAAACCCATTATTCTAAACTAAGTCATCTGGGCATAGGAAAACATTTCAGAATTTTGACAAACAACTCTGTCTTATGGACATAGAAAAAGAGCGTCAAGACTAACATTCAAAAAACTATGTCTTATGAGCATAGAAAATAAAGTTGGACACTCTGACACAAAACTATGTATGATGGACATAGAAAATAAAGTCAGACGCTCTGACACAAAAAACTATGTCTGATGGGCATAGAAAAAGAGCGTTAAGAATACAATCCAAAACTATGGCTTATTGGCATATAAAATAAAGTCAGACACTCTGATACAAAAAAAACTATGTCCATAGACATAGAAAATAAAGCCAGACACTCTAAGACAAAAAAACTATGTTTGCTGGACATAGTAAAAGAGGTGTTACGAATCTAACCAAGATTCTAACTTTCAAATACTTAATTATATAGTAACAAAACTGACGTACTTTGGGAGGGTTCCACCCACACATAAAAGTGGGGTAGATAAGTTGCAGAATTGCGCCGAATGACAACTAGCGCTCGAAGACTGCGTGGAGAGCAGAAAAAAAATAGCTCTGCCATTTCATCGAAGTGGGGCCTGCTGGTGAGATGTCATTTTGATTATGTTCCAGGCATATTCATCTGTGGCAATTTTCCTGAAATTTGGACGTTTCCCGCCATCATGAATTCACCGTGAGTTAATATCTGCCACACATTATTATAATATAATAGCTCTTGTATTCAGCGTGTTAATTATATTTATGGTATTTTGATTGTACGTGTTAAACAGAAAGTTTAACGCGCTACAAATTGTATTGAATCATTAATAATTAATCAAGGTACTCTAAAATAATCTAGGGGCGGTGGCTTTAGAGGGTGGCACATTTTGGATGACATTATTATTATTTGTATTATATATTTTTATTTTAATAATTACGTTTAAAAATTATTGACCAACATCATCGAAATAGTTCAAGTTAAGGTCAGAACGACAATATTTAGTTTTAAATAATTGTACTTTGCAATCGCTTTGTAACTGACGTCACTCTCCCCTTTTTTATAATGTTAACTCAAGTTACTGTAGAGCATGTACTGTACATACCTGATTATCTTTCGTAGAAATCTTTTCTCGATTACTAACTTCTGCCCTCCCACTACCCCCACCACAACACCTCTTTCCTCCGAAACTTCCTAAAGCCCTTGACAAAAAAAAAAGGTTGGGGGCAAGGGGGCGCATATTATAATTGTGCCTTGGGGCACAAATATTTTAAATACACCACTGTGTAGAGCATATTTTAGGTATTGGCCTGCTTAAAATTTGACGGTTAAAAGAATGTCCCATTAATTCAAGAAACAATACATAATATTGAAGTAATTCTACATAATATGATTTTAATTTATAATTATAATAAGATTGAGGCTGTAAAAGTAATCTCGCCAAAACATCTATGTAAAACACGCGCTAAGTTCTACACTAAAAAATTATCTTTCAGCCTCGGGAAAAAGTGATATCTAATAGAGTGCCAAGTTCAACTTGAAATGACCTTCAAAATAACTTTTCACTTCTTTTTTACATTCTGTTTCTGCCACAATCTCAATCATTTAGTTTAATATATATTAGGACATATGGGTTAACATACATGAAATAATTCGGTATGCCAGTCTATCTACGTGCGCAAATGGACGAGACGTGACAAGTTCTTTGGAAATATATTTGAAGTTTAACTTGGCACTCTTTAGATCTCACTTCTTTTCGAGGCTGAATAAGAATTTTTGTAGAGTAGAACTTGTTGCGTTTTCACATAAATGTTTTGGTGAGTTATCAATACTTTTTTTTAAGATTATGTATAATGCAACCCCTCCCCTTAATATCTAAAGGGTGAGGAAGACTGAAAATCAGGCAAGAATGTTACCTGGTTGAACAATATAAATTTTATTGTAAGAAAAACAACAATATTACAATAATTAAGAAGGTACAATCTGTGTGTGAAGCGCACCTCTCCGTTAACCATCGGAGTCTATTAGATAACATTAGTAAACAAACATTAAACCTCCTTAGGAGAGTCAAAAACGACACTAAACGTGTCGGGCCCAAAATCAAATAACAACTCCCAGTTCGGGATCGTAACTTTATATACCTTAGTTCCTTGGTCGTTTAACCTGCTAGTATTATTTACAGAATAAGATGTACGGCATAACCGTAACCCCCGCGCAACAGTTACCACACCAAGTTTAAACATTAACATTTAAAGACGCATGTAGCTAACATGGCGTCACACCAATCCAATGAGCCCCACATGTAAAAGTAAACTAAGTAACATAACAACTTCCAGTATATAACCCGATAAATAAAGTTGAGTTTAAATACAGCTAAACTAATAAGTGAATTATTACAAGTCGGGTTTCGAACCCGGGCGCACAGGCAAACTCTCAGTGCTCTAACCATAAACAACAATTTACTTAAATAACTAACAAATAATGTTTGGGCTTGGACCCCAAATTTAGGCGCGGTAAGCGCATGGCATTGCAAGTTTCAACAATAAAACAATAATAAGGTTTTAAGAACCAGAATGATAATTTTGACAAGAATGCCCCCCATGACGCCGAAACTGAAATTTAGATATGTATACTAATGATCCCCAAGACCTAGGTCGCCGTTCTCACCTCTTATCCACAAGAAGGTGGACCTTACGTTCCCGGCGTAGCCGTATATATACAAAATATAGTTCCCAGAGAGGGGGTAGGATCGAAGGAGATAGAAGGTAGGAGAGACATAACAATGGAAGGAATGAGTTGCTTCGAGAACAATATCGAAGCGACCAGATGCTGCGCGCGGCCGGAGACGGAACTCTTCTTTCTTCGGCTGGCTGGACACGTGTTCGATTCTTGCAGTCGGTCAAGTCGGGCGCGTCGCTCAGTCAGTTCAGTATTACTTCGGAGAGCGGAGGTCAGTGATAGTGTTTTTTGTGCTGTGTGATGGTCTTCGGAGAGCGGCCCCCCGGGTTGGTGTGTGTTGACCCATTGATATTTCGTGTAACTCTTACAATAAGAATACGTTTATTTAAGTAGGGTGAATGCCAGGCCACCACCGTGGTTCAGATTCCACGTTAAACTGTAGGTCCTCCATTTCATCTCACAATCACCCTACCATTACACATTAATGTAAGTGCGTATAACCCGAACGGGTAGTAAGACGCGGTGCTAATAATAATAATAAAATAATAATAATAATAATAATAATAATAATAATAATAATAATAATAATTTAAGTAGGTACCTGCCTTCCATCGGGAGGCATGTGCTCAATTCTTATTAAAGTAGTGTGGTGTAACAAATAGATTGAGATATGGGAGTATTCTATTAAAACTTATGGATTCGAGGAATATATGTGGTATATTTGTTGACTTTTATGGCACCATGTTGAAAAATTGAGATTTCATATTTTACCCTTGGTCTATATCGAAAGTACTAGCTATATACCAATTTTCGACGTTATAATTTGACTTGTTCAAGTAACACCCAACCTACCCCCTACTAATTCGTATTAAGATTGTACATTGATTGTTGTCACAAGTTTCTCGCTGTACACAAACTGTTTGCTCTACGTCTATGGATATTCTCTTTTGAGCTTCTCGATACAAATTCAAACCTATCTGCTTTTTTTTTTATCAGAAAGATGCTTTCTCCTATCCTTTTTCGACATCAAAAAAAAGTTTGCAACAAATTATAATACTACTGTAAAACACCTGTGCCAACCAATACAGCCCTAGCACCTGAACTTTGTGTCCATGCTGGCTTGTTAGAAACCGGTCTAAAAGAACATTTAAAGATAGCCGAGCCTTCCTACTTCTGCATCCAATCAGGCGTACTTAATTGGGGGTTTGACAAGAAAAGAATGGGGGTAACGTGACCTATCTCCATTGGAATATTAAATAGAAAATGCATGGAATTTTTTGGGGTGGTTTATTCGGGTTTTTTTATATACAAATACCCAATTATAATCATACTGTTTCAAGCGTAAACTATCTGCGTTTATTAATGCTAAGTTAAAAAATTTAATTTTCTTCTCAATCAATAGTTTGAAGCTCAAACACATTTATTAATTTCTATTTAATTTTTTATCTAATTATTCCATGGTTTTATTATATTTTGGGTCTGGCATAATCATTTGGCACTACACATATTTTTCTATCGTTCATGATAGTTGAGATATCATCAAAATAAGAATAACCTTTGGGTAAATGTGTGAAATGCGGATTGTGGGTTCAATTGTAAAGCGCGTTCTTAACATATTAGGACGCACGCAATTCAAATATTGTAGAGAAGTTTCAACCATAAAGATTTAATGTTATTGTTTTAAGTAAAATGGAGACCAGAAGAAATAATTAATAGCTTATAATTTTTTGATAATGAGTGAAAAAACATTAATTTACATAAATTATTTCTGTGCACTGGAGGTGGACTTCATACACATTGTATTATATTTAAACTGTAGGAATATGATTATAAATAAAATATATTAGAACAGTGACATTCAAACTTTGGCACGGTTTGACCCCAATCTTTGTCCCTAGGACCATCACGACATCTTGATCACTTAAAAGCATTTAAATCCTAGTATTAAATTATTTTTACACTGCACCCATGGATATCTGGATTTAATTACAGTTGATAGGTAGGTCAACTTTATAGGAAATGTACCCTTATTTACCTGGAGGGAGAAGTGGAAACCGTTTAGGAAATATTCCCCTGTACACCCGGCCAAAATGTGAATCCCGGCCTTCACGTCCACAAAAAACCAAATGAGCGTGGCATTAATACCACGTACCCACAAATACTTGTTTTAATTATTATAAATTGATTGTATACTAACTACGAATGTGACTAAGATGTTGCAAAAGAGAATCATTCAACCCAGTAAGTATTTTGGATGGTATGGTATCAGCGCAACCCACCCAAATACTAGGCTGCTACAGTCAGCTAGATCAGAGTTGTGCAACCAAAATGGAATACAAGCCGTTCTTATCATAATTTTAACCGCTTCACATTTCTATTAATTTGAATTTTACACTTTCCAAACTTATTCTAATAAATGAACAAAGTAAATATAAAGCTACAAGTTCATTAAGTTCTGTGACCACGCCCGAAGCATACCATTACTCCAAATAGAGTCGCGATCCTTTGGTTGGAAACTACAGTGGTAGAGTTGGGGGGGGGGGGGGGGGGAAGGGGGGCGCGGTACGGCACTAGTCTTTTCAACTATCTTACGACATCTAAGGGTATTCGTGTTTGACTCTTATAGGGTGACATTTTTAATAGTTTGTCTGTATATTAAGACCAGAAAACGATATATATAAAGAAATTAAAAAATTAATATGAATAGGTAAATTTTAACCAGGCAAACAAGTGAAAATAAAGAATTGTAATATTACCACTATTGTAAAAGGCCTAAATGATCTCCCATTCATCTTCCTCTCTCTCTCTCTCTCTCACACACACACACACATATATATAATGTACCGAGCTAGATTTGATCAAAAAAATTAATGTATTGCATAACCAATCAAATTTAAATCCTTAAAAGTTTTGAGCAATCAATTACAAAATGTTGATAGTATGTATTTTACTCATAAACTCCTATTTTGTTTATCCTAATTATTTTATGTACCCACAATATTACCTAAAACCATCAAAAGAAAACGTAGTGGTTCAAACTTATTTACAATATTTGAATTCCGTGCGTGCTAATAAAGTAAGGTACTAGCGCTTTTCGGCAACAATGTCTGATCACTGGAACTAGAACTTTTACAGTAGCCCCATGGCTTCTTTGGTGCTGACTGACAGCTCACAGCTGACTTCTGACAGTCAACATTCAGATATATACCTAAATTTTGACTGTCAGAAGTGACAGCTGCTAAATACATGTTTTTGCAGATCATATGGTTTGGCGTAGGTATACATAATTTGATCTGGTAACTTTTCAAAGCTTTTAGCTGTTAGCTGTGAGCTGTCAGCTAGCACCAAAGAAGCCATGGGGCTACTTTACATACTGTGAGTTAGGAGTGTCCACAAGCTAGCGCTGCTCCTGCACATTGCTGCTCTCGACTTGACTGTGTACTAGTGCTACCATCTAGATGTCACCTTTGGTACTTTTCATAAGAGCTTTGGTTTGGCTGATAGCAGGTAGTGCCACCAACAAGAATCCACACGTGATCTAGTTCTGACGAGCAGATCTTGAAGTCAAAAAGCGCTAGTTATAGTCTCAGAATATCACGTGCGCAATTTAAATATTGAGTTTTGTGAGAACGATTAGACTATTCTTTATTTTATTGAGTTTCACAAACATTTTATAATCAACACCATTACTGAAATATTTTTAAAAAATAGTAGGAAGCTATATTTAATATATTAGTCCCAAGTTTCAATCCCACTTACTATAGATATTGCAGTTGCATGATTTTTTGGGTTAGGGGGGGAAAAGATTTATTCGACTATCAACTTGGCTTAAAATATTTTTTCTACCAAAAATTATTACACACAGCTTTCGTCACGCTAGAACATATTTCCCCACAAGATCTATCACATGGCCCTATGGGTTATGGAATTAAATTAACCTGGAAATTCTTTTTTTTTTTTCATTAGTTAGATATCACACAAAATAAACAGGATCAAAATTGCAAAATGAAATCTACATAAATTTATTTAGAATTAATTTAACGTGCTAATTTTCAATATCCTAAATAAATGTAAATAGTAAAACCAATGATTAATTTTTATTAGGATTTTTTAGTTTAGAATTAAAATATTCATGCAATATAATTTAATAGTTACAGTTTAGTTAAAAATATAATAATGTACTAATTAGTACCAATGTTTCTAAGTAAACTGTCAATTTCGTAAATTATTATTTACATTTTTGAATTAGGTCTTTTATTTTATCATTATTTGTTTTAAAAATATGTTGCACACATGGACATTCAAGAATAGGTGGGGTTTATTTGGCAACCTTGAAATTGATTTGCTTGTGTTTGTATTATAGATTTATCTTAAGCCACTACTCCCCTATCTATGTCTTAAGCTGAGATATGATATAAACAAAGCCACGTGGAAGCCGATGCTCTGATTTATAACTCAACGGACTTTCAATGGTATCCTTTCACTAAATAGTCCCTCTTTTGTTTTGTACTAAACTTGTTTTAAATTAACATTAGAAAATTATTATAACTAACATCATCCCTTCATTTGATTTAGAAATGATACTTTAAGCTTTGCAACGCTATCCTAATACCAACAAACTCCTGACTCAACGTTGAGGGACCCCATGGTACAGTCCTTATCACAATATTAATGTCAAGTCAGCAACGGCCAGTCGACAGTTCATCTCAGCAGTTTTAAGTGCTGGTTGTGGGTTGAGTGCTTACCTATATTAATCACAGCTTGTGAATGTGAGGAATGCCAGGCCTCCACCGTGGTTCGGATTCCACGTTAAATTGTAAGTCTTCCATTTCATCTCACAATCACCTTACCAATACATATTAGCGTAAGTGCGTATAACCCGAACCGGTAGTAAGACGCGGTAATAATAATAATAATAATAATAATAATAATAATAATAATATAATAGATATTATTAATAAAATAACACTAACAATAAATTAAATGCTATCAATGTTGGCCTCAAAATATATGTTTATATTTTCTAAAAGGTGCTCCAAATGAACATTTTTAGAAAATCACCCCATATGACCATGTCGCCCTCACTAGGGGCAAAAACGTCATGATAGTGAGAGTGTATCGTTGTGAATACTATGTTTAGTAATATAGTGTTGTAAAAACATCGTAGAACGTTAGATGTATATTATATAATTACATAACTAGCTAATCTAAATTAAGAGGCGTATTATTTGTGTCATCCTTCACTCTACAGTGTTTGCCATCCATTTGTTACTAAGTCACGAGATGCCATTGTGTGAAGTGAAGTTACTCAGACGTTGTTGCAAAGTTGCATATTTTATCTTGTACGTAGAATAAGTTATATTGGAATATTGGATGTTTTATTCTTATAGTTTCGTCGCGAAGCTCCAAGCATTCGAACTGTAGACCTATGCGTCCTAAAATGAGAACCGCCCTAAATGAAGCATCTATTCACCACACTTTATTATGAAATGGGGAGTTATCATTAACTAATTCACACGGGAGTAGGATGTCTATCCCGCGGTGCAGTTCTGACACGTTTGTTTGAGCTTCGGGATAAGATACGATTATATTTCTAATAGATTCCAAATTCGAGTTAGAGACGGTTTAAACGATTTAGCATGGCTCTCATTTCTTGCCCACTTGTAAAATAGTGTTAGCACCTTGTATGCACTCAACTCAAGAACCCAAGGTATGTCTGTCACTGTGATTTCAGTGCAGGGCAGTAATAGAGGCAACGGCAAAAAAAATAATTAAATGTGTGGGGTAACCAAATCGAGAGAAAGGAGTGTGATTCCTTTTCTGCGCTAAGTGATTTTCTTGATTTAAGTGAAGAGACCATTTCTAGTGAAGTTGCTGAAACCATTTCCAGTCATTGGCGTTTCAACTAAGACGACATTTCTAGCTATCTGGTGAAAAAAAAATGGTTCCTTTCTTAAATACCGAAAATAAGTTTCCTTCAATTTATAAAGACCAACTTTATGAAAAGTCTCATGATTCAACATTTAAGAAGCTATTTCCTTCAATAACATTGCTGAACTCTTGGATTTCATCCTCCTTCGGTGAATCTAGATGTTTACAAAATGGAAATAAAGTAGGCCTACTTGGTGCCATCTGTGTGGGAAAGTGTTCTTAGATATTGTGCATTTTAAAAATAAATATAAAAGCAGACGGTAAAGAGCCATGAATACCTACTATTTAAATTATTCTTAGTTGATCCTCAAGGCTGAAAAACAGCACCCACTATTCACAGTGGGTAAAAGTTGAAGTAATGTTAAATATAATTAAACATACTTTTTAAAATAACCCATTTAGAATAATAATGTGAAATCTAATTATTATTTTTATTAATATAAAACGGTTTCCATAGAATACTAGAAATGTGTGTGTATGATTTTAATTTCTTCTCGAATGGCGAGGTAGAGTAGGGGGGGTCGCGGCAAATTATCATTGACTCGAGGCTGACCGCAATCTGGAAAAGGTTGGGAATAACTGCCCTAGAACATCAATAGAATATAAATATGATCTAATAAATTAATAAGATGTAGTTACTATAAGTTATGAAAGTTATTATGTGAATTCAAATTATTATTTTTAAAAAAAGAAAAAAAATACAACCGAATAAGTTGGAATGTCTCGATGATTTAAGTTATATTTGTTTTGTATTTAATGTTTCTTATTTATAATATGGTTGTATATTATTATATATTTTTATCAGCTTAAAAAAATTGGTACAAATCAAAAGCTTAACTAAAACTATTTCATTTTACAAATTAAATACGAGGTCTCATATGAGTTTTTAAACTTGCTACATATTAGTTTTTGAGCCTTTAGTGTGATCTGGATCATAGGCACTGACTTGTAAATAATATTGGGGGTGCTCTAGATAAATTAAAAAGTAGCACAAGTCACAAATTAATTCCTCACTTCGTGGCAAATGTCTGGCGGCGAATTTAATATTGGAGATGAACTCGTTGGCTATTTTCTCTAGATCTAAAGTTAGAGCTTCCTCCCTTTAAGAATGAACAATAGAGACATCATTCAATCGTTCTTGGTCCATAGTAGACCTAGTGTAAGATTTCAGTCTACAAAGACAGGAGAATGAAAGCTCAGCTATACAAGTCGACACTGGTGTTGTAAGAATTCGTTTCATGAACTTTACAAGATCTGGTATTATGACACGATGAAATTATTCTTTTCTAGGGGGATATAAAACACTCTGAAAACCTGTTAATGTGATGCATTTTTTATTTAGAGATATCCAACATCATATTCCTGTACAACAAAAGCTTCTCCTCTTCTAAAACATTGCAATAAAATAACATAATCTCTTCAAGTTCTCTATCAGCTTTATTCAAACAACCAAATTAGAAGTATTTCGATTTGTTTCAAGCTGAACTGCCACAACCATAACAGTGCGATTATGTAGGCAAGTCCCAACAATTTCGTTAAAAAAAATATCGATACAAATCTTCAGCAGATGAGTGGACATGTGGAATATATCCAGAATCCAAACGTCAAGGTGGGAGTCGGTTACGTGGGAGTTTTGGTTCAGATTTTGCTGATTTTTGTGTTACTTCACTCCAGAACTGAGAAAAACCCTCCCTCTCACGCAAAGAAAACTTTAAGTGTGGAGCGCAGTGAGTGCAGAATACATCCAGATTTCTTGAAAGACAGTGTCTTTTTCTGCAGTGCAGTATTGGCTGCATCAACATGGCTGAAAATCTTCACAAGTAAGCTTATGTGGTAAAAAAAACAAAACGAATGATTGCAACTGCAATAAGAATCCATTCGCTATGTAGCAATTATTGCTACAAGGCGTCTAAAAAAGGGAGAGTCAACAAGAACAGCGCTTACCCAATTTCACCGACCGGACGAGCGAGCGGAAAAGGACGTCCACACACTATAACAACAGTGCAACATCTAAGAGCGATGATCCTAGTGCTGCATTTTGCCGCTACGCACCACCACTTGTCTCAAGAACATGGACGCCGAGAACAGCGTGGAAGAGCCTAGGCCTTGATAGAATGTTCTCAACGCACCTAGTACCACGCATCTCCCCCTTTCCATGTGTTTATAATCGGTGATCCCCTCCTTGGTGTAATTCCGTCTCGAGTGTTCGATAGTTGCGCTATATAAGAGACTGTTCACCAAGATAGCAGCCACTCTTGGATTAGGCTCGGACATTGACGAAGCTTAGGCTTCAAAGGCAGACTCATATAATGTAAGGAGAAATTCTTTTTCGGCTTAAAAATAAATATTATGTAATTTTCTAAAATTCCTTTTGGCTTTACGTATATTTATTGTTATTTACCGTCATCGATGAATATTCATTTAATTTACTAAATATTAAAATAACTTCACTTATGTTACGCATGATAAATAGGACTTTACTTATAATACAAAGTAATGTGGGGAAGTTTTTAAGGCGAGTTTTGAATTTTTCTAATGTTAGCCAAATCTTGTTTATCAACTTGGATTCAGTTATTTAACTTTAAAATTATGTTTTCAAAGCGTGTTGTCTTAATATCCATATTAAGAAGTTTATAATATTAGGCCTTAATGATTTAGTTGTTGGAATGCGGGACGTTAATAATTATTCTTGTATAGTTAACGTGATGTATCTAACTTAGGAATTATTTTGCATAGTTCTTGAACGTGGCAGAATGGCAATAATAATTTTTTTTATGATAAAGTTAGGAATTATCCTTAACGTTTAATGTGAGAATTTCTAAGTTTATTCTGTATTACTTCAAATTTTGGAGGATTCCGTAATTTGTGGAGACGTCATGCGTAGGCTGATCTTTAATGGGGCAATCACGGAACTATAATACTGTTAGTTACAATTTTGACTTGCACTAAAATAAGTCATTGCTAAAATTCTCATTTAATTTTTTATATTGTTATACGCCATGTTTATAATGCTAGACATTAAAATTTAATACACGTACTTTAATAGAAAGTCTTGTAAAAAAAAAAAAACAATAATAATAGATTGTTATTATTCAGCTTTTACAGATATTGTATAAAAAAAAAAAAAGAATATGCTTAAGTTCTTGGAAGAAGTGATATGTTCTTGAATATGAGACTAAATGAAATAAAAGCAAAGTTTCATTAAGACATAATTTTTTTACTATTATAATTGTGCCATTTATCCTTAGGTTTAGATACATATAATTTTGTTGTCCTTTTTAACTTAGCCTTCGTCCTCGTCGTATTAAAACTAAATTGGTCACTGAAGGAGAACAGTGAGATTACCCTCCTTCTAGGAGATGGGTTGTGTACCCTAATATATTTCACAACAAAAAAACATAATATTGTTTACACTTCGCACTCCTATTTTTCTAAATTATTTAATAAAATTAAAAAATTTTTGTATTGAATCCCTCTAATATCTAGAGCTTGGGATTACAGCTATTGCAACAAATTCTGAC
The DNA here is from genome assembly GCA_039000515.1 of Timema cristinae. Lineage (NCBI taxonomy): Eukaryota > Metazoa > Arthropoda > Insecta > Phasmatodea > Timematidae > Timema > Timema cristinae. The sequence goes on from JBCFYV010011164.1 coordinate 47,331,460, forward strand.
TTTTCAGTTTCTGATGTAGAAACCATGTGTGTAATCAATTCATAGTAATTACTAAACACTGAATTCAGTGAAAGGAATCGTTTTGTCCATCTTTTTGGAAAGAACTGTCTGATATTTGTGGGTTCTTTTGTTTGCAACTGGCTGAAAAATGCAAGCCGTTTTGGTGAACTTTTTACAAAGTTAGAAGGTTTCCGTGTTGTGTTAAGAGTATTTCTACAACCAGTGTGCAAACGAAACGAACCTTTTCTTGAATCACTAGATTCAAAGAGTGCGCCAGACAATTAACATAAATTGCACCTTGGCTCCAGTTGTTGGACCTGGGATCGTAAACCATTGATTGCACCATTCATGTAAGCAGCTGCATTGAAACACTGTTCCCGGCAATATTTGATTGAAAAGTTTAATATCAGTAAAACATGTATTAAAATGTTAAAAAGACTCATCGCTGTAGTACCAAACGAGTGATGAAAAATAAATAATTCATTTACACTCAGATCTTTTGATACAAATCGAAAACAAATTGACACTTGCTCTTGAACAGCTCTTGTACAACAAAACTACATAATATTGTGATTCTAAAATACGAGCCGCAAAACACCTGAGTAATTTATGGGCCATTAATTTCAATATTTCGTTACTTATATCATGTGATACCTATTTATATGAATCCCTTGCAAGCCACTGCTTCAATACTGAGCAATCTTCACACCTAAGCTGTAGTAAATTAATAAAGTAGCTAATTTCGTCCCTATGACTTCGAATCGCTAACCCTTGAATAGCCAAATATCACAAAGTTGATATTATATTAATTAGAGCTGTCCTAGACTCTTTCATTTGTTGTTTCTTTGTAGGCACTAGCTGAGAATTGATGTTGCAATTTATTTGCATGTGGGATTTCGTAACTGACTCTCGGTGACAACACGATTTTTCATGTTTAGCAAATTTTTCTAAAGCTTTGTGCCAGTTTTGAAACCCTTCATTGATAAATGTAATTCCTAATTTTGTAGAAAATGTTAACAACTTATTTTCGTATGCATCCTGACAAACTTTACACAAAACAATTTCATTTTTCTCTTGCTATGTAATCCATGGAAATATATTTTACCTTTAGTACTTGCATTTTCTTACCTGTGTTTTAATCATCTTGGTCGTAGGTGATTCAACAACATCCTCATGTTCTCGATATTCTTTATTTTCACTTAAATTAAAAGTGCTTGCTTGCAATTGCGATGCCACTTGTGTTCTTTGTCCTCCGTGCCACCAACTTATTCATAGACCCGTGATGTACTACTGTGTAAACTGTTCAACGTAGAAAACACACTTGCAAAACACAAAATAATATATAGAATACGAGTACTGCCACTAACCAAACTATAATGAAAACATGTTGACAAATACCAGGCTGTCGATTCACGAGAGGCTATAAGTGATACCAACTTAATCACGCATACAAATCAGATGGCAGCATCTGTCAGCTGCTACACGAGAAAACACTGTTAGCAGTGAAACCCTATATATCCAATATAGAACTAACACAAAAATATTAATGTTTTAAAAATGGCTGAAATATTGGGGGTGCTGAGCCCCCTGAAAATTATTAATGGGGGTGCTTAGTATAAAAAGCACTCGCACAGTCTATGATATGGATGGATTTAATATTGTTAAAACATGCGACCGCAATATTGACTAGTGATAATGAATAAATATTATGCATAATTGAAAGTCAACACTTACCTAACACATTAACATGTCAACAAATAAATCATAAGGGCAGTTACAGAGGTATCTAGTGGAGAAGAGTTAAAATATAAAAGAGTTAAGTCACTTGTATATAAATATTTAAAAAAACTTAAGTATCAAATTATTCATAATTAAATTAAATACATCCAGATCACACTAAAGACGCATATATGTTGCAAGTTAAAAAACTTATATTATTCTATCTATTGTTTAATTTGGAAAGTGAAAAAATTTTATTTTCCTGTTGATGTGTACCTGTTATTTAAGTTATTTAAAAAAATGTTATGCAACCATATTATAAATACAAAACAAACAACATTTTAATCATATATCAAGACATTCCAACCTATTAGGTGCTATTATTTTTTTAAATAGTAATATAGATTTGTAAACATTGATCACAGTTTATAGTAATTACGAGTACTAAATACCGAGAGCTTGTAAAGCTAATTTTTAAGAGGGAGGGTGTCTGTTAGAAAATGTTACTATACCTTTTGCCTATAAAAGGTTTTACACCCCGAGCCCCTAGGAGAGTGAGTCAAATTTCAGGGGGATTCCGGGTCCCCCACCTCCCAACCCAGGCCTTTATATGGCCTTACTATTTAACATGTAAAACACTTCCTGGATATTCAATTTTTTTAAATACCTGTAAACAACACTTTCTCGGAAAAACAACTATACAATGCTATTCATCATGAAAAACACTTCTATTATATACATCTTAGACAAAATCATAGATAAGTTTTCGAGAAACATCTAATTTTCAAAAATGTGTCTTTAGCAAATTACTCCAAGAAAATTTTCTTCCAAAAAATGGGTATATGTCATGTCAAATACTGCCCAGATATTCATTTTAAGACAAATTGTTACAGAAATTTTTTAAAAATTTAGAATTCTCCTAAATAATTATCACTAAACAACCATTATTTTAAAGGATAAAATTTAAATTTAAAAAACGGGTGAATATAATACCACATAATGCCTAGTTATCAAGTTTAAACAAAATTCATCCAAATCATTTTGGTTGTGGTACCAGGTACAGACAAACAAACTGAGGGCCACACAGAATTTCCAGATCCACTTTTTTGGGTTCGAGGCACGTTAAATGTAAATATTTAACATCATCTTGAGGTCAAGTTTTTTCACGGTTACAATATTATTTCTTTGTATGAGAAAATTAAAATTAGATATAGTACTTAGAAGAAAGCAACGCTATACAATGTATGATATGAAAGGAGAAGTTTGGGGGATGAATTATTATTATAAACGAAATTATCTTTATCACAATCACAATCAAAATATAATAAATTAAAAAATATCTATGATCAAAAAGAATAAAAAATTATCTGTAGTAGCTGCTGTGTTTGTCTGTTTTGCTTTCCATTGTTTTTTCGTTCTTCCCAGTAATATAGAAGGTTGAAATTCGGCACGGAATTTATATCAAATCCGAGAATGATGTGGACAATATTAAATCTGAAAAATTCTAAAAGATATGTAATCTATGGCCCATGGTTACACTATGGCCAAAAAAGCCAAGTTTGTCTTGTCGCGCTGAAATTCAATTTTCGGGGGTTTCTAGCAATGCCAAACACAAACCTGTTTTATTTTTTTTATTCCAGTCAGATGATCCTAAATAAACACATATTAAAAAAAATCAAATATTGTTATTTCCCTTTTAATTTTCAAGATTTTTTTTTATTTGGGGTTTTTAGGTTGGTGAACAAGATTCTATCATTGGATTTTTAAAATTGGAATCAACTGTTGTAGATAAATAGATTTGCCAGGAATGTAAGGGGAACAGTCCAAATTACAAAATTGGTGTTAAATATTTTATTTTCATAAATGAGGAGTGATGAAATGGGTAAAAGGAGTTCTAAATTGCCAAAACTAAAAGAATAAACTACTTATCAGTGTGTTTAAAGATTGTAATTGGTTGGGAAAGTGTAAGGGCCACCCCAACCGTATGAAGTGTAGAACATTCTTAGATTTAAAAATGAAGGACCCTAAAATGTAAAGAAGTTATCTTTAAAATGTACAAAACTAAAGAAAAAACACTTTTTGATAGGTTCAGTAGCAAAATGAAATATTTTACCAAAATATAAAGTGGCAAACCCAAATAATCAGAAAAGATTGAAATTTAAAATTTAAATGGGCGTACGAGAAATGGCCATTGCTAAAAATTTCCAAAACTAAAATTATCAACCACTTATCGATGAGGTTAAAAATTGAAATTTGGTGATATGGTAAAGCAACCACACAAAAAAACCAAATTTTTAGAAATTGAAATTACAACATGGGAGGGTGGTGTAGAAGTAGTGAAATGGCGAATGAAAAGAAATTTCTAAAATTATAGAAAAAATCTTTTAATATAGTATAAAATGTAAATTTCACAGATAGCTAGAAAAGTCTGAAAGTTTTTTCTTTCAATTTTAGAATTAAGATATTAATAGAAGGAAGAACTAAAAGTTTCAAAAACTTATACAAAACACTTTTCTAAGTGCAGGCCACCTCAAATAATAAAAAATAAAAATAAAATACTGAAAATTTCAAATTTCAAAATTGGTTTCAAGAAATGGGGTCTAATTATTTTCTAAGCTAATTTTCGGTTCGGTTGAAAATCTAAACTAGGCAGACACGTAAAATAACCAATTCATAAAACCTAAAGGCTTGAATTTCAAAATGGGAATGTGGAAACCGAAACGGGTTGGAGGAAGGTGCAATAGCTTGAAATTTCTCCAAGACTATTATAAAATCTATCTTTCAGTGCTGAAGAAAATTTAAATTTGGCAAATTGGTAAAAGGATCATCATCCAGATTGCATAAAAGTTGAAAGGTTCGTAAATCAAATTAGGAGGCCTGGAAATGGATGAAAACTGCTAGATTAATAGAATAAGAAAAATATTGTAAGCCGTTTTAATTTTGTAAAGGAAAACGAAAAAATTTAAAAATAAAAAAACACCCCAAGTTAATATTATTCTAAAGGCGATCCATAGTACTGCCAATACATAATACGGGAGCGACATATTAATGAAAATAAATAACTTATGGCATAGCTTGGTGAACCATGATGTTCTTTGGTAAACCATGATGCTCATTTATTCCAAATGTCTCTATATTAGTCTATTGTTTCATTTAATTATTTTAAAGTCATCCTAAATTAAAATGAGATTATTTTATTATTTCAAATGAGCACAAGTTCCTTGGCGAAGGTAGGTTTAAATACTAGAGTATTAAAACAATATTGTTATCTTACCAGCAGTGACATTATTACTACCCGCACCAATGAGTACATGGTCAGGATCAAGTCAAGTTTGCCGGAGACGGGAACTTCGGGATTTGAATCCCGGCTGAGAGTACTGAAGGTGTTTTTTTCCTAAATGGTTTATTAAAACCCTACCCCCTCCCCTCACACAAATACTGGTACACTTCCTATAGATTCTACATCCATCATTCTTTGCAATAGTATACTTATACATCTAACTGAATAGGTAATGAAACACGGCCAAATAAAGCATCTAATCTTTTTTGATGTCTCGTAGGAAATAGTATCTGCTGCTGGATTTTTTGCTAACCAGGTGTCAAGCGTAGATCTACGTTTTTAAAGATTAATATATATATTTTATTTAACTAGCACTAATATTATGTTGGCAACAGCCCACTATTATTTTACCACTGATTCCCTTCTAACACAACCTTTCACAATCTTATAATAACTATTGATGCTGTTAAAATTTTGTGTTTCATTTCAAACTTTTCAGTTACAAAATAACAAGGCCGTAGCCGGGGAGGGTTTGGGGTTTCGAACCCCCCAGAAATTTTATGAACAAAATATATATGGTTCAAACAATACCAAAATTAAGATACAAGCACAAATTAGGGGGATGTGTTACCATAAAAAGCACTTCAGAGAGCTTCTAGAGGTGTTTAATATTTATAATTTTTCCTAGCCTCCGAAAGTTTTGGTTTTATGTTGCAAAAAAAAAATCTTCAGATAACTTCTAGAGATCCTTAATATTTCTAATGCTTCATAGCCTTTGGCAGCTAGGAGGTTATGTTGCCATAAAAAAGATTCTTCAGATAGCTTCTAGAACTGTTTATCAGTTAGAATTTTTTCTAGCCTGCGGTAATTAGGGTATGTACCCACCAACCCCCCCTGAAATTATTGGCTGGCTACGGCCTTGCAAAATAATGTTTTAAGTAAGTAGGTATGTTGACATAATGGGTTGGGGAATGGTAGTAAGTCTACCTACATAAGCTATACGCTTTTATCCAAGCTGACCCTCAATATATACTTTACAGGACAGTGGTTCTCAAACTTTTTTAGATTGTACCCCTTGGTTATGACTAAAAGTTTAATGTAAACCCAAGGGGAAAAAATTCCAAGTGACAGGCCTTAAAAAATACGAGCACATGGTACATTATTGATCTGTTTAATATATTGGGAAAAAAATATCTGTAATTAAAATATTTCAAATGTGACAAAGCTAGCTATTTAGAGGAGTCTTACTGGTATAGCCTTAACATTATCTCTTATTGAGAATCGTTATAATCAGTTAAAAAAACATATTCTTATTCTAAAATGTCTATAGAAAAGTTTTATATATTTTTTCCACAAATTCGTCCAAAACTAAAGACAAAAATTAAGCCTAAACAAAATATTTTCAAATCAAAAATCTTTAATTGTAATTCTGGAGCTGATATTTGAAAATTCTCAGAAATTGGTCTCCAGCCGAAAGAAAAGAGGGGTGAAAATAACCAAATAACCAGATAACAGTAACTTCCAACAATTAGGGTTTACCGGTACATAAGTCTCTTGTTATTTTGCCAATTTTCCCTTGAGAGCTGCCCGCGTACCCCAGTTTGAGAACCACTGTTACTGGCGATAGTAAAAATGTTTGTCTCCTTTTCTTAGACCTCACTGTGTAAGTGAGAAAAGATAGTAAATATATTTGTCTCCTTTTTTGAACCTCACTTACACGGCTCATTACAAGAAACGATAGTAAATATGTTTGTCTCCTTTTATTGGACCTCACTCACTTACACGGCTCTTACAAGAACGATAGTAAAAATGTTTGTCTCCTTTTCTGGACCTCACCCACTTACACGGCTCATTACAAAACACGTCCTTTGTTTTCCAATACAATATTGAATGTAGGGAAATAAGGCATTTGAAATGTTGACAGAGCTAATATTACAATCCGGATTTAACAAGCTGCATATTATGCAATTTATATTAATTAAAACAAGTATGGTCTATCGGTGGCACGCTCATTTGGTTTTTTGGGGCGGGGAGGTCAGGAATAATATTTTGGCCTGGTGTACATGGATTGATATTTCCTGAATTGTTTCCACTTTTTCTTCAATTAATCTACCTGCCTAACAACTGTGATTAAATTTGTATAGCTGTGGGTACAGTGATGAAATCATTTTAAAAAACTAGGATTTGAACGCTTCTAGGCAATCAAGATGTCGTGATTGTCCTAGGGATACAAAAAAAATTAGCGGCAAACCAAGCAAGAAATAAGAATTTTTTGCTTGAGTGGTACTAAACTATAATAAGGAAATGGTCTACGGCCATTTGATATTTGACTGGGTAGAAAGACAGGTAAGAATGCTCTTATTTCAAGCTTTTAAAATGTTTAAATTACACGCACCAGTACTAAGTTATATCATAGTCACATTGTAGGCTAACTAGCCAACAATGAATTCTAGCAGTCGAACTATTATAAAGCCTATATAATTATACTTTTAATTCATCACATACCATATTTAATATAAGCTTATCGCGCTTAGATGACTAATTATATAAGATACTATCTAGTTAGTCTTAGGGATGTATGCCAAATTAAAGAAGATGTGTTAGCAGTCGAATAATTTCACCTTCTACGAACAGGATTACTGCGTTCAAATCTCAGTTAGTAATTCTGATACCTTTTCAATGAAGGCACAAGCACAATTATTATCGTAGGGTAGGTTTTAAGTATGAAGGAAGAATTAATCTTGGTTAGAATGAAAGCTATAACTTTTCAAACATGTATTGCATTGTTGGGTAATAGGTGTTGCATGGTATTAAGGAGCGTGACTACTAATCAAACAACATTCACAGTTAAGAGTTTATATGACTGCTTATCAATGGTTTATGATAGATAAGTTATTTGGAAATATAAATATAAGGTGACTAAATAGATTCTAGTTTATATAACACCCTTGAAATTCCTAAAGTAAATTTTTAATAGAAAGAGTTAGGATATCTGACAGCTAGAAAAGTTATTGGATCTACTTTCACGTATTCATACATCAGGTCATATGACCTGCAGCTGTCACTTTTGATATTATCAATACTGGTTGCATAAATTAACATTAATAATATAGTAAATTTTATCAATGTTGTCAGCATAAAATATGTTTGAAATTTTATAAAAGGTGCTTTTTATACATATTAGAATGTAGGTTAATCTGATAGATATAAATAAAGGGGGGGGGAAATAAATAGCTTATATAGCAGGCCTACCTCTCTCTCTTTTTATATATATAAATATTATATATATATAATATTTTCATATATATATGAAAATATTTTTAATTCTTTCAAACATGAAGTATTTCGATCACAATGTTTATGTATTCGAGGAATATAACTACCTACCCGTTATAAGAAATAAAATAAAATAAACATTTATCTAAAGCTGATTACTGAGCATTATACATAAAAATTGTATATAGGTAAATTATTATTTGATATTGGCTACCTCAGCTCATTTGTATAAATTATGATAATATTGTGGAATATAATTATTATTATTCTGGATTTGGTCGAACTTGATTTGACTTCCATATTAGGATGTCTTTTTCTTCAGGTGTAATAAGTATAATATACCTATTATTATTATTATTATATTATTATTATTATTATTTTATTATTATTATTATATATCATCTTGATACAAAACCTCGCGTTAGCCTAAACTTATCAACAATTATTATAATCTAAAAAAATACCCCACCTAAAATGAACGTGTCTTGGTATTTTTATAAGTAACATGAGTAAAGATTCAATATTTTAAAAGGAAACACTGATAACCAACTTAAGGATACGAGAAAGTATTTACGCTCTACTTTAGACCAAGCTTATTTTTTATCTGATTGATACCTGTATCAAATGTTTATTTATTGGAGTAAGAAACACATCAACGTTATGTAGACTACACTTCGTTTACTTTGAAAGAAGCAGTCCTCCCTTAGCAGAATACACTATTGCCTTATCATAAGCTACGCCATAGTGGAAACAGCGAAGTTTTATTTAATAATATTTAGCACCGCGTCTTACACCCGTTCGGGTTATACGCTTTAAATACTAATTACGTAAATGTTTTTAGGTATTGGGAAGGTTGAATTAGAGGAAGTGAACCCACATTTGCGTGGAGGGAGAGAGTGTAAAACCATTAGGAAAAAACCACCCCCAGTTCACGCGACCGAGATTCGAACCTCGATCTCCCCGTCCTCAGCAGTCGAGCTCAACACGACTAGCGCGTTAGCCAACTACGCCACCGAGACGGGTAAATGGCGAAGGTAAACTTTCAAGGTAAATGGAGTGTACAGTACATTTTGCACTTTTCTTACATAGTAATATTACTACAGAGGGAAAAACTTACAAAAATTACAGCTCACGTTGGTTTATTCTTCATTAATTTTTTTTTATTGTGAATTGGCCTAAGTTGTTTGACCATCATTTTTATATCAAGCCATGTTTAAAAAATTTATCAAAGTGAGGTTCTAAAATAAAGAACCTCTCAGTCGTAGCGGATTAGCGGTAGTTTTCGCGTTGAATGTATATATACACCAACGTTTCGGCTACAGGTCGTTAGCACTTAGTTACCTGGGGGACAAAACCAGCCCGTTTTCACTCAACATTAGAACATAACAAGAATGCCCACTTCTGTAGAAGAATGGGTTAAGTCGTCATTCTCGCAATAGACTGAACCACCAATGAAGGGGAAAGATCAAGGGTTTGAGTCTCAGTCAGGTGTACCCAGAGAGTTTTTTCTTATTAGTTGGACACACTCCCTCTAAGCAAATGGGAGTACACTGACTGTAAATTCAACCCTTATCATCTCAAGCACATTAGTGTAATTAGTATACATATATATAATTAAACGGGTAGTAAGATGTTGTAACAAAAAACAAACAAAAACCACTAAAGAAACGGAATTTATTACTTAAGTTAGTTACAAAAAGGTAACCTTAATGATCTATGCATTGCTTCATTCCATCTATTTTCTATTCAGTGACTAAAACACACCCGCCTCGATGGCGTAGTTGGCTAACGCGCTTGTCGTGTTGAGCTTGACTGCTGAGGACGGGTAGATCGAGGTTCGAATCTCGGTCGGGTGAACTGGAGGGGGTGTTTCCTAAATGGTTTTCCACTCCTCCTCTCTCCACGCAAATGCGGGTTCACTTCCTCTAATTCAACCTTCCCAATTCCTAAATCCATTAGCGTAATTAGTACTTAGAGCGTATAACCCGAACGGGTAGTAAGACGAAGTGCTAAATATATAATATATAATATTAAAACACAGATTGCTAAGCCTCCTAATGACGGCCGTACTGTTGACCACTACAGGATCACGATGACCTTGCCTTGCCGGATTAGGTCCATGATTACTCTTGAAGGACGGTCCCACTGTTAGATGTGTTGAGTACCTCGGCTCAAAGTTGCGATCCTGTAGCGGATAACCGATGCCATTTCCTCGACTTCTGCCCACCGAGGATCGTTTAGCGCTTGTTCCAGTGACGCGGTGTTTAGCCACTTGAGCTCAAGTGATTCAACAAGGGCGATGATACATGAGATACAGCCAAGTGCTTGAGGTACAAACCTACTTAGACTAGATACAGCTTCTTTACTCCTGGGCTTCATCAACCAAGGATCCTTTGACGGGGAACCTGTATTGGAAAGTACGTGGACAAAAGTGGCAGTCTCGGTTTGTCTGGGTACTGGGGATGGAAGGGTTGGATTGAGGTGGATTTTTCCACTCTCCCCCCACGCAAGTGCCGGTGCATTTCTCTTCTTCTCCCCCACTGTTAGGGAGGAAAAAGATATAATTCATATTAAATGTACCCGCGTGGAGAGAGAGTGATACATAATTTATGAATAACCTCTCAAAGTACAGGTGGCCGGAATTTGAACCCCAACATACCCCTCCCCATCCCCAGAAATACCCTCTATTACAAGAATGACACCTAAGACAGAGCGACCCGCTAAAATAATTTATTCCAAAGCTGAACTACCATTTGTTCCAGGTCGGGATGGATAGTCTCCTATCAAACAATGTTGAACAAACGTCCTGACCTAGGTTATATTATTTAATTACGTTAGTTTGTAAGCTGTGTGCTGATATAATCATTTGGTTCAGAGGGTATTCTTAAACACCTCCAGTAGAAACGATAACTATGATTAGATTCCAGTTGGAATACAAATTAGTATTTTTACCTATTTAGTAAATATGTGGACGCCAGGGTCGGGTGTGTAGTAATATGCTTACTGTACTTTTCATAAGTCATTTGTTGATATAGCCTGTGCATTTAGAAAACACAAGTTTAATATTCCAGCTAAATAGAACCAATTAATTATTGAAGATAATAATATAGCTCATGGTACTTTGTTTCTATATCCCATGGCCGTCAGTCGAGACACATTCCTTAGGTGATAGGTCATATAGAGTCCAGATTGTGTATGATACTATAAGTGACTAACCCGCTTCGGTGGCCGAGTGGTGCTACTTTCGCACTAGACTATACTGCGTATGACGAAGAAATCAAGTTTCGAATCTCGGTTGGGTGTACTGAGGGGGGTTTTCCTAAATGGTTTTGCACTCTCTCTCCACTCAAATGCAGGTACATTTCCTATAAATATAACTTCCCTAGTCCCTAAAACCATTAACATAGTTAGTAGATAAGCGTATAGCCCAAACGGGTAGTAAGAAATGGTGCTAAAGAAGACGACTTATAAATATAGTCTGGTCAGAGCCGTATCTGGAATTATTTATCTTGTTTGTTTGGGATAAAGTCTCGCAACAGAAGATACACCTAATATTATATATATATATATATATATATATATTGCATGGAGGGCGCTGCCTACCTGAACGTGAAAGTTCTTCCAGTGCGCTATTTCTTATAACTTCACTTCAAAATCACTAAAACATATAGGAAAGAGTAAATATTGCTTTAAAAAAAAAAAATAACCTCTAGAGAATCCGGCAGGTAATTTAAGTTGCCCCCACAGTCCTGTCAAATTAATAATGTGAATATGTCTCATTTTTCCACCCAAGTATTGTATTACTCCAAATCCAGAAACGGTTGGACCAATTTTTGTTTTGGAAGGAGTGAGGGTGGGCCAAGTAAACATAGCTCGACCTCCAAATTACTTCTGCCCCCCCCCCCCCCCATCCTCCCCACTTAGCCACTATTTCCTTCCGCTCAAATGTATATTTCCCGCATTAGAAAAGTCTTATACAAAAAACATTTAATGTAAAAGAAGTATGGGAAGGGGGAAGTATTTAAGTAACCGAGTAGTTCACCTTTTCGAAGGGATCTAGTTTAGTCGAAAACCTGAAGGTCTCTTTGCACATGCCAAAATAATTAATAATAAGAAAATATAATTAGGTGGCCCTATGCATTAAAATGATAACGAACACATCCATATACATTTCAGTTAGCCTATCTTATAAACGTTATTTTTAAAATATCCTAGGCTAACTTAACCTAACCTTAAACACATCAACATTAAGTTAAGTTAAAGTTGGTGGTCTGTGTTACAATAATCGACGCAGGCTATCATCTGAAGCAATTACATATTTAGTTTTGTCCTTAGTTTAATACTCGCTCATGTGCAGAGACGCGTTTTAAGAGCCCCTATTGACGCTCATCTAGCTCAAAGCTGTTACGAAACCAAATAATCGGGATTTTTTTTTATTTCAATATTTGGTTTGTTTTAGTAATTTTGTCAGCATTGAAATTGGGGCAGGGTAGTGGTACCGTCATTTGGATTGAAGTGAAAAATTCAATACTTGAATGCAAAAAATGCAAAATAGGTGTAAAATGGTAGTATATTTTTATATTTAATTTTCACTCGGTCAGGTATATAACCAATGGCGTAGCTTTTATTTGTTTGAGGTATTTATCATGCACCACTAAACCGATTGATTATATATAAGCACATGAGAATCGTCTATGAGCGAGAGTGAAAGGTCCTACTAATTTTGCTGGGAAAAGTATTTTCACATACGTTCTTCAGGGCTCTTTTACATACTACAATCGATTCGGGACCGACTGCTTTAATTCACCTACGAAGGGAGTTGTGCTACGGATTTTTATCACCCAAGAAATATCCATCAACCCTAGCTGGGTTTGAACCCACAAACATTCGGTACTGAGGCGAATACTTAGGTCAACTGTGGCGTATATAAGGGTGAGGAGAAAAAAAAAGGGGGGGGGGTTGTGCGACTATTGGAGGGACAACATAGTGAACCCTTTTTTTAGTTTCCTAAGATGAATAAAAGTGTCTTGCAAAGACACTTTTATTTCCTTTATCATTGCTAAGATTTCAGGTAAATAAGTTGAAACGTCGGGGTGACCTGGTGGTCTAGGGGTAAGGTGTCGGACTTCTGTGCTGGGGTCCGGCGTTCAATCCTCGGTCCGGCACAGATTTATCTGATTACCAAACCCTTCCTTCACCTCTGACAAGACATCTTGTGAATGTGGGGAATGCCACCATGGTTCGGATTCCACGTTGAACTGTAGGTCCTCCATTTCATCTCACAATCACCCTACCATTACACATTAGCTTAAGTGCGTATAACCCGAATGGGTAGTAAGACATGGTGCTAATTATAATAATAATCTATGACATAATATTAAGACTTGAATAATAATACAAACATTTTTAAAAGCGACGGTGGAATATTATTTGTGTGAGAGAAGAATGTAGGGTGGGATAGCAAAAATTGTTTCCTTAGGAACTTTTCTTACCCTCTGTTGATGTTTGAAAATTGGATGCTTCTAAAAGCTATTTTAAGTAGTGCTCAACCAGATATTTTAATAAATTAAATTCACTAGAAGTATTTATAGTAGTCCTCAATTATTTTTTTAAATTTGGAGTCAAATAAAAGCTATTTAAACAGCTTCTTGCTTGATTTTTTTTTTTTTTTTAACTTTTCCTTGACAGCTCACAGAGAAAGTATTGTGATCATCAAAAAAATAGGAATGCTAGCTTTTAATAAATGTCTACGTTTAATGACGCTCTGAAAAAATAAAATAGCTTTCACAATACCATCTATCTTCACTTGGGGCTATTTAAAGTGATCTTTCTCGAACACATTTTCTAAAATTTGATACTCTTATAATTTATATGATAAGCTACTATCTCTGAAGATAAGATTTCAGAATCAAGTTAAGCTAAATAGTTTCGCAAACCTACTTCTTTAAACAGTATTTTGCTATCAGCATTAAAATCTACGGAAATTTTCGGGAGGATGTGGAGGGAAGGGGTTTAAACTCAATAGCACGCTCAACCCCCCCCCCCCCCCCCCTCCTCCACCCAGTTATATTTCTATCTTATAAGCTACGCCATTGTTGAACCATGCAAGGTAAACCTACTAACTTTCAGGGTAAACAAAGTGTACGTATAAACCTTGTCAAGGCTCATTTTGTGTAAGGAAGCTTATGGATAAGAAGGAATTGCCAAAAATAAAACTATGGCTAAAAACGGCTTAGTGTCCAAATTAAACTTCCAATTCAACTGTGGGGTTTTACCACTTTGTTCTTATCCGGTTCAAAAGTGTCAATAAGTTATTTTTACCCTTTTGGCTTTATTAGTCTGGTATTTTTTTTTTATATAAAGCAATCATAAATATATTGATGTTAGTTACGGTATTTTTCTGAAAGAATTTTTCTTTCGTGTGAAAAAAAAATATAAACTACAAAATTAGGGCATTTCAGTTTTTTATTAAATTGATAATACACTTATTTCTTCATTATTTAAAACTATCAAATTGATTGTAACAGTTGTTTGTTTTTATACATGGGTTTTGAATTTACTCTGGAAATATTGGGTGAGGTTGGGAGGGCTTAAGATTTTCTCAGTTCTCCTAAGATAGATAAAAACAGGGGGGGGGGGCTTTAACCCCTTCAGCCCTCGTGGTTCCGGAGTCCCTACACGTCCATCACAGACTATTGCCTTAAACTATAAGTAAGTGACCTTACACTGTGTGGTAGAGCATTGGCATGCTAAGCCAAAAGTCCCGAGTTCTATTCCCGTGTTCAGGGGTTACTTTTCATCGTCTAAGCTTCACTTGTCATGAACAACAACTTGTACAAGCGTGTGCTTTCTATATGACTGCAAATGTGGGTACAGTTCCTGAAGATTCTACTTTCCTCCTTCTTACCCGTTGGCTAGCCTGGAAGGGCAGTAAAATGTGGTGCAAATAAAACCCATAAGAAACCAGAAGAAAAATATCCCCCACATGTTCTAACGTTACGATCGTAAAGAGTTCCGCTCTTCCAGATATAAACACTCGCTTGTGACACACTTCTCTAGATGATAGTATATAGTAGTTGGTAACAAGCAACAGCTGGGGAGACATTGACATCTGCCAGATGTTCGACATCTTTGTTCGGGTGGTAGAGCATTTGCCTAATAACTTATTACTAAGCTTTATGACGATAAACGTGAGAGTCTTAGATTCTTTAATTTGAGGTAGGTCTAATTATACATTCTAATTATTATGGTTGACCTCGGTGGTCTTAGACTAAGGTACTCATCTCAGGTCCCGATGTTCTTGGGTTCAAACCCACCGGGGTTGACGGATTTTTCTTGAGCGCTAAAAAAACCGTAGCACAACTTCCTTTGGTGGGGAAGTAAAGCAGTCGTTCCCTTGTCGATTGCGGTGATGTTTAAGAACACTTGGACGTTATAGGGAAATATATTTCCAAGCAAAATTGGCAAACCCTTTCTCCATCACTCATAGAAATTCTCGTGTGCTGATATAATCCGTCAGTCAGAAAGTGCACGTTAAATACATCAAATAAATAGTTATAATCAGCAATATAAATGGGAGAGGGAAAATTTCCTGCATTTTTTTTTCTTCATTTTTGATCCTTTTTCCGAAATATTTACAACTTTGAGAAATATTTAATTTTTCCCCTTGAATGTTACTGTAGCGATTTAAATGAAATGACTACAATCGAAACAGTCCCAAGTTTAATTCATCTGAAGGCTGTTACATTCTCAAATGAGATCTAATAAAGGAGTAACAGCGATTATAGTTCTCACACCCACGTGACTAGATCCTCTTCCTTGGGTTTCAATGATATGAAAAATGTTACGGAACTATGTTAGTTCCTCATTGATATTATTTACCTGAATTTATTTTTTTCTAACAACTTGTCCTCTTCCCCCCTCTCACTCATCTCCTAACTGTTTGATGGCTTTATGTATATGCTCGGGTAAAGTCTGAACTTGGATAGTCAATATTATCCAGATAATATTGACATTATTCAAAATATGTAGATAACCTTCCTCAGAATATTCATATCCAACACCTTAGCTCAGTTGGTAGTGTGTTTGTCTACTGATCTAAGGGTCCCGGGCTCAATTCCCGGCATGTCCGAAAATTAATCATTGATGGAATGTGGGTTTACCCTTTCACAGTGATGTATTAACGGCCGGAGGACTTGATGTTGTAGCCTACCTGTCCTACTCTTATGTTAGACTGTAAGGCATATGAAGCTAAAGTAGCCCCATGGCTTCTTTGGTGCTAGCTGACAGCTCACAGCTAACAGCTAAAAGCTTTGAAAAGTTAGCAGATCAAATTATGTATACCTACGCCAAACCATATGATCTGCAAAAACATGTATTTAGCAGCTGTCACTTCTGACAGTCAAAATTTAGGTATATATCTGAATGTTGACTGTCAGAAGTCAGCTGTGAGCTGTCAGTCAGCACCAAAGAAGCCATGGGGCTACTGTACGACAGGCCTAGCAAGCTGGTAGTGGAAAATATATGACTTGAATAAAAAACTGACCCACGCCACAGGTGTGGAACAGTAATGGATGTAAAATAAAGTTCTTCGGCTGAGAATCCGTAGTTGGCTAATGCGCTAGACGTGTTGAGCTCGACTGCTGAGGACGGGGAGATCGAGGTCCGAATCTCGGTCGGATGAACTGGGGTGGTTTTTCCTAAATGGTTTTCCACTCTCCCTCCACGCCAATGCGGGTTCACTTCCTCTAATTCGACCTTCCCAATTCCTAATCCATTAGCGTAGTTAGTACTTAAAGCGTATAACCCGAACGGGTAGTAAGACGTGGTGCTATTATTATTATTATTATTATTATTATTATTATTATTATTATTATTCAGCTGAGACTTGAACCTAAGACCACACGTCACTGGCAAATATAACTAAGTGACCTCGATATAATATCGTCTACGTGCCCACCGATGTGAATCGGTGAGGGTATCTATCAGGTTTAGTTGATGAGCGGTTGAGAAGTGGGAAACTGTTTTTCGACGCTAATTATCATAAGGGACTGTTTGGCAATTACTTCACGTAACGCTACGCATGAAGCGCATAATCGGAGGCCAACGAAGACATTGTTTCCAAAGTGTGAGAAGTGAGATGTGACGACACATATCGCACCTCGCTTGCATGAGCACACATCCACACGTTGCTTATGTTACAACTCATGTGGACTAAAAATAGCCATTCAGCGTACTCAACCTACATGCCTTGATAATTCTGAGAGAAACCAAACAAGATGTTATATTTTTAAATTTGTCACAAGTAAAATACTCTTGAATTAATTTATATTAGAAAGATTATTAAACATAAATTATTATTTTTCTTGTAAAATAGTCTTCGTATATCCATTTTGATCAAAATGATTAAAGTTATTTTTCTAAAAATTTCAAATTTTTCAAAAATGAGTTATCAGTAAGCTATTAGTGGGCACAATCAGACACGTGGGCTACTTTACACCCTTGTACATTTTCACTGAATTATTAATACTTGTACGATTATTTTATGTCTTGTTTTAATTTGAGTCAATTTAAACTAAGCACATTCCACTAAATTAAATCAAACAAATTGATAAATAATATGAACTTATTTGTTAGTAAATAGAAAATGCCCAAATTTATGACAGATTGTTTTTTAAAAGGGTTTATATACGTTCAGATTATTACAAAAATATTACTGTCTGGGCAATTGGGAAATGGGGGGTCAGGGGGGTGAATGAGCTCCAGAAGTGTACTCCTAAAATAAATATATGAGTTTGTAGTAGGGGGATTTGGGGAGAGAGGGAGGGGGTGAATACCCCTAAGCGTCTAACACAATATATTGTTCGAGTTTTCAGTCTTTGCTATGCACATCGCACTCTGGTCAAACTGGAAAGCTGGTTTAATTTTAATCGGTAGATCCACTTCGGTGGCCGCACGCTCAAACGCGCTACTCTCAATGTAGACTATGACGGGGAGATTGAGGTTCGATTCTTATTAAGGTGTACTGAGGATGGTATTCCAAAATGGTTTTCCACTCTCCCTCCACGAAAGTTTGGGTACACTTCCTACAAATTTACCTTTCCTAATCCCTAAAACAATTAGCGTAATTAGAATATAAGTGTTTGACCTAAACGGGTAGAAAGACGCGGTGATAAAAAAATAAGTTTGGTAGATAATTATTGCTAAAGTTTTCTTAACGGATACATATTCAAGTCAAACAATATAAGCATGTTCGCATTCATCTACTGAACATATTTATAGCTTAAAAGTGCCTAATCGTCGCTAATTCTAGTAAAAACAAGCACCTATGCGCCACTAAACCGAAACTTATACGAGTATACTGGAATAATATTTTTTTTATTTTGGCCTATAAACGTTTTTTGTTGTGAGAAAAAATTTGTTTAAATACTAACGTGAGCACATACTCCCCCGCCCACTCCCCCTTAAACAATTCAAACTGCTCCACAGTCTATATTTTAATTCTAAGACTTTAATTAGTAAATATTTCAAACATAGCTGTTATTAAATTCTTATAACATTTTTAAGAACTAAATGTTGTCATTAATTTTTAATATCAGTTAAAGCTATGACTTCAACAAGTACAGACATTTTGAAAGAGCAGTAGATGCTGAGTAGGATTTATGAAATAAGATGAACTGCGAGGGAAGGAAACCGTCCCAGGCCCGGCCAATTGGAAAAGTGGGCAGGCTATGACGTCATACTTCCGGCCTTGCAGTCCTGGGAAATGGCGCCAAATGAGATAACTACCCGCGGCAAGACACGGCGTCGCATATAGTAGCTAAAGATTAATGAACCCACGTGCAGTAGTCGAATTCCCCGGTCGTCCAACAAGGCCTGTCTGCACCAGGACAGTTGGGAGCTGAACTGAGAGACAGATTATGTCGTGGGGGGAAGGAAGCAAAAATAATGTATCTTTTGGGGCTTTCACCTCACCCCTATGCAATTGTTTGAAAATTAGATATTCCTACAAACCAATTAGAGTGGTCCTCCCTTAAAATGATTTTGAAAATTAGACTTCTTTAGATGATTTTTTTGAGTGTTCTTCATCCAGCAAATATTCAAAATTTGGATGAACCTATAATCTCTTTAGAGTGTTCTTTCCCGGTACAGTTTTGAAAATGAACCACCCCTAGAAAATATTTTGTGGTCTTCACCTGGAAAAATTTTGAAAATTAAATTTCTCTAGAAAGAGAAGAATGAAATAAATGTAGTGGTGTGAGAAAGGGGGTGGGCGAATTCATTCAGGTGAAAGGAGCAAATTATTTCTGAAGAGAGGAGGGTGGAGAATGCCCCTCCCCCCCAGTTCTGCCACAACCGGCTTATACCTCATACACACGAGTGTTTTCGCATTACTGGTATCGAAGCTGGTTGCGAGTTTTTATGACCAAGATAATAACCAATTTGAATAGAGTAACACTCTCCTTGGTTGATTGATTTTCTGTGATGTAGTGAGTCTGGAACGGGGTCGACACAGCCTCTTCAGAACAATGAGGAGTTACTTGAATGAAAAAGTTGGCACTATCTTCGCCATCAGACGGAGACCGATCGGGTGGTATGGCTCGATGCAGGCTGACGCAACGTAATATGACAGGCGTCCAGCGATTCTTAACCGGGAAGCTGCAAAAGTATTTTTGGGGCCCCTAAAAAAAATTAAATTGCTATTTGATTATTACTGAAGTCAATTATATTAAATTTTAAGTTTTGGAAGAAAGAATTCAATGATCGTATGCATGTAAGTACAATAAACTCTTGATTTTCCGGGGTAATTAAGAGAAGGGAAAGCACGTATAATATAAATCAAGGGAATTACATACAATCCCTATCTGTTTACCAACGCCATTCATAATTTGCTGCCCTTTGTTTCTAATTATTTATGTAAAAAGGGATTTTCCACAATAATACACATTAAAATGAAGCAGCGAAATCAACTCCAAATTAAATCCTGCATAAAAATTGCATTAGGTAATACAATTGAAACAAGAATAGACAAATTAGTGAAAAGACTTCAACAGCAGAGGTCCCATTAAATACATTTAGGAAAGTTAATTTAAGTTTCTTTATTTATTTGCTAATATAATCAGTAAAGAAAGCCACTATTTAATAATAAATCGTAATGATTTTAATAATTTAGTTAGTTAATGTTAGTAAATACTAGAGGGCCGTGAGTAGTAAAAGACTAAGAGCCACTGTTCTAACAATGTCAATTCAATTGTGAATATAAATGGACAATCGTTTGGATTGGATAAATTTATGGACACAATTTATAAGCTAGAAATAGATGAAAATAAGTATCTCTTAATACTACTTATAAAATGAATGAATAAAATATAAGTTTGTCATAGGTAGCGTTTAACTTAATATTGCCTATACCATTCGTTCTGTTTGGTCTGGTACACAATAACTAAGCCACTATTTCAACAAATATGAGAATAACTTTTATTGTGTTGCCTATTGAAGATGTTACAACATTACACTGAGTATATTATTAAAACGTCACTTATAACATTTCTTAGGACTGCCAACTAAACAAAATAAAAAAATTACTAATATACAACACGTTCTTTGTATACTATTTTGTGAAATATCTTCGAATTACTCATATTGTGTTTTATTTTAATTGCCAGCTGAAGTATCCGGCGTTGCCCGGGTGAAATATTTTTAGTTTAATGATTGTATGCGGAGAGTAACTTTAAAGTTAGTTCCTTTAAACCTTGTACTCACTATCCGTGGCCTTTTTATTCCAGTATAGGCTTAAATAAAGTCTGATTTTTATAGGACGAACAGTAGATTCACTAACATTGATTGGAAGTTAATAAAATTAGGCAATATAGAAATTTGTTTTATTTGATTGATTTATTATATATATTTTATCTAAAAAGTTATAAACATTTCTAATGGTACTTCATTATGGATTACTTATTAATTTGTCCCTACATCACTAAATAATTGGACTAATAAAGTACTAAGTTATTATTGAAATAATTTCATTTACGCCATGTATGGCGAAACAATGCAAAGAACTATAAATTAAGTGCATAATCTTTCCATGTTTCTTTTGTTAGAAAAAAGCACTATAAACCTTAAACAAATTATTATTTTGTAATTCTTATTAAAAAAACCAAACAAAATATTTGTTTCAAATAATATTTATTAATTTTTTAACACTCCAGCGAATGAACACAATTGGCCTTGGATATTGACGTGATCAACTGAACACTGGCTCTCTGCTGTGTTGCCATTTTAAATTCTTAATTTGAATACTTGTTCCACAATGCTGGCTTATATTAGTTTTGTATATCTTTTCTGCATATGAGTTTGTACTCAAATATCACTTTAAAATATTATCTGTGATACTACCAAATTACACAAAAATTCCCGTGATAGCAACTTGTTTCTCTAATAGTTGCTATGACATTTTGTCGCTTACAGAATAATAGTTTACTTCTACTTGATTCAGTAATCAAACACCACCCGATTATCGGGCTAAGCTACGGCTACCTTTCACCCAAAGAGTTACTCAAATAAGACTCAAAAGTGAGGTGAGTTAAACAAAAATTACCAACCAGTAGCTTGACCGTCACCGCTTATGTATTTCAATTGAGGTCCGGTCACGGGGTTACTATTGGTAACCGGTTTGCGACGCATCCGTGAATACTTATGTCTCATGAACACTGGCATAACCTAAGAGTGGCGTAGGTGGCAAAGTGCCATGGGCCCGCGCCCAAAATGGGGCCCATTTGGTGACCCGGCCAAAATCAATTAGTTATTCTGTTCAAACCTTTTATTAACATATTTATTTCATTTAACTAAATACTTAAGCTATGATTTTTTTGTCTGTTGGTGCCTCAGTGCAAGATGTTATAGTCCATGAACATTGTATCTAAATACCTTCATTCACATAATACTGACCTATCAATGACTTCCATGCTCTTACAAGTTTGTTTGGATAAATTTGTTTCATGCAGGAATTATAGTACTTTAACTCTCTTATTGATTAAGCCAAATTGATTGCAAAGATGCTGGTATAGTTGACAAGAGTTTAAAAAGTCCCGTCTGGGAAAATAAAGAAGCATTTTGATGAGTTTTGCGAATATGAGAAACTTGTAGATGCATAAAGCACTTTTCGAGTGAACGTAATTTTATTGTACTTTGGACATAACAACGAATCAATAAACCCTTAGGCTTAAGGTAATAAGATAAATCGCATATTTCTTGTTTTGAATCCTAAGTGCTCAACAGAGATAACTGATGAAGAGCTCTATAATGAAGCCCTAAAGTTTGTCAACATATCATATAAAAATGATATAGGCTCTACCCGAGATATGTACTCAGAAAATTTTTGCCATGCGAACTGCTATTAGAGATGACCTTTCTTGATTTTCTACTATTTCAAAGCTTGCTAATTTTCTGATTATCGATAATAATACCTTATCAGCCAGTTTTACGAGGTCCTCACAGATTTGATTTTATTTCTTACATTACCTGTCACAGTGACAATAGATGAAAATTCATTCTCTAAACTTAAAATTATTAAAAATTATTCAAGCAACACACTGAATCAGGAGAGGCTACAGGGATTAGCATAGGCGTAGTACCGAAGGGCGTGGGGGGCACGTGCCCCTCAGCTTCAACACACACACACACAAATTAACTTGACAGCAACCAGCAACGAGAGAAGTGACGAGAGCATCATGGACACGTAAGCATATTTGGAATGAGGCATAAGAGCTATGTGTGAACTGTATCTCCAGGGGATGTAATGTAGAAAGACTTTCCCCCAAGAGGAAATTAAAGGTCCCTAAAAAACTTGATTATTGTGATGGCAAGTTGGGTACATCATTTTTTTCTATCTGCCCCAGAAGAAGATTGCAAAGTTAATATTTATTATTGAGGCCTGGTTCAAATAATCGTTAATTTCCAAGCACGATTTTCAAATAATGACGACAGTAAAATAAAACACATCTCAGAGCTTCTTCTCAAATGGAAATAGCCTATGAATGAAGCAGCAACAAGATACATACAGGAATTTTATAAAGTAAACACAAGTGTCTTCCACAACTTGGTTTTTACAGGAACTATGCACATCTCAACTTCACCAATCTTAATTACACTATAATGGAACTTACCTGCCTGTTTGTTCAGCACTGCTTTAGTGATGATTCTCCTGGTGTCTTAGAACTATTTGAAATCGCCTTGTCACGGCCGATTTCCACAGCAATGCAGAACGCTTATTTTCAACTCTACGATGTCTAAAGACCTACCTTCCTAGTACGATGGGAGAGGACAGGCTCAGTGGCCTCACACTCTCACACTTGTGGCTATTGAGCAAGAAGTTACAGCGAAGTTGATGCAGCCTGAAGGACTTATAGTCTCTCCAGAAATGTTCGTCATCAGCTGGGAGGAGGATTTCTCTTCACCAAGGCTCTCATTTCGCTTACTTACATTGCCGGTTAATGGTAATCATTGGTACAGTTAAAACTAGTGTTGTGACTAAATAAAGCGAGAGGCCGAGAGGAGACATTTCATTATTACAGTGCTGCTTGTTGCTATTATATTAAGAGTCCTTGCATTGTGTGGTATATGCAGTATTGTCAGTTGTCACAATGGTTTATTTAGTTATGTTATGTTTTACTTCACCATTGTTTTGGAACACGAATATAAATAATCCAGAGTCAATTTTATGCATAAAAATGGTGTACTTAATCTAGGCCTATTAACTAATTTTTAAATGAAAAATTGAAATTATTCTTTCTTATTTCTAATTTAAAATAGTTTATAGGAATTGATTTACAGAACAATTTGCTATGGAATTCTTAAGAACGTGTCGCAATTCTGACTTGGCACACATATTTATAATATACAGCGATATTTAAAGTGTGTATTGTTTCTTAGCTTTTATTTATTTATTGTTTCTCATAAAACGCCCTTGTGTTGGATTGGAATCACGGAATTAGAATTTATGACAAAATGATAGCTTTAGCCTATATTAAAACTAAAAAAATATCATAACAAAACGTCCCCCCCCAATTTTTTTTTTGTCACGCTACGCCTATAAGGATTAGTTATTTTGTCTATTAAGCAGGCTACTTACTGCCCGTAATTTGAACTTGGAGAAAATTATAGACAACTTCAGAGAGGTCAAAGCAAGTTGAAATGACTTTTAAATGTCGAAGTTTATTCAGCCTTTATTTTCTTAGGGAGGGACCACCATCAAAAATTTTGCCGCGGGCCCATTACTGGCTAGTTACACCTCTGGTCATGAATGTAAGATAAGGGAATTGAATTTATGGCAAGTCTGAGGTTCCTCTTCTTAGATGTGTATGCATGAATATATCAAGTTCAGAAGCTTTGGTTGGGCTAGATTAGGTCTGAATATGTTCTGTATCAATGAATGATTATCCTACATCGTATAAGTATGATATACGCCACTATAAATTAACTATTAATAAATATATTATATATATTTGTAGAGTGATTAAATGTTGTAGGGTGCATTAACGAGAAGAATAATGGAAATAATAATCCATTGGGGAAATTTTTCAACTTTTCCCTGTCTCTGAATAGCATCACTAATCTTTAATTAAAATAATTGTAAATTTTACATAATTATTTTATGTTTGTTTGATTGCACAATAACTAATAAATTTAATAGCTGTAATTGTAATTTATATTTCTAATCCAAAACCAAATTAACATTCAAGACGTAGGAAAAAATTGTACACATAATCTTCTTTGACTTTATTTATATTTTTATTAATATCTTACTAATCTTAAACAAACAGAAAGTCGTTCTTCTGGTCAAATCGACTCACTTAGCTTAGTAGTTTGCGTTTGTAAATCTTCACGCAAAGTTCACTGTAATTCAGAATATTTATTATACGTTATTCTAAAATACTGGAAAAACTTTTTGTCGTCAAGTAAATGATCTTAAAAAAGTGTATGAAGTTCTACATATTTCTTTCTCTTCATGCATATATTATGTACCCATAGCATACGATTCCTTTGACTTTTGTTTTCTTTAGACTTTAAACAGTATAGTTGAAATAGAACAAGCTCCTCATCAGAGCTATCCATTTTTGCATGCAGTCACAACAAACTCGGTTTTATAACTGTCGCAGCTCATTAACTAAATTCCGCCGATGCTTTGAGGCCTGGCTCGAAGTAGTGTACAAATTCGTGCTCGCACAGCATAGTCTACGCTTACCTTAGAGGATGAGATGCAACACATATTACAAGTAAAATAAAAATCTTTATATAATAATATCAAATAGAATAGATGTCGGGGAGAAAAAGACGTTGGAATAGGGGTGCAGGAGAGTTCCAGGAGTTAAGATGTGGCATAGAAATTGGCAACACCACCTAGGAGTCATTTATGTGGTAGCTGTAAGGTTTAGGAGGAGGGTGGGGTCAACCACTTTGGATCCGGCCAATGATTGTGAGGTTTGATAAACACTTATTGGTTTTAAGGTTTTCTATGCGCTCAATAATTGTAAGGTTTGCTATACACTCATTGATTTTAAGGTTTAGGAGGGGGTTGAGGATCCAGCATATTGAATACGTTTATTGCCTGTAAGGCTTAGGAGTGGGTGAGAATCCACCATTTTGAATCGACCATCCTGGAGGAAGAGGTTAGACGCCCATTGGCTAAATGGTTTGAGAGGGGAGGTGGGGGCTTGGCGCTCATTGGTTACAAGGTATGGGAGAGAGGAAAGGGGTTGTTGATGCTCAATGGCTGCAGGGAGAAGGAGGGAGTATGACCAGGGGGTAGTAGACGTGGCAACACCATCTGACCGGGTGGGGCATAGATTTGGCAACGTCACCTCAAAAAGTGGTCCAGTGTTGGGTTTTTTACTCTACTATTGTGGTGGTATCCATTCACGGACAAAGTGGTTTTACTTTCTAACGACCCGTCGGAGAAAGAAAGTAATGTGGTCATCCAAAAAGTGTCGCTTTATAATCTAGATAGTGATGGATGTCGACGTTTCATGAGCTCCTGAAGACGACAAAATGGTTTCCCGAGATGCCGTGTATGGAGCCTAAATGTTTTTAATGATCGGGCTGAAATTTAGTACCGAGGGGGTTTCCATAGGCTCCTCCAGAGGGATGTATAGAATTAGAGTTCCACACCCTAAAATTAAAGGGTGGTTTACATCAGGGGGTGTTTGGGGGTTAAAACCCCCCAAAATTATATGAGCAAAATATAGATAGTTTTATTTATGAATCAAACAATATAAAAATTACTGTACAAGTAAAAATTAGGGGGGTGGGGGGTGTTACCATTAAATAAACACTTCAGATAGCTTCTAGAACGGTTTATCTTTTTTTTTCTAGCCTCCGGCAATTGGGCTATGTGCTTACCAAACCCCTCCCCTGAAATTATTGGCTGGCTATGGCCTAGGTTTACATCATGGTGAAAATAGAATAAACAATTTTCTCGAAATATGCTCTAGCGATTTTGATTAAAACTCGTATCCATGAATTGTTACACATTACAAAAAGAATAGGGGATCTCATTTTCCCAGGTGAATAAATTAAAGCGTAGGCCTACTTTACATAAGCGGATATCTTCAATTCTGATTATATCTCCGCAACTCATTGAGATACAAAATAGCTAATAATTGCAAAGATGTAGAAATAATAAAATTAAAAAACTTTTATCTGAAATATATTTTTATAAAACCGATATTTTCCTAGCTATACGCAAATATATTTCCAAACGGATGTCTAGGAAATATATTTTATTTAGCATCGCATCTTACCACCTATTCAGGTTATACACCTATGTACTAATTACACTAATGTGTTAGGAATTAGGAAGGTTTAATTTATAGGAAGCGCACCCACATTTGCATGGAGGGAGGGTTGCACCTGACTGGGGTTGATCCCCAATCTCCCCGTCCAAATGGCTGATACACACAGAATGCTAAGCTAAGCTAAGCAATGGTCCCTCTTTTCCCTCCCGAAATCATTTTTGTTTCTTTCTGGTCTGGGCCAGTGAAATTTAGCTATGGCGTTCTCCAAAATATATTGTTTTAGTTCATGTGATAGTAATGAATAAGAGAAAATGCTGCTGTTAGCAGTTATTTTGGAAGATGAAGAAATTTTAGGAGTTGGAGGTTTGAGTTGTTCAATTAACGCTTCCAATTTATTATATAAAAACTTTTATTAAATATAAAACCTAGATAGACTATTACTTAAATACACGTGAAACAAACTGAAAGCAAAACCTCAACACTTAATTAAGCTATTTTCAACAATCCAGCACTGCGTCTGTTCAACACGGAGCCCAAGTTGCGTTATGCGCATGCGCAAAGTAAGATCACTCAAGATGGGAGATGGAAAAATTGCCCGGCCAGCGATCGGAAAAAACAGAGCGCGGCGTAGCAAGGCATAGCTTAGTTTAGCTGTCTGTGTGAACCAACAAATTTAAATACATGGTCTGCTATTTTTCTAAAGAGTTAGCAGAGCCAATCTGAGCTTATCTTAGCTTAGCGTTCTGTGGCTGCCGGCCTTAACTATTTAAGAGAAATAGCGGACCATATATTTAAATGTGTTGGTTCACACATAAAGCTAAGCTCAGCTATGGCTTGCTACGCCACGCTCTGTTTTTTTCTCAGATTGCTGGCCGGGAAATTTTTCCATCTCTCATCTTGAGCCATCTTACTTTGCGCATGTGCATAACGCAATTTGGGCTCCGTGTTGAACAGACACAGTGCTGGTTTGGTGAAAGTAACCAAAGAAGTGTTGAAGTTTTGTTTTTAATTTTTTCACATTAGTGTAAATAATATTCTATTTAGGTTTTATATTTAATTAATTATTTTAATAGTAAAATGCAGGAAACATTAATTGAACAAGTCAAACCTTCACCTCCTAAAATTTCTTCATCTTTCAAAACAGTAGCATATTCTCTTCCTCAGTATTATCAGCTGAACTCAAATAAGAAATTTTGGAGAACGTTATAACTTAACTTCACTGGAGCAGAAAAAAAACACTGAATTCGGCAGGGGAAATATAAACCATTGCTTAGCTTAGCTTAGCAATGAGTGTTAAACCAAACTGACAACGTCTTAGCACAACACAGCATAGTTTAGCGTCCTGTGTGAATCAGCCTTAGGGCAGTGTAGTCTAATAAAAAATTAGCGCTTTAGACCACTCAGCCACCGAAGCGGGTCTAGGAACTATATAATTAATTATTTTGCTCTTAGGTTGACCGATATGCTTCTTTTTTTCAATACTTTTTGTAACAGTGTATATTAATTAAATTAGGATCTTTGGTGTAATATTTTTGCATATCTAATTATTTTTAATGAAACGTTTCTCCATTTTTTTTATGTAAATGAGTCAGAAATTCTGGGCGGTGCACTCATTTAGAAAGATTTGTCAGGCGGTGTGGATCTCCGAGCTCATCATGTAACGATACTAGTATAGTACGTTACCATTATGCGACCCCATCCCATTTTAACCTACAAGCAAAAATTCTCTTTCAATTCATACTACCCGCTCCAAAAAAACGTCGACATTTACTTATACCTCCTGGAATAGAACTCTACTCTATTCTAGTTTCATGTAGCCTCAAGCTATATACAAACATTATAATACACAATTACCTCTCTTCTATATAAACTGTTCATGTACTTACCCTCTGAATCTTCTGGCTAGCACACCCTTCAAGCCTGGCCTAACATCAACACGTCCTAATTCGACGAGTGGGGCAAATCTGCCGTGGTGTCTCAACAACTGATGTTCCGGTCTGCCTAATCAAAAGTAATCTGATGGGAGTCTACCGGGACAACATTCTAGAAGTGGTTTCGGATTTAGCTGCCCTCTTGCGGAGGGTGGAACCAACCACCAAATCATCGCCTGATCACCTACGTCATCAGCCACTCCAGTTAAAAAGATCGCCATCAACAAACCACGGGTGATCTTGATGAAGACGTGATGACCAATCAGAGAGCGGGAAGAGAAATGGTGTACGTGTCGAATTGAATGCAGCGCTACACCGACGTGACGTCACTGGCTAAGTTGGACTTCTCCCCCCTTTCTTTCCCTGAACAACTAGACGCTATAAAGCATGGCGGCACTGAAGAAAATGTTGACTCTTGAAACCGGCACCACCGTGGGTGGATTATTGTAATTTATATGGACTATTAAAATCAGATATCGTCAGGAGACGATTATTCCTGAAAATGAACTCTACCAGGAAAGTTGTAAAGCTGTGTAAATATTCATAATTCTAATTTAGATATTGAAGCTATAGTTCATTAATATTAGGACTCTATTTTTTTTTATTTCAGAGATAGATTTGTAATTTTCGTTTAAATATGAGTATTTCTAAAAAGAACTTTAACTTTGAAAACCTATTATTTTGGTGTCGTCTCTTGGGCAATTGCATCTTTAATTCATTTGTAATATTCTAATAATTGCTGTTCGTGCTCAACTAATTTTTGTTGAGGGGCATTTACATTTTATTTAAAATCATTTAAATCCGTCCATTTGTTTTCTAATAATTATGTAACATAACATTTGCTATTCATCTTGTGTAAATTCTAAAACTTTGCAAGGTCTTATAATATGAATATCAACTCAGTAACCATTGTTAGGTTTCATTTATGCTGCGATCTAGTTAAAGACTTTGATGTTGCCATTTCAAGTAGTCCCGCAAGAGTTTTGGCTTACGGTCTGAAGTCGAACTCTTTGGTTAGTTTAAAATGTAGTATTTATAATAACATAACCTTTCCAGTAAATGTGTTTTCTTTTTGTCTATAGAAACTCGTACACTTTCTTAACATCACGAAAGGGCTCATAAAGCTATTTATTGTTCGTAATTTTGTGTAAAGGTTATTATTTATTTTTATTTTTTAAAGTAAACAATGTCAATTAGACTCTGCCTGCTATTCCTTGTTTCTCGTTGTAACTATATGTTGGACAATATGTTCTAACCACAGATTGACCCTTAAGGCCATGTGAACTGTTGTCATATTTTTCAATAAACCATTATCCTTACTTTTAACTCTTGCTAATGCTGTTTCTCATTATTTTTTATGTTAGCTTATTCCCTCACTTTCTTGTAGTATTTTGTGTGGCCTATTACTATAAGGTAACAGAGAGGGTGTGACAATCGTAGCAACTTGTAACATTAGTTATTTTTTACCTGCTTCAGTGGCTGCATGGTCTAAGGCGTCACTATCACATTCGACTAGACTGCCGATGACAGGGAGATCGAGGTTAAAATCCTAGTCGGTTATACTAAAAAGGGTTTTTCCAAAAAAAAAATTCCACTCTCCCTCCACGCAAGTGCAGGTATAGTTCTTCTTAAGTCAACCATCCTCATTCCAAATTCCTTAGCGTAATTAGTACATATGCGTACAACCTGTACTGCTACTAAGACATAATGCTAAAACAAAACAAAAAGTTATCTTCTTGCTGAGAAATCGTTTTAGAAAGAGAGAATGGAAGTTTATTAGGCTTATATATATTTACTTAGGTCTATATTGAGAGGAGGGAACGCTCATATTATACGAAGGGAACGTCAAGACCCTGGTTTGGGATGCAACCCACGTGACGCACTCCTATCGGTAGACAATGTCAGCTACTTGTATCTGATCTCGTTTGACTCATTTTGATATATATCAAATTTTACGCCATTCAAAGATGAAAATTCGCCATATGCAACGGTGGTTTTATGGTTCTAGGGGCCCTACGAGCAATCTCCTTCAGGGCCCTATACACAGGTATCCTGAAAGGGATCAAACCTACCTTGCTTGATTCCTATATGGTTTATCTTATAGAATAAGGCCATGGTGTAACCAGTCAAGGTAAGAATGATTATTCCTTTCATGTTAAAAGGAGTACATACACATGTAAAAACGTTTCCTTTGCGCAATAAATCAGTTAAAATGATAAAAAGTAAAACCAAAGTGCAAGATAAACATTTAAATGGTTTTTAATTTTGTTGCGTGTTGTTTTTTTGTCGCCGCCGAGAGTTTGATGCACAGATAAGATGTGTGACCTTGGTCAAAACGTGCCTCAAGCAAGTCTGGTCGATTTAATATAGTGCGTCTAAAAAAAGTAAAAATAATGAATCTCAAAATAAAATTTTCACTCATAAAATATCTTAGTTTTTAATATAATATACTAAATTTGGGGGCTTCTCGGACGTATGGGTCCTTTCTTTTGCGTGTTTTGGGCATACCTTTAAATCCACCGTTTCTTGAGTTTTACAGATAATGTGCATTCAAAAACATTGGTGCTTTTAGGAATATTATCCCTCTTTTATAATGTTCACACCATTTATATCATGCTTAATATTTTAAGGTTGTATGCTTGAAATATTTGCGAACTTAGAATTTTAACCCTCCTCTTCTAAACCCCCGGAAGAAATTCCTGCTCAAGTTTATGTGTGTGAACACAATACATCTTAGATAAGGGCGTATAAAAGGAAGTTTTGGGGATCCCGACCCCCCTGGAATTTGATGGACACCGTGTCTGGTCCAAGCACAATCTGGTGAGCAACGAGAGAATTGTCGCCGGTGTACACGGCTCCATTTGTTTGCACTCGGCACATCCTAGAAGTAAGACAAATAAGTCGTCGCAATGTTGTGGCCCTCCACAGGCCTTTTCGGCTACGTGTACACAGTCGACCAAATGTCTAAACACTTTTTTATCGTTACAATGTGTTCAATGAGTTTTAATGTAAGTGTGTACACAGGCAACGAACGACACATCAAAATTGTGTTTCATCAGTTGAAAAGAGTTGTGGAGCGCCACAATATGGCGACGACTTCTTTGTCTTACGACTAGGATGCGCCTAGTACAAACAAATGGAGCCGTGTACACTGGCGACAATTCTCTCTTTGCTCACCAGATGGTGCTTGAACCAGCCCATGACTCCCAGCCAGGTTTGGTACAAATACCGCATACAGTGCCTATCTATCGTTCAATCGTGCTCTTTCTCCAATTGGTGCCCTGCCGAGAAATTGATTGTCCAACTAGAGCAAAAAGTTCACCAAAATTGGAAACACCCATTCTATAGTAGGAAAAAACTTTTCTGGATAATTCCTATAGCACCCAAAACTTATATAAAATGTTACAAATGAAAGTATTTCACTGTAAAGGGGTGTATTTAAAATTGACGTTCGCGTCTTCGTTTTTTTTTTTCTGTTTAAGGCCATTATGATAATGGATGTAATGTAAGTTTAGAACTTTTGTTTTTCCTGGCAACAAATATGTTCCATGTGAACAAACACACTAACAACGCGACTGTTTCGTCATTCATCTGTTGCTTTGCAGCTGCTAGCCAGAAAATTAACGACCTAAAAAAGTGTTTAGACAATTTGTTGCCTGTGTACACATGACCTTCAACAGCTGAAACACAGCTTTGTCGTGTCGTTACCTGTACACACATGACCTTCAACAGCTGAAACACAGCTTTGTCGTGTCGTTACCTGTATACACATGACCTTCAACAGCTGAAACACAGCTTTGTCGTGTCGTTACCTGTATACACATGCCCTTCAACAGCTGAAACACAGCTTTGTCGTGTCGTTACCTGTATACACATGACCTTCAACAGCTGAAACACAGCTTTGTCGTGTTGTTACCTGTATACACATGACCTTCAACAGCTGAAATACAGCTTTGTCGCGTCGTTGTCTGTGTACACACATTAAAACTTATTGAACATACTATAACGACGAAAAAGTGTTTGAATAATTGGTCGACTGTGTACACATAGCCAAATAGAAACAGATAAGCTTCTTATTTTGTTTGTGATTTTTGCTCATGCCGTCTAAACACGAAGCTATTTTGGCCATTTAATAACTCAGTATTTTATACAAACATCACATATTACAACCCACACAAAGTTAAAAAATAGACCAGTCAAGCAAAATGTTGCACAGATTCAGCTAATCTTCACCCTGCCCTATACACCCCTTGCAACACTTGTACTGACCCACATCGGTGATCACGTGGACTAAATGCCTGGATCATCTAGTTTGTACTACCGGTAGTACGGGGTTTGAACCCTGGATGGATGTACTGGGGTGTTGTTCCTACAGATTTACCCACTCTCCTTCCATCCGGCAAAATAGTGAAAGCGCACAGGCAGAATTGGTATAGGTACCTTATTTGGAGTATATATTAGAAGCGCACAAGGTAGGTTCATCAAAAGTTCACCATTGTTTGTAGTTTTTGAGAACAATGTCGAAATACCGCAAGAAATGTATATTTTTTTAGAAATTACAAGTATCTTGAGTTTCATTAATTAACCAGTTATCAACCTAACTTAACCTAACCTAACCTAAACTCTATTTTAAAGAGTACGGGAATTGTTCCCTGTAGTTTCATTATTTTACTATAGTTTTTGTAAAGAAAAAATGTAGTGTGTTGTTTACAATACATGTTTGCTATGTTACCACGTTATGCAGTTGTTGTTTCTTTCCATGTGCGCTCTTTATACAAGGTCTAGCTGCACTTTTGATGCAAGGTCTAAGTGTGCTTTTTATACAAGGACTAAATGCGTTTTTGATACAATGTCTAGGTGCGCTTTGATACAAGGTCTAGCTGCACTTTTGATGCAAAGTCTAAGTGTGCTTTTGATACAAGGTCTAAATGTGCTTTTGATACAAGGTCTAGCTGCACTTTTGATGCAATGTTTAGGTGTGTTTTTGATACAAGGTCTAAGTACGCTTTTGATACAAGGTCTAGCTTCACTTTTGATGCAATGTTTAGGTGTGCTTTTGATACAAGGTCTAGGTGTGCTTTTGATACAAGGTCTAGGTGTGCTTTTGATACAAGGTCTAGATGTGCTTTTGATACAAGGTCTAGTGCACTTTTTATACAAGGTCTAGGTGTGTTTTTGATACAAAGTATAAGTATACTTTTGATACAAGGTCTAGCTGCACTTTTGATGCAAGGTCTAGGTGTGCTTTTTATACAAGGTCTAGGTGTGTTTTGATACAGGGTATAAGTACGCTTTTGATACAATGTCAAGGTGCGTTTTCGATACAATGTATAGGTGCGCTTTTGATACAAGGTATAAGTATACTTTTGAGACAAGGTCTAGGTGTGTTTTTGATACAAGGTATAAGTACACTTTTGATACAAGGTCTAGGTGTGTTTTTGATACAAGCTATAAGTAAGTATACTTTTGATACAAGGTCTAGGTGTGTTTTTGATACAAGGTATAAGTATACTTTTGATACACGATCTAAGAACGCTTTTGATACTAGGTCTAGGTGAACTTTCGGTACAAGGTCCAAGTACGCTTTTGATACAAGGTCTAGGTGAACTTTTGATGCAAGGTCTAGGTATGTTTTTGATACAAGGTGTAAGTATACTTTTGATACAAGGTCTAGCTGCACTTTTTATACAAGGTCTAGGTGTGTTTTTGATACAAGGTATAAGTATACTTTTGATACAAGGTCTAGCTGCACTTTTGATGCAAGGTCTAGGTGTGCTTTTTATACAAGGTCTAAATGCGCTTTTGATACAAGGTCTAGCTGCACTTTTGATGCAAAGTCTAAGTGTGCTTTTTATACAAGGTCTAAATGCGCTTTTGATATAAGGTCTAGGTGTGTTTTGATACAGGGTATAAGTACGCTTTTGATACAATGTCAAGGTCCGTTTTCGATACAATGTATAGGTGCGCTTTTGATACAAGGTATAATTATACTTTTGAGACAAGGTCTAGGTGTGTTTTTGATACAAGGTATAAGTACGCTTTTGATACAAGGTCTAGGTGTGTTTTTGATACAAGGTATAAGTATACTTTTGATACAAGGTCTAGGTGTGTTTTTGATACAAGGTATAAGTATACTTTAGATACAAGGTCTAGGTGTGTTTTTGATACAAGGTATAAGCATACTTTTGATACACGATCTAAGAACGCTTTTGATACTAGGTCTAGGTGAACTTTCGGTACAAGGTCCAAGTACGCTTTTGATACAAGGTCTAGGTGAACTTTTGAAACAAGGTCTAGATGTGCTTTGATACAAGGTCTAAGTACGCTTTTGATACAAGGTCTAGGTGAACTTTCGGTACAAGGTCCAGGTGCGCTTTCGATATTTCTCCACCTCCATATAAATGCTAGTATTATTATTATTATTAGCACCGCGTCTTACTACCCATTCGGGTTATACGCATAAATGCTAGTACATTTCCTTTAATTTAAGTCTTTCTTCTCCCTACCACACTTGCTTAATTGAGATGCAAATAATCCAGATGAAGACTAGGATGGAGTGGGATAAAAACCATTAGCACTAGTCACATGGAAGCTGTAATGAACAAGCCAGCATTCAAAGAGCCATTATGACACAAAGGCCCGTATGCAAGGACGATGCTGAGCACAGCAAGAGTACAGGCAGAGTATGAGCCTCGTGCTAGTATGATCTATGACGCAATATCTTGAGTCTCGCTTTGAGTCTGGTCCTAAATCTTTTGTTTGTTAGTTTTTTCTTAGAGGGTTGATGAGTTAGATTGTACTTATGTGTCTAACCAAGTTGATCGTGATTGAACTTGATTCGAATCCCAGTTAATTGCAATCAAGATTGTTTTCATCCCTATCAAATCCACCCAAATCTTTTTTTTTTTTTTTTTTTTTTTTTTTTTTTTTTAATTTGGATTGATTGGTCTCTTATAACAAGCCTTTACACTTCATTCGGGTGACCTGGTGGTCTAGGGGTAAGGTGTCAGACTTCTATGCTGGCGGCCGGGGTTCGATCCTCGGTCCCGGCACAGATTTATCTGATTTCCAAACCCTTCCTTCACCTCTGACAAGACATCTTGTGAATGTGTGGAATGCCAGGTCGCCACCGTGGTTCGGATTCCACGTTAAACTGTAGGTCCTTCATTTCATCTCACAATCACCCTACCATTGCACATTAGCGTAAGTGCGTATAACCCGAACGGGTAGTAAGACGCGGTGCTAATAATAATAATAATAATAATACACTTCATTCTGATTATCATATTTCATTAGTTTAAATAATTTAGTTGTTGTCAGTCCATACTGGCACGTCTCTTCCTCTAGTTAATGTTGTATGGTGTAGTTGCTGTCAGTCTATACTGGTACTACTCTCCCTCTAGTTAATGTTGTATGGTGTAGTTGCTGTCAGTCTATACTGGTACTACTCTCCCTCTAGTTAATGTTGTATGGTGTAGTTGCTGTCAGTCTATACTGGTACTACTCTCCCTCTAGTTAATGTTGTATGGTGTAGTTGCTGTCAGTCTATACTGGTACTACTCTCCCTCTAGTTAATGTTGTATGGTGTAGTTGCTTTCAGTCTATACTGGTACTACTCTCCCTCTAGTTAATGTTGTATAGTGTAGTTGCTGTCAGTCTATACTGGTACTACTCTCCCTTTAGTTAATGTTGTATGGTGTAGCTGCTGTCAATCTATACTGGTACTACTCTCCCTCTAGTTAATGTTGTATGGTGTAGTTGCTGTCAGTCTATACTGGTACTACTCTCCCTCTAGTTAATGTTGTATGGTGTAGTTGCTGTCAGTCTATACTGGTACTACTCTCCCTCTAGTTAATGTTGTATGGTGTAGTTGCTTTCAGTCTATACTGGTACTACTCTCCCTCTAGTTAATGTTGTATGGTGCAATTGCTGTCAGTCTATAGCGCTGTTATCTCTCCGCTGTAACTCCCTCGCTCGATATCAAAACTCAGCGTGTAGTACAATGTACACAGGAGAGTGGTGACGTCATGAACGTGTAAAAAAATTCCCGGTGTGTCGTGGAACTACTGGTTCGAACCAGACCGGCTATAACCCCCTTTAGCTGGTTTTACTAAACTCCCGCGCCCTCCATCCCAATCCTCGCTGTCTTGCGCGTGACGACACGGCACTCCATTCATCACCTTCGCGCGAATTGACCGAGTGAGGTCACGATGTTACCTGTACTTCACATTTCATAATAACATGTCTGAGCGCCTCCTACAAACGGCGGCGACACAATCGTCAAAGAGAATCGTGCGTGACGATTATTTGTGACATCAACATACCGATGGAGTTAGTAACTCCGTCGTATCAACACGTCATTTTGTTTTTATTGTATTCTCCCCCATCTTCCAACTAGTTAATACATCCATCACCCTGTTGATTGTGACGAGGGTTGGCGGAGGGTTGGGGGGGAGGTCTTTTTTTTTTTTTTTTTTGCCCCGTCACTCGTTCGAGTTTTTGAATAGGTAGTGTTCTCGATTTTGGGCTAGGGATGAGGGAGGTTGAGTTTGGAAGAGTGTAAAACCATTTAGGAAAATCGCCTTCACTACACCCGACTGGGATTCGGACCTTGACCTCTCTGTCATTGGCAATCCAGTTTATTTCGAGAGTGAAGCCTCTGACCATTCGATCACCGAATTGGGTGATCCCTTTATCGTTCAGCCCTTGAGATACGTGCCAGAACGTTTGGAGGTTTGCAAAAAAAAAATTTAATAATGTATGGGAAAGCTACACATAAAAGACAAGTAAATAGTTGTGAAATAAACTCAACGCAATAGTTACTGGTTTTGATTCAATATTTGGTGACCTGGTGGTCTAGGGGTAAGGTGTCAAACCTTTGTGCTGGGGGTCCGGGGTTCAATTCTTGGTCCCGGCACAGATTTATCTGATTGCCATACCCTTCCTACACCTCTGACAAGACGTGTATTAATCACATCTTGTGAATGTGGCGAACGCCAGGCCTCCACCATGGTTCGGATCCCACGTTAAACTGTAGGTCCTCCATTTCATCTCACAATCACCCTACCATTACACATTAGCGAAAGTGCATGTAACCCGAACGGCGGTGCTAATAATGTTTCAATATTTGACCTTGATAAGATGATTTCAATTTCAAAACCTAACAAAGCTTTTATAATTAGTAATAAATTTGTACATATATTAAATCTGCTTGTTGTGACTTTTTATTTTTGAATGTAAAAATGTGTGCATTATTTTCTCACCTTATTAGCATATTATTTTTAAATCACATTATTGACCCACTTATTTCCAGATACAACATATAAATATGAAATAAATGCATATTATATTCTTTAAATTGTATCTATGTGTCATTTTCAACTTTAATAATATGATCTTTAGAAGCGGCTAAAACCGATACTAACAAATATAAAAGCTTAGGTGTTTAATACAACTACCATATTAATTAAACATATTGCTAATATTAAGGGTAGACTGTATGGAAATGGGCTGCCAAGGCATACGCAAAAGAAAAACGGTTGGAAAATATTGCTCTAATAGGTCCAATGTACATCAATCATTTTTGATAAAGTATAATATTTATTTTACTAATACTGTCACCCACTCTGATGACCGTGTTGTCTGACGCGCTACTCTAGCAGTATACTAGACTGCCGATGACAGGGAGGTCAGGGTTTAAATATTGGTTGGGTGTACTGAAGGTTTATTTCTTAAATGGTTTTCCATTTCCCTCCACGCAAATGTGGGTGCACTTTTTATAAATATAAACTTCCTAATCCCTAAAACCATTAGCGTAATTAGTACATAAGCGTATAACCTGAACGGGTAGTAAGACACGATGCTATAAATGAATAATTATACCATCAACATTTTGTACAAGAAAATACAGAAATAAAAATGAGAAAAGTAATTATAATAACCCTAAGTTCTAAGCCTTATGTGTATGTGATATTTTTCTAAGTAAAATAAAAACAAAATAATTTTATTCTATAATCTTGTTGGGTCAAAAATTCACAACTCAACATGATTTCTACTTCCAGCAATAATTTTGCTGTTCTTAGTCCTTTTTTGTGTTCATATCTCGTATGAGTCCATGAGCCTAGGGGGTTGGTCATTACCAAAAGGGGGAAGAGGCCTCACTATAGTTTTTGTGTTCCTTGAAGTGTATTAAGAAGGAAAATGTTTGATAGCCTTGCATAACTCTAGGTCATCTGTGCAATAGACGGCGTTTTACAAAATGGTGCCCGACAAGGCTTGACAAGACTTGAAAGCCCTTGGAGACGTTAGTAATTAGGATATAGTGATTTTTATTTGTATTTTGAAGCTAATAACATTGCCTATAAGAATATACAAGCAAATTTTTAATAAGTTAAATAGATTGAAAAATATATTCATTCGAAGTCAAAAGTTTAAAAAAATTATAATTATTTTTTATGTTTAACACACTATAGCATAAGTACGAATTATATTTCTTAGAGTGAATGTACACTTAAAGTATATATAATATATTTAGCTTTAAAATTATATCAACTTTGCTTACTTTCACATAATAAATAACGTCAAAAGGAAGATTTAACGCAAGAGAGTGACATATGCCAAGGACTGCACACATTCTGTATTACTTCACAATGTTCTGATTTCGTTCTGATAATGTTTCAGTAATTATTGTTTAAACTTTTGGTATTGGTTTCTACTACATTTTATGTGACCTATGAAATATTATGATGAAAGAAAGAGTTTCCAAGAATTAAGGTTGTATTGCGTCAGTCTAAACTAATGTATACATTTGTTAAATTTTAACTTAATTCAGATTCACCTTCTATTTTTATTTTCCAATTAATGATGATAGCGATTAAATTACCCTATAGCGAAATAAAAAACTCTATCCAAGCAGTTTTTCGAAAACACTCAAGCCAGAGGATTCAGCTAGAATAGGAGAGCTAAATTGTAGCCACCTTCTATTCCCCAAAAATAAAAGTCAAGCAGTTACTAGATAATAACAACATTTTTATTGGATATAAGAAAAATAGTTTAAGTAATATCAAAATATAAACATAAGAATATTGAGCATAGCTTGTAAGGTTTAGAAGTTAAACATTATGTATCATTACACTCTAAAATTGGCAAGATTGCCAAAAACCAGAAAACACGATACCTCGTGAATATGAAGGTAGACTAGAGTGCTCAAAGTCGGTGACCTTAACATTAACATAACCCTCCATGAACAGAGAAATAGACTAGAAGGTTCAAAGTCAGAGACTTTAATATCTATATAATATATCATGGATAACAAAATGGACCATGCCATAAAAGTATGAAGCTTACAAGATAACCCCAAGCCAAGCGAATGGGTATCGAACAAGAACATTACATTACTAAATATATTTAGATATAGACTCAACCGTTCTAAAATAAATACATTTATATCAAGTGGTTCCGCCTATAATGGCTCTAATTTTCAGGGCGCAATATTTACAAATGTTCTCAGACATAATAGGGAGGCGTGGTATAAAGTACAATACCAAGAGAATATCTTGCAACTAATACAAAGTTTTAAAGTAAATACAGCTGCGTCGAATGTAAGTTCCCCATCTATCAATGAATTACCACTAAATAGCGTCATTAATAAATCATACAAGTTAGTGGCGATCAACATCACTTTTAACTGCTTAAGGCAACCAAGACAATCAATATTACATTAACTATGACAACAATTAGCATGCGCTACTCTAACATGGGATAATATGGACAGAATAGAAGAAACTTTGACTGGAAAAGGTACTAGTCATAGAGTGAATGGTATTATCATTCAGCCTAATGTGCATGGCCCTCGTCAACAGAAGCCACCACTTCCTAAGGTTGAAAAATTAAAGCAAAAAATTTTTTGGAAAGACAATAAAGAACTTCCGTTGTATATCGCTAGTGAAGGGCCTAGCGGGGGAGGGTACCGGGGGCGTAATATACCCGGGGTGGATCAAATTGAGCTAAGGGTAGTTGAATTTCATTTAAGTTAAGAGCCAAAATATGTGTTGTATGTTAAAAAGGAAATTCATATTAAAATTGTGTAAATTAAGTAAAAGTTGTGGAAAAAACGGCCCGGATTTAAAGATTGTAAGATACCGGGCCTGTAAACACTGAATAAATAAAAAATATCGCTGGTGAGCGAATTGGACCCGATTTAACAAGAGCATCACTCGAAATACATTCGAATATATGAACGCTGTGGAAATGTACAAAAAGAAAAACTTAGTTTGGGTTGTCATAAGACAAGCAATTTGTAAAATATATCGAATTCCCGGCTGTAACGGATTTTATATTAGTACAAGAAAAGATGTTAGTGTTTCAAACGATCTTATTGGCTACTTACCCACAATCAATTCTCCAGAAACTGAACTTACGTTGGTTTCTGAAATTTTGACTCAATCAGAACTTATAAGAATGTCACTTATTTTAAATAAAATAATCGTTGTTATGGAACAAGCCCTTTACTCAAAATCGGGTTAATAGTATGGAAATATAGAGACAAATACATAAATATTATCCTGCGGTTAGGTAGGTTTCATACTATGTGTAATCTCCTTTCAATTATTGGAAAAATATTTCATGATGCTGGATCGAAGGATCTCTGCGTTGAATCGGGTGTACTAGCAGAAGGTTCTACCAAGGGTGTGTTTGAAGGTAACCTGTATAATCGTGCTGTAAGAATTCATAAATATATTTATGAAGCAATGATGAGGATTA
Organism: Timema cristinae; assembly: GCA_039000515.1. Taxonomy (NCBI): domain Eukaryota; kingdom Metazoa; phylum Arthropoda; class Insecta; order Phasmatodea; family Timematidae; genus Timema; species Timema cristinae. Next base: position 47,373,222 of record JBCFYV010011164.1, read on the forward strand.
TTTGGATGGAATCTGTTCCATAGGTTCTAGTGGAAAGAAATGAAAATAAAATTGTGCTTAATTCATTTATTGATAAAGTAAAAACTTGAGCTGATTATCTATGTCAAGAAAAAATGGAAACAATTTTAGAAAGCCAAGATTTTTATTAAGTTCATAAGCTTTGGTGTGACTATTTAGAACACTTAAGGTACTAAAATGGTGCTTCATCATCATTCTGGATGTCTTATGTGGATATGGTAGAACATATATTACTAGCTTTTCTGTGAGCTGCTAGAGAAGGAGACGGGCATTTAAATCTTTAGGCCATATTCTCAATGCTTCCTTGGTGTTTTGTTTACGATAAAGTGAATTATAGCCGATATCTAACTGTATATTATGCTCAAATGATAGTGGTCCCAGAAGACCATCTAGAAGTTTTCATCATTTTATCAATGGATATTTTTCAGTTCAAACATCAAGTAACAATTCTTTTGGCTGCATTCCAGTAGATCAAACCATCAAAGTAACTGTGAACAAAGAAATCCAAACACCAGGGGGTACAGCAAAATTTAGCTTAAAAGCAGCAGCTGTCAAAATATATTACATCACAGTGGAGCATAGAAGTTCATTCCTGACTTTAACAAGAGAAATGGTGCAGAGTAACAATTCCTACCATTTTCACTCTGAGCTCCACAAAACAAGGGTTTAAAAGGACAAAAATGCAGGGTCGGCTTTGGTGGATCGTCTTTAGAGTTGGGTGAATCCCTTTTCTGGAACTCAGGACTTAATCAGTATCTCTACAGTGGCAAAAGAATGCAGATAAGTTACAAAGGATTTAATGGAAGATTTTGAATTAGGACAAAAACTGTATATTGAATCCAAAGCTGAAAGGTTTAACAGTGAGTGATCCACCGATCAAGAAATTTTCCGAGCCTATAAAAAAGAATAAGTTAAAAACTTTTGGAAGCGTGTGCAAGAATAAAGTAGTTAAATCCAATGGGAGATCTATCGTTTTGAAAGCAGACAGCTCTTTTTGGTAGAATTATTATCATGGCACAAAGTCGTGAGCTTTACATGAGAAATGTACTTTCACACCCACTAGGGCCTTTACCATGGGCCCTAGCATCTCCAAAAGGACTTCTTCGTAAAACAAACAAAGCTATTTTGAGCCATTGTGATGTATATTCTATTGAAGAGGTAAATACATCACAATGCTGCCACCGTGATAGATGGTATTAATCTCGTTTGGCGTGTGAAAGGCGATCAACATAATTTTGGTGAAGTGTCAATGTGTTTTTTAGCGTGGATTTAAGAGAAGGAGGTTTAAGTAGTCTTTGACACATATAAGAACGTATCCATAAAAAAACCCAGCGAAAGGACACTTAGGGGAGAAACTACTGGACCAAGGTCACAAAATATCACTGCTTCTCGCCAATGGAGGCAATTTCTAAGTAAACAAAGAAATAAAGACAACCTAGATCACTTTTTGGCTAACGAATGGCAGAAACATGAGTACACTAGTCAACTTAAAGATAAAGTAGTTTATGTAACTCTAAAGTAAAATGTTACAAGATTTCATCTTGGAGCTCTCAACCCTTTTCAGATCTTTACAGTAGTCATGCAGAAGCTGACGGTCACTTGCTATTACACGCAGTGCAGGCTGCTGAAGAAGTCTATCAAGGGGTTATTATTATCTCGGAAGTTACAGATGTGTTTCTTATGTGTTTAGCCTTTCAAAATATTTTTAGTGCTTCCTTATTTCAAAAATGTGGTTCTAAAGTCTGTATTAAGGTGTTAGATATTAGAAAAATAGCTGCAGCCATAGGTGAAAATGTATGCCATGCTATTATAGGAATAAATGCGTTCACTGGTTGTGATACTGTCAGTGCACTAGAAGAGAAAAGGAAAAGTGAAAGCCTATAAGATTTTGTGTAAAGATAAAGATGCACAAAAACATTCAAACAGTTAGGTGAAGAATGAGTGGTATCTGAGAATTTGATGGAACAAGTTGAAACGTTCACGTGTCAAATTTATGTGACAAAAACACTGACAACGAAAGTCAATGGCTTATGATATAGATTATTTTGCGCCAAGAAAGGGCAAATAGAGAGACACCAATTGCCTCCTTATCAAGATTACTCTCGGAAACACATAGAGAGGGTAAACTACCAGGCAGCAATATGGTGAAGTTGCCTTGAGAAAGAACAGTAAATCTTTAAGCCTATAGGAAAAGGATGGAAATGGGAAAATCGGAATGGAGAACAACACCTAGTTGTGGACTGGATGGAAGGGCAACCTGCACCTGAAGTAGTACTAGATCTACTCGCCTGTAACTGCTCTATCATTTGCAGGCTACAATCCTGCCAGTGTTTGAAGGTTGGCCTCAAGTGCACATATATGTGAAGACTTCTTTAGTGCGACAATCAATTGTCCTGTTATGAAAGTGATGGTTCATTTGAAATTTCCGATGATGATTATGATGATGATGATAATGATGGCGGAGAAAATTATGATAGGGATGAGTGATAAAAAATTATTTATGGATTCAATACGTATTTTTTAGAAAATATATATTTTCTGGAAACTAAAGTTTTTTTGTTTTAGAGAAAAAGGAATTAAACCTTTTTTTACCTAATATCAGAACAAAAAAGGTAAATATATAACCTATTTATGTGTAAAAGTAAATTCAATGTGAAGAATAATATGAGAAGACTTTTGAAACAAAACGGTGGATTGAGAGAGTTTTGAAAACAAACTTACTGGAAAAGGGAAGGGTTGAAAGAAAAAAAGTGTAGGTTAGATTTGAGTAGGATTACTGAATTAGACTACTTTCAAACTAGGCTTTTATTCTTACAATTAAAATAAAACCATAATAATTTTAGCTTTTATTTAAGTAGTAGCCTAGAAATAAAATTATTTTAAATGGAAAAATAGCTTAAATAGCAATTTGCATTTAAAAAAATTACAATTAAAAGCACAAAAAGTAAAATAGGGGGAAAAGTTAGGCTAAATTATTTCAAATTACACAAAAACGTTTTAAAATTTTCAAGAATAGATTATATCAATTTAAGTAGTGCAGCACAACTGTGGTAAAGTTCTGAATATTTTAAACAACAAGATCTGGCACTTCATTGTCATTATCTTCAGCTAAATATCTTCTTCTGGAATTTCATCACAATTTTCTTGGCCATCAAATCATTTTACTGTAGTAGATAAGGTCTTTACATTCTCTCCTGTTGGCTCCAAAATATTTTTGCTAAAAGATTAGCAACTTAATTTAATTTGGCACGTTTAACAGGAACCATGTTGTTAATCTGAACCGGTTCCACAAAGCTTAGACACTTTCCCTTCTTTATTGTTGATCCAGGAACTCCATAATCGCATTTGTACTGCACTTCACCCTGGACCTTAAAACCTCCATTGGTGTTCCTAGTTTATATGAGCCTTTTACACAAAGACATCTTAAAATGCCATTGTCCAATAGGTTTTACTCATCTTGAACGGTGGACTTCCACTCATGTACAGGCACTTCTGAACCCAGCTTGTTAACTGTCCCAAAATCGTTTAAAATAGTTATGTATTGACTGGTTAGGCGTCTTGATTCTCCCCTGACTCCTAATTAATTTTTTATTCTTACGAAAACCCTGTCGGGTGGTAGGAAAGAATGTCTTACGATAGGGAGCGCCAATACGACCTTCTTTACTGTATTTGGTACTTCTTCTTTAAACCTCTTCATCACAACCCCAGTCACAGTCGAATCTTTATTCTGTCCGAGACAGCTGTCTGACAGACCGAACACAATCAAAATCTTCATTTTCTAGTTTTGCAATCCTCAGTGTATCGAGTATAGCTGAAGCGATTTCATTGTAACCTTTTTATATCTCATTTTCCATCCAGGCATGGATGGTAACTGTGTACGTGTTCTGTGGTGATTTTGAATGTCTATGATATACCATAAGATTATAGTAGCCTACTATAGTATGCGGCCTGGTCGGGTACTTGGGTGAGGACCAGGTTTTTTTGATAACCATAATAGAATTGAATAACTATGTTCGATTCTTTTTCATTAAGTTGATTGTAAAATGCTTTGGCTTTTAAATTATGAACCCTCAACTGGGTGATGAGATCAGATTTTATCTTTGAGCCTGTGCTATCTTGCTGAATTTGATTTTTTAGTTGACTGCATGTAGAACTTGCGTCAGTAGCTGGTGCTTTAAAACTAATATTGAACTTATAGAGAAATATTTGTCTAAGAAATCGATACTTTACTTTGTAAGCCACATCGTCAATATGGTTTTGATTGTAGTTCCACCGAAGCTTTTTTGATGGTGAGCACACAAGACAGTTACTGTCCCTTTGATTAATCCCTTGTATAGTGGGATTTTACAGGTTTCAGACTCGATATGTATGATATTTACTTTACAATTGATTGCCCTTTAACCTCAAATCTATGGCTGTGCCTGTATCTCCTTTGTATTCCATAGGGGAAGCACCAGTTGCAAGATGTTTCCGGCACAGATTTTGGACATGATATCGTGATATTCCTAAGATAGAAATGAAAGTAATGTGTGTATAATCCAGGAAAAACAAGGTACTTTAATGTTACTATCAATTACTCCGTTTACGGAAACGCAGTGTCGCAGTAAACGAGATGAGATTGTGCAAACTCTGCATAAGGACAGTTTTGAAAACACAGGTGTAATCAGACATAGAAGAATGCAGGAAAAAGAAAGATGTGACAAATAATTTTTAAATGTTATAGGAAAAGTTTTGTTGAAAAAACTTTCATGGATAAGGACAGTTTTGAAAAAGACCTCATATTTTAACACTAAATAAATAAAGGATTAGAAATTTTTGAATATTTGAAGGACATTTCTAGCTGCAGGTGTACCAACTGAATCGTAACCCACCACTAACTTAATTTTTTTTTTTTTTAATTTTGGATAAGGACAATTTTGAAATTCACCTATTCAATTATTTAAATGAATAATTGTTTGGTATAATACAAGACTGTGTGGGGCTTAGTATTTGTGACGTCTTAATTTTTTATGACGTGAAAGTAAGCAAAGTTGATATAATTTTAAATATAAATATATTATCTACCCTTTCAGAGTACATTCATTCTAAAAAATATCATTCGTATTCATGATATAGTGTGTTAAACATTAAAAAATATGTACTACCTTTCTTAACTTTTGACTTTGAATGAATGTATTTTTCAATATATTTAACTTATCGAAACTTTGTTAATATATTCTTATAGCCAATGTTATTAGCTTTTAAAAAATAAAAGTTCACACTTATGTTAAATTTACTAACGTCTCCAAGGGCTTTCAAATGAAACTCTACGTCTGTCGGGTGCCATTTTGTAAAATGGCGTCCATTGCACAAATGGCCAAGAGTTATAGAAGGCTATCACACATTTTCCTTCTTAATACATTTCAAGGAACACAAAAAACATAGTGAGCCCTCCTCCCCCGTTTTGATAATGAACACCCATTTTTAGAGATCAGGCTCATGGACTATATATGACACATTGCAGTGTCCCCCCACGTGGTGGCGGTACTTGTTGCATGTCGAGTTTAATCGCTGCCCGCGTCCAGTTGTGTTCACTTTTTATAATTATTGAATGACTCATTGAGATTGTGACGTTGCATAGTGCCATATTTGATTCATCCCACCCTGATTTCGAAAATACAAGAAAGAAAGATAAAATCTGGGATGAAATAGGAAGATCAATAGAAGAAAATGGCAAGGACAAGCACTTTTTTAAATAGTTATTTAATTATTAATTGAGGTTTTTTTTATCTACAGACAACCACAAAAAACTTATAGTAATTTTATAAAAAATGTTATTGTTCTTACTGGGTGATATCTCAAAATTCTCATAACGCTAAAAAAAGTTCATACAAAAATCAATATTTCAGATTATTTCATAGTCAAAAAAATTGGATCTATTTTATATAGTTAATTGTTATTAGCACCTTTCCATTACTAACTATTTGGGTTATACGCTTGTTTAATAATTACGCTAGAGTTTTTATGGATTAGGAAGGTTTTATTTACAGGAAGTTTATCCTCATTTGCATGGAGGGAGTTTGGAAAGCCGTGTAGGAGAAATTACCCTCAGTACACTCGATGAGATTCGATACTCGATCTATCCGCTATCGGTAGTCTAGTCTACTGCGAGTGTTGCACCTTAGACCATTTGGCCACTGAAGTGGGTAGGCCCTATATTTATTGATAATAATTAACAAATCCATCTTATTTGAAAAGATAAGTTTGTGGTCCTTATCCATCTAATGGAAGATTTTCAAAAGTTCCTAGTACTGGTTCTTAATGTTCTAATAATTAATTGTTTTAAGTTCTGATCACAGTTTTTGAAACGAAAATTATTGTGTAGAACTCATGCAACTTTAATAAAACTATATTAATTTCCAACTAACCTTATATATGCCTATAAAACACCAGACATTTTTTGGACAAAGCTCCAAAAAGGTTCTCAAAAACACGATGGCCTCAACATATTCGCTTATTGTAGTTTTCTATTCTATTGTCTTATCTTGATTGCTTGTCTGGAAAGGGTCACATTAAATATGGCCGTGGTGGAAAGTCTTCGTCACCAATTAACACACAAGGGCGTGGATTTGGTTTGACCAGGCAAAGGTCTGTCTGTATATTTCCTTTAATCCGTTCAATATTATTTCATCAAAACATTCGAAATGTCATTGTAAGATAAATATTAAAACTCTATTCGAGTTGTCACAGTTGTTGATATAAAGTATGAAACTCTCCTTCGTGTTCACGGAGTCCGTTAATGGCGTGAGTCCACATTTTGCTTCTTTGTTTACTGAAAAAAAGTAGTGAATATATTAGTATCCTTCCTATCTTAGATTTTTTGTAGGCTCCCAAGCTTTTCCTTTGTAGATAATATAGTAAAAAATCTACTGACTTGCTGCTCTTCTTCGTCAATGAGTGCTGCTAGAAGTTAAGTTTCCCCTTTTAGTCTTGTTACATTTCGATCCACTTATATCAAGGCCCTCCTAAAACATAATCATATCGTGATGTATTTGTAGGTTCTGAAGCCTGAGCTGCGAACTGATCGCTTCAGTTTGTGTGACCGTGATCCGCCACCGCCATCGCTCTGGTGTGTGGAGACTCTTGACGTCTCTCACGGGTCAGCAACTTTTTGTGACCTGATCGACTTACAAGATTATCAAAGACCCAACCTTTCTCCATTCTACTTTTTTTACACATACTCTCTCTCTCTCTCTCTCTCTCTCTCTCTCTCTCTCTCTCTCCACATCCCAAAGAGAAAGTATTTTGATCGTCAAAAAATTCGTACTTGAGATTTTGATAACTTTCGACGTTTCATGACTCACTGAAACCAAAAAAGTTGTTTTCGTGATGCCATCTGTCTATCTGTCTGTCCCTCGTTTTAAATCCTAAACTATTTTACAGATTGTGCTATAGACTTGTATTTGGGGTGTTCATAAGGTCCCCCCGAGTGTTTTTGGAATAAGATGTCTAATCCAAAATTAAGGATAGTTTACTTAGTGGTAAAAAGAGAAAACAGATTTTCTTGAATTCACTCTTACCATTTTGATTAAATGTTATATTTAGACACTATTATTACTATAAACAATATGGCACTTCTCATTTTATTATAAAAATGACTTTGAGGGTACTTTACATTGAGGATTTCCAGCTTTCATTATTTGTCCGTAAATATTTGAGACAGGAAATAACTTATCATTAATTTGTAGTACTATTAAAGATAAAAATCTTTTATTTGAAATATATTTTTATAAAATCAATAATTTCTGATTTATAGGATGATTTAAATTCCCCAAACTCAGATTTAAAAGATGTGTTTAAACTCACTGGAAATTAATTTTACTTTTAAACCTTTCCTAACCTTTATAAAAGGTGCTGTAATTTTTCCAAATTTGATAAAAGACACAAATTAACACGGCGGAACATGTTTGTGGACACACTTTTCAATACGTAAACTGGGATATCTCTGACGGCTATGTTTACGTTGTTTCGCAAGTCCTGCAGCGTTCTAGAGTTACTGAAACCACCATCTCCTTAAGATATCCCCACAAAAATAAATCTAAGGAGTAAAGTCTGGTGAGCGAGGTAGCCAAAGACTTTTCGAGATCATCGAAGAACTCACGGAGCATCTCCATTGTTTCGTTGGACGTGTGGCACGTTGCATCATCTTGTTTAAGCCAACCATATCGTTCATTTGCTTTAAGCAAGCCTACACATTGGTGTATGATGTCTGCGTACACAGCTGAACTAGCAATCCTGTCCCGATTCCTAATATTTAGCTAGGGACTTAAACTGCTTATTTACTTTAGTTCACATCTTTTAGCTACTTCAGTTTTATTACATTCAATAATAGTTGTAAAAAACACCTAACCTAAATTTGTCCTATTTATCTTTAATATTTCTATCTACTAATAGTTGGTCAACCCCGGGTATATAAACTTCCCGGTATCCCCCCTCCCCCCCCCCAATTGGGCGTCCTATCACTGTCACCAGATGGTAGAAGTCCCAGCGGGAATGGACATCCCCCTATCCGCAATCTGGGGAGGCACCCTATCGGAGAATTGGCTCTTACCACTATCTGCTATACCAACACCTATGGAATTATAACAAACTTAACCTAACAATACAAAATAATTACTTATTAACCATTACAATTAAAAAAGAAAATAATCTTAATATTAACTTAACCTAATTTGTCATTCCTTCTTGCGTGCAGGCTGCAGGGTTTTTATGTTACTATCTCCGATCCATCTTCTTTACTGAGAGCAGACATCCAATGGGTCAGTGGACAGGCCAGATGCCCGACAACTCCAGTCCAGCATCACGCACTTGTTACCAAATGGGCTGGACCCTATGATCGAGGTATTTTTTCCCCCTCATCAGATGCTGCTATCTTAAGCTCCCTAGCTGGTATCAGGGTGCTCTCAGTTCGTCAGCAGTTCTCACTACTGGAATCCGGGGGAACACCTTCCCTAAGCTAAGCCCCGGATTGTCTGGAGATCCTATCATTGTCCACCCCACCAGCTAATAGATCAGTTATCTCTGTCACATTTGTTGTTTAGTCCGTGCCATTCGTCAATATCGTCTGTATCTGTTATTTTGCCACTGTCTCCTGTCGCATCACTATCGCTTCCTGTCCTGTAGTTTCGTTCCTCGTTATCACGTCTTTCACGTCTTCTGATTTTCATTTCTGTTACATACTTTTTTCATTCATGTTTGGATATATTATCCGCGATGGTTTCTAGGAGACTCCATCGGTCCACGTCCCGCAGTATGTGATACATCGTAGTAGCTTTCAATGGAATCTGTAAATTCATTCTACTCTCCAATGACTTTTTAACTCCAGCTTGACGTCGCCTCCCTTCCCCAATCGCAGCTTCCTGTACCCGTCAAGAATCTGCAGAAGAGAACGGCCCTATACGGGCAATGTCCGGTAGTAAATGTTACCAAGCCTGGAGAGGGGTGTAGATGTTCCATTCTCATCCTTTCAGTAACACTCGAAAACATCTGTTGTGCTCCTTCTGTAATACTTCCCATCTTCCCGCCCCACACTTCAGTATTATTAAATTGGTGCTCGTCATTACCTCTCTCGTGATTGAACACTTTCCATAATACTTTCCTGATCCAACAGCGCTGTCCTCCTATCTCCAGTCCAATGTCAGATACCAAGCTATGCAAGGGCCTCTGTGCACGTTTATAGGCGCAATAGCCTCAAGAGAATATTTTTCTGGAGGCTCCTTGATCTTCCTTCTTATTCTTAGCTGCTTTAACTGATGATCCCACGCGCTTTACCCATAACCCATGATGGATACTAGCATCGCCTGATGGTATAACCTGATCAACGGCATAGTCAGCTTAAATCTGCCCTGCTCTATACTAATGATCCTTTTCATTGTCCGCAGAGCCCTTCCATATACACTCTCCACGTGCGTCATGAAGCCGCGCCTCTCATACAATCTCACACCTAGGTATCTGGTATCCTTGCTCCGTCTAATCGTTTGTTCATAAATCTTTACCATTGGGTTATTTTTTAGCACGTAAGTCGTATTTGCAAGAGCTAAATTCAATTTCATCTTTTTACACCAAAAGCTAAACCCATAGAGAACTGCGTTGCTCTTTATTTCTAGTTCCCTTGTCGTTGCTGCTCCCACAATTATGAGTATATCGTCCTCAAAGACGAGCACCCCGCTGTTCCACGAAGTGTCTCAATTTTCACTAAGCCAAGCTTTAATGTTGCGTCTCATAATACCAGCCCGCAGACCGACCCATGGGGATACCCTTTCGTTAGTTTATTAGTTAACGTCATTTCTGGACATCTCAGGTTTGCGTATCTTCCTCTACAGTAGTCCTGAAGACATCTATAGAGGTTCCCTGGACATTTAATAGCTCGCAGCCTCCCAAAAAGATGCTCGTCACCACAGGTTATCAAACGCTCCCGAAATGTTCACGAATATTCCCATCATGTACTTGTCACTAGCCCTATTTACAAGACTCATGGCTCACAGATAGCGTCCTCCATGGCTCTACCTCTACTAAGACCATACTGTGTTGTGAAACCCTACAGCCTATATACGAGTATACTTTTGCAATCGATTGCATAGAATCTTTTCTTGCAATTTCCTGAATACTTTAAAGAAGAAGATCGGTCTGTAGAATTTAGAGAGTTACAGATCCTTAACCTCTCCCTTACTTAAAATCACAGCTTCTTTGTCTTTCCAAACGTTGATAACAAAACCCCGGGACATACACTCATTCATTAAGCTGGTTAGGAAGGGCTTTATTTGCTCACTAATGTGTTGAAGGACCTCTACCCTGATCCCATCTGGTCAAGTGCCTTCTTCCGTTTCATTCCATTAATGAGTATTATCACCTCAGCCTGAGCTACAGGATTTGTCCCCTCATGGTTGTCATAATTTCTTTCCATGTCCTGTATTATCTTTTATCTGTCCTTTATCGTCTTTCCCGTCATCGTTTGGGAGTGAGGTGTCGATCAATAACCTTACTAACTCTTCGCAATTAGTTGTGAAATTTCCACCCGGTTTCCCAAGAGTCGAGAGCACTGCTGGGGGCCTTAACTTCCCAGTGACTATCCTTAAAGGTATCCCCCATGCATTATACTTCAGTTATTCTTGCACGAAACGCTCCCAGCTCTTTCTTCACTTTAACCCGTGTGAAATGCAAATTCCTCCTTCTTAATTCTTTACTCATTAGATACTGTCTGCGACTAACAGGATCAACCGTCCTCTGTATATTGTTCATGTAGCATTCATTTCTTTTCGGAGTTTTCTAATTCGGTCATTCCATGGTCTAATTTTAATATTCAATGGGTCCTTCATAATTTAATAGCCATCCTCATAGCTTCTGAACCGATCTGGTAAACTCCTTGGCTTCATTAGTTACGTTATCCTCTTCTTTCACTTCAGGGGGCAGCACCAGTACCCCCCTCAGCCTTTCCCAATTTTACTTCTTATATAATATCTTATCTTTCCCCCCATGTTCACCTGTTCTCTTCTCCTACCTCATATTTTAAAGGTGATCAAATTATGGCACTTATTGTCCATCCGTTCAGTACTTTTCAGTTTATAGCTATTTCCCCAGTTTCCTGATTTAGTAATGTCACGTCTATGTTGAAACTCGCCCCAGCTATCCCTCAATACGTTGGTGGATTCCCCAGTAGATTCGCTACAATCAGTCTCCTTGCTGCAATCAATATTCCAGTTTTCCCCCCTCTTGTAAGCTCAATGTCCACCTTTCCTCCCCTCAGACCTCCTCCATACATCGTTGAGCCACAGGGGTGATCTTGAATTGGTATCAGCCAGGTACAAACCAGAGTTCCTCCAGAGACGTCCTCTATTGCTTCTATCATCTCCAGATATGGTTCTATTTCCTCTTTATACTGGAAGTACATGTTGAGTAGAATGACTATACCTATTCCTGATTCTACCTCGATACAAGTCACTTTTTCATTGCATAATTAATCCACCCTTGTAATTGTTACATTCCTGTTGAAAACCACCATAGCACTCATAGGTGACACACCAGATATCACCACTCTCGCATTTACTGACATCTGTAATATCTTCCCATCCTTGGTACTATGGGGTTCTTGCCAATATGCTATGTCCAGCTTCAAGTCTTCTGCCACCTTCCTGAACTCATCAATCACTGTCAAACTAGGCATAGCATTCAACTGCTTCAATTTGTAATCTACTTGTATCTGTCACCATTATGGGTTATGCGTAAATACATAACATTTGGGCCAAGCTTCTTTCAAATAGAATGTTATGCACCTATTTGCTTTTACAAAATACTTTTAAAGTTCTTCTATCTCTAGACTCTCATTTCTTCTCTCGAAGACCTTATTAGTGTTTTACAGAAGTGGTTCCACTTCCATATGCAGGTGCATGGATTTTAATTGGATTCTATCAAGGCCTCAGAAGTGGAAAAAGTGACTGAGTGGCCTTTCTTATGACCCATTTTAATTACGTGTATCATGGCCAGGTGGAGGGTTTGCTTTTCCTCCAGCCTAGATAGCTGGAGAGTCTCCTCAAATTTCTCACACACCCGGTCAAGAACTATGATATACCCTCAGAATTCATTTTCCTCTTCCTGCTCAGCTACTTTCTTTTTTTTCTCTTCCACCGCCTTCTCTCTCTTAGCTGACGTTTCCGATTGCCTCGCCGGATGCTGCTATGTACCTATTCCTTCCTTTGGCTCCTCTTAGACTTCTGTAACTCTCCCATGTATTATCAAAAGTCCTTTCTTCCAAAACTTTCACCTCTTGATATTCCAGAGCTTCCGTTTATTCTTGTACTCTTCCTCTGTTGAAGTAGAAGTTGAGGATACCTCCATCACCTGTTTCATCTCTACCTTCTAACTTACCTGTTCATCCAATTGTGTCGTTGTATTCGCCTTAGACTTTCTTTCCCTAAACTTCTTCGCTCTCATCATATTCCTCCTCCTTAATGAGGGGCATTCTTCTTTTTACTATTGATCTTTTCCTTAATCATATCATTGTATTTGTCCATGCCCATCTCGTTAAGTTTGTCCAGTATATATTTTAGTATCGTCGTCAAAGTTCTTATGTCACTACTCGTCATAGTCGGTACTCTGAATTTGTCTATCTAATAAGAGTTATTACGTGGTGCATTCTATGGTGTTTGGATGTTTGCTTTTTTTCTTGCCTCTGTTTCTGCAAGAGATACACTTTGGTTTCTTCTCTTTGCACTCTTTCTGTTCGTGCCCTTTCTTTCCAAAGTGTCTACACAACATCTCCTTCTTAGGTCAAAATTTTGCCGTATGCCTCAGGTCACAACATCTATTACATCTCATGATGACTAGATAATCCTTCAGAGATTCACTACTAAAGCGTAAGTAGACCCAACCCCCAACTAGTAGGTTTTGTACCCTGGCGAATATCTCCACCACGTGGTCGGTGACCCGTCCCTCTCTCGTTCCCGTTTTGAGCTTGGGCTCAAAGCCCTCTATGAAATCTTTTTGGGAAATTTTGCCCTCTAGATTCTGCTTGTATACAACCTCAGCTAATTCTTCCTCTGTCATATATTGTGGTACATCGAAACCTCTGATGAGTTGGCATCACGCCAACGGATCCTCACACTTGAGACCCTCAAGTGCTTGGATCCCCTTCTTTAACTTGTCTGTGTCCTCCTTGTTCTCCATCTTGATAACCACCATCTTACCTGCCAGCTGGATGGACCTGATGCGGATCTTATCCTTGGCAGGATTGAGTTATGTTATTATCTTATTTTGAATTTCATTGGTGTCTTACCTCTTGCTGGATAAGATGAACACCGTTGCTGTTTTATTCTCCAACTCCCTGTTGATTCTCTGCACAGGAGCTATCTTGGCACCCGGTACGCAATCTAGGAGAAAGCCGGCCTTCTTGTTGTCTTTGCTACCTCCCTACTCTTCTTTTCTTCTTCTCTGAGTCTTGTGTTTTCTAGTGTGAGTTGTTGTACTTGTCCCTCTAAATTGCCAATAACCAATATTAGGTTATTTACCTCTGTCTTAAGCCTGTTGGTGGTCCCTATACCCACCCTCTTATCTTGGATAAGCTCATCAATAAACTCGTTCATGACGAGCATCCACTCATTGGCATTCTTCTTCTTTTCTTCTTTTTCCACTTTTCCCACGTTTCGTCTTTCCTCTTCATACTTGGAGGAAAGATCCTCCATAACCCTAGCTTGTTTTTCTTCTTAGCTTCCCTGGACATCTTCGTTTTTAGTGGGACAGTTAGCTTATTGCACTCCCCGCTCACACTACTCGCTCAGATGCCTCCTTTATGCCTTGTGAAGGAATGCTCGCGAATGCTGGATCACTTCCTCTTTTGTCTTCTTCCTATTTATTCCCTTTATCACGCTCAAATATACAGAAGTTATTTCCAACCTCTACATTGTTTCTCCTACTTGAAGTTTCTCGACGACCCATAGCTTCACCAGTTCTTAAACGATTGCCATTACCAACCGTTTAACGGCCTATTAACTAATTGATTTGCACTCGCTATGTCTCTGCCTCACTACGTGTATCGCTATGGAAATTTCCACTGAGGCCACGGTGACCTCAGCTTTCGGTACCCTTGAACATGAGGCCACAGTGACCTCAGCTACCGGCACCCTTGAACCTAATTTATTGAATAACTCCCAAACCCTTTAAGTTAAAAAGTTCAAACTTGTATCAAGATTTGTAAAAAAAAAAAAAAAAAGTTTCTTATGATAATACTCACTTAACTGTATATTTAGTATAACTATTGTAATTTTTAAAAACTTTAATAGCCCATTCCGGTTTCGGGTTACACTGTCACTTTCACTCACACGGGTGTCCAATCTTCTACTCTACCGGGTGTGCTACTTTCCGGTATTCATTTCCGGAGTTTTACCGGCGACCGATATACACGACCATCCCCAATTGTTTTAACTGCCACGTCAGCTATTACACTACTTGGACTCGGTATGGTCGTGGCCTCAGACGTTTAGTAGCCCTTTGGAAGGCTGAATAAGATGCTCCAACTTGTTGAGAGAATCGCCGAAGTGACTTACTGGGAGAACGCTGCAAGTTTTTTTAAACACTATCTGTAAGCTCGGGTGTTAACACAGACGGCCGGCCTCTTCTAGACCTATTCTTCACACTACCCGTGTCATGTATATTATTTAATTTATGATCTTTGGTGTAGTGTTTCTACAACTATGTACATACCTATTATTTCGTTTCACAAATCCTGTAAGTTTTTAGTAAATGTATATTTTAAGAAATAAATGGTATGGAACTCCGCACAGACTTTCTCACTCCAGTGTTTAAAAATAGAGATATTTACTCAAAACTCGTAATATATGTGAAACCAGTGGTGTGTATTCCATAGACGCAAGGTACTCATTGCTTACCCAGAGCCAAATAGATACATAAATACAAATACCATTAACAAAATAAATGGTACGGAACTCCCCACGGACTTTCTCTCTATATTTTAAAAATGGAAATATTTATTCAAAACTTGTAAAATATGTGAATCAAAATAATATACACTAGCAAACCCAAGAATAAATTGCACTATCCTTATGTAAAACATTTGTTGAGTCACGGTTTTTAATTTTATAATTTTATTTTTAAAGAATTAATGTCCTCAATTGTATGTTTGGACTGATAAAAAAGATTTGGTCCACAAGGATACGTGTCACGCCTCTTGGATAGTGTGAGAGTGGCCGTCAATAGATTGAGGGTAAATTCACAATATCAAATGATTTACACGAGATGTAGGTGACCTGGATGTCTAGGGGTAAGGTGTCAGACCTCGGTGCTGGGGGTCCGGGGTTCAATCCTCGGTCCTGGCACAGATTTATCTGATTACCAAACCCTTCCTTCACCTCTGACAAGACGTGTATTAATCACAACTTGTGAATGTGGGGAATGCCAGGCCTCCACCGTGGTTCGGATTCCACGTTAAGCTGTAGGTCCTTCATTTCATATCACAATCACCCTACCATTACACATTAGCGTAAGTGCGTATAACCCGAACGGGTAGTAAGACGCGGTGATATAATAATAAATAATAATAATAATAATAATAATAATAATAATAATAATAATAATAATTAATAATACACGAGATGTAATCTAACTACTATTAAATTATAAAGCCCGTTTTTTTTATTATAATAACCCGCCTCGGTGGCGTAGTTGGCTAACGTGCTTGTCATATTGAGCTCGACTGCTGAGGACGGGGAGATCGAGGTTCGAATCTCGGTCGGGTGAACTGGGGGTGGTTTTTCTAAATGGTTTTCCACTCTCCCTCCACGCAAATGCGGGTTCACTTCCTCTAATTCGACCTTCCCAATTCCTAATCCAATAGCGTAATTAGTACTTAAGGCGTATAACCCAAACGGGTAGTAAGACGCGGTGCTAAATATTACTATTTTATTATAATAACTACACCCGCGATGACTACCCGAGCGGCTAATGGTCGATAATTTAGAAAAACGTGACTCCCAAGAGTTGACCCGGGATCATCCTTGGCTCAAGCCCGGCGAGGCTAGAGTAACGAGTCTTACTTTATTTGACGCAACTTACTTTTTTTTTTCATTAATTTCCGGTAAACACTCCCTTTGCTCCTCACGATCAAACATGGACCAAGTAAACTATTGTCCTCCTTTACCGTTAGCGCCGGTACCCTGTGTGGTCCAAGACAAAGGAAGGAAATATCCTGTTACTGTCTACTGTCTACAAGGTTTTTAAAAACATCTTATTTTCTAAAAGGCCAATAAAAAATTCGCGGCAAAGTGAAACGAAACCTTATCACACAGTATGTAACCAGTTTGAACGAAAAGTTATCTATGTGCGGCAGATTTAAAGATTGAAATGTGTATGTTAGCGCGCCGCGAACCTTACCTTCAGCGGGGTCGCAGGCCAAGTGAAGCAAGAAAGCATCTAGAACCTTCCAGTTTCAAGAAATTACACAAACTTCCATTAGCTTTTAAAACGAGTAAAAAAAAAAAGTGACAGAAAAGTTGACTGGGGGTTCCTTGTGGTCATTTTACTCCGAAGAGGGGTTGAATTGAAACCTGTTAATAAAAGCTAAGATTTTATGACGACATCACAGAGACTTGGTCAACAACATACAAAATAAAAGGGCCACTCAGGCTTGTTAAATCAAGGGAGAAAATGTTAGCACATAGGGCTTCAGTAGAGAGAAAATCTGTATCATTTCAAGTTCATAGCTTGTTGTCTTCAACAGCACACAATATGTACTTAAGTACGAGTCAAGATGACTTCTAGGCGTTTGTTTCACTAAGTTCATCGGGATTTGATATTGAATAACATGGCCGTCGAAATATTATTGATACCAAAACATTAATTCAAGTTGGGGAAAGTTTTATTAAACGTTTATTTATTTCGTGCCAGCGCAGCCACCCAAATAGTGCCATATATGTGCCACCCCTGCTGTAGAGTCTGTATTTGCTGAAAGTTAATTGGTTGTGATTTTAGATAGCATCAATGGTCAGCGGTCATCGTGATGACGCTATTTCATAGGGCTACCCACACCGATTAAAATACTTTCTCACGCAGCTAGTGACCTATATATTATATGGAGGAGGGGGGAGGAGAAGGAACAAAACGGAATATTAGCTTGTTAAACGCCCGTGCTCGCCAACTTGCTTGTTTGAAGCTTTTGGGGCCGCCTAGTCTCACACTCGCCAATTAATTTGGTTGATGATAAACGAACTACTGTCGGTGAAGAATAGCGAGGTATAGCCAGGGAGAAACCAACCAATGATGGCTCAGCTCAAATGTGCTTGACTCTGCCTACATGGAAACTGTAATTTCAACTATATTTTCATTTGCACCGCATCTTACTACCCGTTAACTTCTTAAACTAAACACAAATTTTCTGTGCCCCCCTTGAGAACACCTTGCCTTCCCACCTCACAGTTTGGGAACCAGCTCATTTTTGTATTGACCAAGCAGAGCGAGGTCCTGTTTTAACTCAACCATTTTGCATTATGTTCGTCTGTCTTGCAATTACATCCAAATTCGTGGACCATTTTAACTAAATTTTGAAAGGGGATACTTTGAACCTATGCTGAACGATGTATAAGTTATGTATGTTGTTCAATTAATGTTGACATCTATTGTGAGACTGACGTGAGCATCGGTTATTATCTATTCACATAATATTATATTATATAAAAATAGTATAATATTAATTTGTTTTCTGATTTGATCACCAAGGAGAAATATCAGATACAATTCCAAGGAAGAATAATTATTATAAAATACATTTGTACTATGAATCCAAATAGTAACTTCAAGACGGCAATAACGACAATATCATGGAGGCAGTGAGGTCTACTGTACACAGAACTATTTGTAAGAGTGCAGTAACTATAAGAACACGGAGGGAGCTAGGTCTACTGTTCACAGAACTACTAGTTTAATAGGGATGAAGAAAAAGTAAGCTGAAGGCTTGTCACATTTGTTTTGACCTTTCGTAACGGAAGTTCAAGGTTAAAGAAACGAGTGTGAACGCTAACGTCTGCGGAGCATATGTTTTCTTCGACAAATGTTGTCTCACAGTTTATTTTGTCAGAATAGAAGGAGATAACGTGAAATAGATGAACGGAATTAGCTTCGTTTGATCTGGTACAATTACTGATTAGGATGAAAAGCGTTAACTGGACCAAACTATCCGTCAATGATTATTATGTCTAGCTTGAAAAAAACAGGACGATTAAGGTTAATTGTGCCAGAACTATATTGTATAACCTACATGTCAGAATGAGGAGGGTAAATATTATAAATACTGAGATAAGGGACAAATACTTCTAACGCCACGTGGTCGTATTCATCCCGGCATCCTTGGTTTGGGTCCTGACTGGGTTATACTGCGACTAAAACTGCTTTAGGATCCGCGTGGTGGGTAGGCAGGGGAGCGTAGTTGTCACATCGCGGGAGTTCACGCGTTATTACTATGCAAGCATACTCAGTGACTGTCAAGAAATCTGGCAACGTATATCGGTTGCCATGACAATTACCCTTCCCGGATTGGTCAAGCATGTGACGATCCTCCACTCCCCACGCCGGCTGCGTTCACCTCATTCCTAAAGTAGTTTAAAACGCAGTAGAGTATACGGCCTGATCACCCTAGATTCAGGTGCGTCAGTTTAAATATTTAAGTATGTTGTGTTCGGCCAGCAGCTAGTTTTACGTTACCTGCCAACGATTGGACTGGGCTTGATTTAAATGGAAGATAACCGAAATTAAAGATCACAATTTATTTCTTAGGATAAATTTACTCCATACTTTATTTCTGTCTATAAAAGACTGAGGCTGATTATAACTAACGTAAGTTGAGTTGGAGTGACTAGTTAATTTCCAACTCTTTGACTGCGCGAGTGTGTAACACATGTCCACTTGGTTTGCTGGTGTTATCCCGAGTGTTTTTACAATTATTGCTGCGATGGTTTCTTGCAACCCTCATTGCGTGGCCTATCCGGCACCGTGATGTTGTGATCATTGCCCCTGGCTGCGAGACTATAGGTTCCGTGTTCGATTGTTTGCTGGTACCTTGGGTATTTTCCTCTTAAGAGGAATTATCCCAACGGCCAGCCATTGTTAGTAAATTAGATTAAGACTCTCACTTTGATAATCACTATCATCACATCATCTGATTGCGGGTACGTGTAAACAATCTCCATTGCTGTACCCTGGTTAACACTTTGTGTCACCAGAGCGGTGAATAGTCAACATACAAGAGACTGAACTGGCGGCCATGTTCTTCCCAGTCAGTAATGACTAACGACATAATAAAAGAAAAATGCTTCCTCTTGGGCTATTGCCCTTTTTAAAAAGAAATCGGCCAAGGTCGTTTTCACTGTAACTTAAAAAATTGTAGAACTTTACTGTTGATTTTTTAGGATCGTAGATACTAAAAAAAACACTCTTTTTTTTTCACTCTTGTCTAAGAAGTGGGACTAAGTGTCACTTCAGTACGTCCTTCTGAACTTAAGATCCCAGGTTCTAATCTCTGCACGATATAAAATATATATCAATGGTGAAAGTAGAATCTTTCCTTGAACTTTGATAAATTAATGGCTTTCCGTGTTGGGGGTCACATGGTCTAAGGCGTCTCTCTCGCAAAAAACTTGACTGCTTTGACGGGGAGATCAGGGTTAGAATCTCAGCCGGATGTACTGAGAGCGTTTTTATCAAATGATTTTCAACTATTCATGAACGCAGTTGTTGGTACAGTTCCTTCAAATTGTATCCTCCTCACCCTTATAAATATAGCCGAAACGGGATGCAAGACATTACGCACAAAATAGGAGAAACTAGATTGGACTAGGCCACAGATAAGGAAAGAACAGAGCCAAAGCCGTTAGGTTAAAAATGTTGCAATTCTTTTCGAGGCTTTACTCTTTCAACGTTGGTATCGCTAGGTGTGATCCCCATTGACTACAGCGCTATCAAGTGAGCATTTTTTAAACGACTCACTTTAAACTCGAATTTACTAGAAGGCAGTCACAAAATATGAGCTTCTGTCGGCGGGCGGTCACCTAGCAAGCTTCAGGTAGCACCCTCCCCCGTCTCTACCCTCACCCCCCACCCCCTCGTCATAAGTACCCTAATCTTGCCACACAAATAAGTTTACTCTTACTATACATTACAAAGAAAACTTAAAACACGATGGACATTTTTTTTTTAAACTAAGAAACTGGCTGTCAACGGCAATTATTTATTAAGGAGCACTGAGAAGAATTGCAGACGTTTAGAAATACCTATTTATTTAAGAAGTGGTTAGATATTTTTAAATATTGTTTTCATCAAAATAAGAGTGAAAGTTCTGACTAGTTAAATAGTTTAAATTATAATTATAAAGTGTGTTTTAAATGTGTGATATCTCGTATAGAACCGTATAAAACAATCCCATAAATTGTAGCCCTATCAAAACATGACTATTTGATGGAGGACAGCTAGATACCATACCGCGTGGCCACCAATGCAGGTCTATGATATCTATTTGATGCTATGTATTTAAAATCATTAATGTATACTTGAAATAATTTAAAAACTGGTAATTTCCCGTTGTAAATTAAAATTCCCACACGCAAGTAATTAAAGTTAAAACAAAAATATAGGATAGTTTTAAATAGTTCTAATGGTCTCTGTTATTTAAAATTACGTAGTAAACACTAACGTTAAACTATTATATTTTGTGTGAGTACATGAAAGCAGGCCGGATAGTAATATAAAGGTATTGCTGACAAACGTGCCAGTCAGCTATGTCTCGCGGGCCGTTTGTTGGTGAATCCTGCCTTAGCATTCGACCTTGAAAGGGGCTATCTCTGTTAATAAAAGTTAAATCAGTTCGAAATTTAAATTAATCCTATAAGGCCCGTACGTATAGATAAAATTATGTACAGTTTATTGAAGCAATTATTCAACATATTATATACGAGTACCCTACACTCTATTTATCTTAAAAGTTAGCAAGCTTTCTTTTATTAATTACTAGCAATCCTGAACGGCGTTGTCCGTGAACCCTTGTGGTATAAGAATTATATAGACATCCTCCCCCACAACCCCCATGGTGCCCGTATATCTGAAACGTAATTCTAAAATAGAAAATATGTTCTTCAAAGATTTGTTTAAACTATCATAATTAAAAAGCTAATTTAAAATCTAAAAATCCTGCTTCAAGGTGCAATTGTCTGTCCACCTATGTTAAAAAATTCAGATCTCTGTGTGCCGTAGATTTGGCTGGGCATCGCACACAAACAAACAAACAACACACACACATAGACAAACACTTCCTTTTATCATCATAAACTAGAATGTAACAATGTGGCTTATAAAATACGGCTATAGGCTAAACTAGACCATTAAAGTATTGATTTCACCTTTCAGGTTAAACCGATTGTTGGCTACATAGATATTATTTTTATACGTGATATATAAAATAAATAGGTATCTCACAATGCTTTCCTATTTACTATCTAACATATTTTGTTATTAGATGAATGATTTTTAAATAGGAGCTAACGAGTATGTAACTATACGCATACAATTTTAAAGTTTTTTATAATCACAAATTAAAATTATATACCTATTGGTTTTACCGTTCGATCTTTTAAATATTTTGCTGGCTATCTTGCATACAAGATAGAACGGAAATTTCACTGTAAACTCTGCACGAATACATTAACAAAGTGTGATGCCAACATGGAGTCAGGGTGACCTGATGGTCTAGGGGTAAGGTGTCAGACTTCTGTGCTGGCGGCCGGGGTTCAATCCTCGGTCACGGCACAGATTTATCTGATTTCCAGACCCTTCCTTCACCTCTGACAAGACATCTTGTGAATGTGGGGAATGCCAGGCCTCCACCGTGGTTCGGATTCCACGCTAAACTGTAGGTCCTTCATTTCATCTCACAATCACCCTACCATTACACATTAGCGTAAGTGCGTATAACCCGAATGGGTAGTAAGACGCGGTGCTAATAATAATAATAATAATAATAATAATAATAATAATAATAATAATAATAATAATAATAACATGGAGTCAGGACATGATCATCAAATTTTTCATAGAGCATATCTCAATAAAGGGCATGATGACTTAGGGAATCTCAAATCTCCATCAGATATGTTCACACACACATATCCTATAAATATTTATTGAGCAATTTCCTTATATGTAACACAAATAAGGTATTTTTTAAATTGGAATTCATTAGAGTAGGAATTTCTTGCCGGGAGTTTCAGGAGAAGTAGAGCTTTTAGGAGTAAGGGTGGCTGATCTAGAATTCTCGGCATTTTCATTATAAGATTGTGACGATGCTTCTACAAAGGGTCTTCAATGTTGTTTTCGTCAACAGATATTGGCCCAATCATCTTCATCCGATTCATCCACAAAATTCACGTTCCCATATGTGTGTCTGGTTTTCATGAACTCTCCTGAAAATGACATTTGTTCATTGTTCCTCACATTTCCACTTTGAAATGTTGTTTGCACTTTTACTACTGGATGTCTTCCTTCCGTACATTCGAGTATGCATTTCGTAACCTTGTTCATGAATCTTTGCATTCTTTACCTACAAAATTAAAGTTCAATTATTTTCCACGAACAAAAAAAATATCTAATTTTAAAGGCAGGTATTTGACACCTGGAAATTCTTTCCGATCATTGGGTATTTACTTCAAAATGGGCTTCAGCACTGTTGGAGAAACTGACAAGAATAGCTGTTGCCACGCTATTTGGAAATTTGCAGCCAATTTACATGTCTGATCCAGACAAAAACAAATTGACAGAAATAGGAAGGGGCTTTGAAAACCCCCCACCGTGTGTAGGTGAGTTGGACGGTAAGCATGTGCAATTAAGATGCCCATATGGTACAGTACATACATCCAGAGGGGTCAGTGGAAAAATGCCAGGTCTGACCCAGTAATGAAACTGGCCAGATCTGAGAATGCTAGATTTTCCCCAGATCTGGGCTTATCTGGCCCAGATATGGACCAGTTCTGGCCAGATATGATCTTTCCACATAGGGAGTGTGAAGTTCTCAATGAACTTTCTATGAAGCCAAGGAAAATTAACATAATACTAAAGTGAATTAGTTCAAAAGCGATTTCATGAGTTAAAAGATAGTGCAAGCTGCTTATTAGAGTGTTCAGATTTTAGCTCATAAAATAATTTTATAAATCAAATTTCCAAAATACAATTTATTAAAATTTGCATGTTTGTATATTCTAGTAGTATGCATAAATACAAATGTGTTCATAAAAACTTAAGAGTCATAATAATTACAGAATTATGAGCATTTTTTTTTATAAGTTTTAAATTATTTTGGATATTATTTCATTTCTTTTGATGAATTTGCATTTTATAGTACTTAAATTTTCAAATTTTCTCGCGGGAATAACCAATGAACCCCGCTTAGTTGGTCAGGGAAACTACCCCCTCCCCCTCGCCCCCCACAAACGAATCCTGACTGCTCCAGTGTTAAAGCCTATATATTTAACTGATTGTTGAAAATCTACATTGGCTTGAAAATGGCTGTTTAATTTATTAAAAATGGGCATCTGTGTAATGTTTTATATGATAAATAATAATAAACGTAGTTAAAAAACTAATTAAGTGTAATTTACTGATGAGGGATTTTTGAAATTTTGAATTCAAACATAATTTGTTTATGTAATAAATAAAACTTGGCTTGAATGATTATATTGTACAGAGAAGAAAGATGTGAGTTGGAGTTTTACGTCATTTAAGTCGACTAAAGCGTCCTGTTATACAGTTTTTATAAAAGCAAGAGGGAGGATGTTAGTTGGAGTGGGCCATCATATAAATATGACTAGAATTTCCTTTTATTACAGTACTTGAGGAAAGGAAAGAGGTTGTCATGGAAAGAATGACGTCACAGGATGCACACACACACACATACACACACACACAGTACGAAACTGGCTAAAACTCCCAGCTAGAACTTGATAATCCATTCGACAGTTGCCACCCTTCATTTTGTGGCTCGATGAAGAAAGAAATATTAATTTACTGACCATTTGCCAACCTGGAACGTTAAATAATAAGCACGCGAGCGCTTCTATTTAACTAGGATATTACAAAATGGAAATTATCTTGTTTTAGTAAAACACAGGGAATTCCTGGAAACACTGTGTATCAAGGGTCCATTTATTTGAGGAGTATGTAGCATTCATGATACAATCTATGTACTTATTTTTAGGGTTAGATAAAACAACAAAAAAACAAATGCAGGATATATTAATTGGAATTTATAAAATAAATGAAATATATGTTCATTATTACTTTAATAAAACTTTTAGGCCTACATTATAAAACGAACTTTTATGTAGGTTTTTAAAATCCATTATTTCAATTTTTTTTACATAACTATTTTTATATCTTTATTTTAGCCTCATTGGTAAGATCGCGTAAGTCAATCTCATTTAGTCTGGTTTATCGGTTACTAGGAGGATGGGGTTCACATCCCAGCTGGGTGTTTTATTAATAATAATAATATTTAGCACCGCGTCTTACTACCCGTTCGGGTTATACGCTTTTTAAGTACTAATTACGCTAATGGATTAGGAATTGGGAAGGTTGAATAAGAGGAAGTGAACCCACATTTGCGTGGAAGGAGAGTGGAAAACCATTTAAAAAAAAACACCCCCAGTTCACCCGACCGAGATTCGAACCTCGATCTCCCCGTCCTCGGCAGTCGAGCTCCACACGACAAGCGCGTTAGCCAACTACGCCACCGAGGCGGGTCCGGGTGTTTTATTCCTTAATTTTTTTCCACTCTATATCCATGCATATGCGGATACTTTTCTTTTAAATTATACCTTTGTCACCCTTACCAAACTAGAGTTGTAAATATATATGCGTATAACTCGCACGGGAGAATGAAACTCAGTAAAAAATATCCCTTTGATATTTTCCAACACACATGGTGTGGATCTTTGTAATTACGGGATTATCCGTATGGAGGAGACTAAATTTCAAATAATTTAAATTAATTGAAAAATGACACCAACCCATTGAAATTTGCTTAAATTTCAATCTTGTATTGTATGCTTGGCAGCATTACAGCCCTCTCTAGTTCCAGATGGCTGTGCCATCTGATAGCTCACGACACTATTGATCGCTCATAAGTGGCTGACGATTAACACACGTCCATCACAGACTGGGCCTTAAACTCTGAGGAAAGAACTTACCCCTTATAGCTGAGCAGCGTAGGGAAGATTTTTGGGCTGAAACTGCACCTTTTGATACAAGCACGAAATTTTACGGAAGGATAGATCTACCTAAGATATGCATTTTCAGATAGGGTGGCAAAAAAAATTCTCCATGGACAGGAGCTATGACGTCATCAAGATGGCCGACGCTTTGAAGTGCTTTGTTTCGTATACATCGTAAACCACTGGCTCAATTTTAGATATCTTTATTTTAAATGAAATTTCTTTAAGTTATCTTTAAGATGAGTGTATAAAAGTTTCTGATTAGTCGATAGTTACTTAGCTATATAAAAAATAACAATAACCAATGATAACATTTTTTATTATCTTTGTAATAACTTTCTATTCATTGGTTAACTCAAACAATGTTTCAAGAAAAAATGTTTTTTATTACTTACTTTACTAAAATAATTGAATCTTGTACCGAAAACGTTGCCGACCCTTGTTCTATTTCATGAAGCATAACATATATTTTATGTTAACTTTGGCAGGACCAGTAGCACCTCGTAGCTAGAATTAGTAGTGGTGCTGTTCCAGAAAATGTTTATCCTTTGTTTTAAAATTGTCTCAAAGGTAAAAACATGTATAAAAAGAAAATTTATTCAGGAACTTGATAAAATATTAGCAAAAAATACTTTTTTTACTTACTTTAACTTAAATGTTTACAGTTCAAGCTTGATCCATTCATTTAAAAATTAAATCCATTCTTCTTGTTTTAATTTGCGCAAAATGTCCAATAATTTTCTCCTTGATTTTTGGATGACAAATGAGGAAGTTTTTCTCCATTGAAAGTACTGCAAGCGCATTTAGTCTTTCAGTTAAATAAAAGAACCGAAAAAAAAGAATCAAATAAAATAGCTGGAATCAGAATAATAATCTAATTCTACACTCTTATACACTTTATCACATTCAAGAATATGATACACCGTTTTTAGCACAACACACGCTGAGTAAAAAAAACTTCCTTCCACCATCACGCCAGAGCCGGCACTACAAGAGCAACAGTGCTCTCTCTACCTGGCAGTCCCGCCTTCCTCCCCATCCCTTCCTATGTGAGCATGCGCACAACAGTCAAACACTACGTCACTGGCACTGTGAAGTGCACAGTTACATAAAAAGATTTGTGTATCTTTTTCATAAAATGGGGGATGATTACTGAAGTACTGACATTAAGGTTAAGAAATATATATTGTACTACAAAAATAAAGAAAGATTAAAGAAAATAGGACTCATTATATTAAATGTTATCGATAATATCAAGTGGAAATAGGAGGTTCTGCATTTCCGCAGTGCTTATACACGAGCCGCCACTGAGCAGAACTTATGAGACTTAGTGAATGATGTATTGGAGTGTCACTTTATCTCACTTTCTAAAATAAGAATACAATACATATTTTTTTGTTAGCACTTACAATTATTAAAAACTAACAGTAAAGAACAGGACAAATTGTAAAAGATCCCCCAAACCAAGTTGCAGTTTTTTTTAAGTGACAGTAAAAGTGACCTTGAACGATTTCATTCAAAGAAGGGAAATCGTCCAACCTTATCAATATTCAAAACAAGGACGTTGTGACGGATACGACCGCTAGCCGCTAGAATTATAACAAGTGTGTACCTCCTCTTATGGTGTGAGGTGAGAGTGTAGGGAACGCGATAAAAGGTAAGCGTTTATTCAGTTTTTAAAGTAAAACTTTTTGGCCAAAATAAATAAAACATTGCTTGACTACAAACATAGATTTTAATTTTCTTTACATGGTGACTTCAACTTTTCTTGATTATCTGTCATCAGCAAAGCGGTATTAGATGACAAACTTTTTAAATAAAGAGAAAAAGTGGTTATTAAATTCCAGGACACCAATGACCAATATTTAAGAACTGATTTTATCATAATGGGAAGAAAATTAAACTCTATGTGGTGTATTGAAGCAGATTTATTTTGATCAATAGAAGTTTTGATATAAAACTGCAAAAAACACCAACCTATTCTCGCGTCCTCTACATCCCCACCTTATGCATTTGCTAAAACTAGTTATTTGTGATCTCATGGGGTAAAGGATGGGGCAAATACTTTGCTCCCCCTTTCATCTTCCCCTGGGGGCGCCACTGATTTGATACAAGAATATAAATTAACCCCTGCAAACTGTTCGAAAACAAGGTGCTTAGGAAGATGTATGTTCCAATAATATATTAGGCTAAGGAGGATTGGAGGAGGTTACATAATGATGAATCACATACCCTGTACTCATTACAAGATATTGTTAGGGTAGTAAAGTCTCGTAGATTGCGGTGGGCAGGACATGCAGCGCTAATAGAAGAATCTAGAACCTTGTTCAGAGTATTGGCTGGCAAATCCAACGGAAAGAGACCATTAAAAAGACCTAGAAGTAGATGGGAGGATAACATTGTAATGGACGTGAAAGAGATAAGCTGTGATGATGGTGGACTAAGAATAGAACTAGCTAAAGATAGAGATTAGGGTGTAATGAGAGGTATTGGATAGAACTAGTTCAAGATAGAGATAGGGTGTAATGAGAGGTATTGGATAGAACTAGTTCAAGATAGAGATAGGGTGTAATGAAGTGTACTGGATAGATTATTATTAGCACCGCGTCTTACTACCCGTTTGGGTTATACGCACTTACGCTAATGTGTAGTGGTAGGGTGATTGTGAGATTAAATGAAGGACCTACAGTTTAACGTGTAATCCGAACCACGGTGGCGGCCTGGCACTCCCCACATTCACAAGATGTCTTGTCAGATGTACTGGATAGAGATAGCTAAAGATAGGGGTAGGGTGTAATGAGGTGGACTGGATAGAGCTAGCTCAAGATAAGGATAGCTGGTATAATTTTGTAAGTGTGGCAATGAACCATAGAGAAATGTGCTATCCCTTTCTCTATGCAATGAACTTTCGAGTTCCTAATGCCAGAGAGTAATTAAGTATTAATCCTAGTTTTCGGGCTATTTTAATGTGTTAGTGGGAAGGTTTGTATATTGTGTTTAAATGTTTTAGCCGCTGTTAATATGAAGCTATCACCTTTCGCTGGTCTAATGGTCTTAAATAAGCTGGACTGTCAATTACGGATAGATCGGGGTTCGAATCCTTGTCGGGTATACTGAAGGTAATTTTCCTAAATTATGTTCCACTCTCATTCCACGCAATTGCGGGTGCACTTTATCTAAACTTAGCTTTCCTTAACCCTAAACATTAGTGTAACTTGTACTTATGCATACAACCCGAAAGGCTAGTGAGACGAGTTGCTAAAAAAAAAGGCTAAATAAGTTAAATAGACATCTTGAAGTATAACATCCTGTATGCATCGGTGGAAAAGACATCTTGAAGAAGAACATCCTCTATACATTGGTGAGACAAATAACTAAATAACTATATAATTCACCTCTGACAAGACGTGTATTAATCACAACTTGTGAATGTGTGGAATGTCAGGCCGCCACCGTGGTTCGGATTCCACGTTAAACTGTAGGTCCTTCATTTCCTCTCACAATCACCCTACCATTACACATTAGCGTAAGTGCGTACAACACGAACCGGTAGTAAAACGCTGTGCTAATAATAATAATAACTATAATTCCAGAGGAAATTGTGAATACGATTATTTAAATTATATACTATTTTATTAGGCCTAAGTATACCTATAGGCAGTGCTTGAATTGGGCTTAAATGCACCGGAACACAGTTCCAGTTGATACAAAAGTGTGTTAAGATTGTTATGGTTGATACAAAACACGTTTAAAGCGTTTTGCCTTAACACTAAAACACTATTTCTTCGATCTTCCTATCGTTTTCCTAAAGGATCTTTATTCTAGTCCTAACGAACCTAGATGCTACTACGCTTTTGTATGGTGCAGCGGTTGCCAAACTTTCTCGACTCGCGAACCCCTTTCACACACATCTGAGTTGCGCAAACCCCCTGGTAAATATCCATAGCCACGCACTTATTGTATACCTAATTTTTATGAAATGTAGCTATTAATTGTAATCAAAATGTTTAATATCATTAAATTGGCCTACTATAGCTCCGGTAGGTCCTTTAGGATACCCACCAAATATAATGGAATAATATTGAAATTACTTAAGGTGGGGTGCTAGTGAGCGTGAGTTTAGGGCAGTATTTTTGCAGTTTTTATAGCACAAACCTCTTTTGGCCAAAATAAATCAAATATTTCTTCTATAGAAACATAGAGTTTAGTTTTCTGCACATGCTAATATCAACAGTTGTTGAATATCTGTCATGAGCATGGCGGCATTTGTTGACAACTTTTTCTCTTTATTTAAAAAGTTTGTCATCAAATGCCGCCATGCTCATGATAGATATTCAACAACTGTTGATATTAGCTAAACTCAATGTTTCTATAGAATAAATATTTGATTTATTTTGGCCAAAAAATGTTTGTGCTATAAAAACTGCAAAATTAATGCACTAAACTCGCGTTCACTAGCACCCCACCA